>JAQGEQ010000382.1:0-132120 GCA_034620365.1 Pegea sp. RAD2-039
AAACAAATCTTGTGTTTGGTTGTTGAAGGTGCTGAAGACTCACTTGCTTCTAGCAGCTTGACTTGTAAAAACTCCTCGACCACCAACACCAAATCAATAATAACTAATCTTACAAACAAATCTTGTATTTGGTGGTTGAAGGTGCTGAAGACACACCTGCTTCTAGCATCTTCACTTGTAAAAACTCCTCAACCAACAACACCAAGTCAATAATAACTTGTCTTACAAATAAATCTTGTGTTTGGTGGTTGAAGGTGCTGAAGACTCACTTGCTTCTAACATCTTCACTTGTAAAAACTCCTCGACCACTAGCACCAAGTCAATAATAACTTGTTTTACAAACAAATCTTGTGCTTGGTGTTTGAAGGTGCTGAAGACTCACTTGCTTCTAGCATCTTCACTTGTAAAAACTCCTCGACCAACAACACCAAGTCAATAATAACTTGTCTTACAAACAAATCTTGTGTTTGGTGGTTGAAGGTGCTGAAGAAACACTTGTTTCTAGCAGCTTGACTTGTAAAAAATCCTTGGCCACCAACACTAAGTCAATAATAACTTATCTTACAAACAAAGCTTGTGTTTGGTGGTTGAAGGTGCTGAAGACTCACTTGCTTCTAGCAGCTTGACTTGTTTAAAATCCTTGCCACCCAGACCAAGTCAATAATAACTTGCCTTGTAAACAAATCTTGTGTTTGGTTGTTGAAGGTGCTGAAGACTCACTTGCTTTAGCAGCTTGACTCGTAAGAAATGCTCTACCAAAATCACCAAGTCATAATAACTTATCTTACAAACAAATCTTGTCGTTGGTGAATAAAGGTGCTGAAGAGTCACTTGCTTCTAGCATCTTGACTTGTAAAAACTCCTCGACCAACAACACCAAGTGAATAATAACTTGTCTTACAAACAAATCTTGTGCTTGGTTGTTGAAGGTGCTGAAGACTCACTTGCTTCTAGCACCTTGACTTGTAAAAACTCCTCGACACACAACATCAAGTCAATAATAACTTATCTTACAAACAAATCTTGTATTGTTTGTTGAAGGTGCTGAGGACTCACTTGCTTCTAGCACCTTGACTTGTAAAAACTCCCCGACCAACAACACCAAGTCAATAATAACTTGTCTTTCAAAAAAATCTTGTGTTTAGTTGTTAAAGGTGCTGAGGACTCACTTGCTTCTAGCACCTTGACTTGTACAAACTCCTCGACAAACAACATCAAGTCAATAATAACTTGTCTTACAAACAAATCTTGTGTTTAGTTGTTAAAGGTGCTGAGGACTCACTTGCTTCTAGCACCTTGACTTGTACAAACTCCTCGACAAACAACATCAAGTCAATAAAAACTTATCTTACAAACAAATCTTGTATTGGTTGTTGAAGGTGCTGAAGACTCACTTGCTTCTAGCACCTTGACTTGTAAAAACTCCCCGACCAACAACACCAAGTCAATAATAACTTGTCTTACAAACAAATCTTGTGTTTAGTTGTTAAAGGTGCTGAGGACTCACTTGCTTCTAGCACCTTGACTTGTACAAACTCCTCGACAAACAACACCAAGTCAATAATAACTTGTCTTACAAACAAATCTTGTGTTTAGTTGTTAAAGGTGCTGAGGACTCACTTGCTTCTAGCACCTTGACTTGTACAAACTCCTCGACAAACAACATCAAGTCAATAATAACTTATCTTACAAACAAATCTTGTATTGGTTCTTGAAGGTGCTGAGGACTCACTTGCTTATAGCACCTTGACTTGTACAAACTCCTCGACAACCAACATAAGTCAAAAAAAACTTATCTTACAAATAAATCTTGTGTTTGGTGGTTGAACGTACTGAAGACTCACTTGTTTCTAGAACTTTGACTTGTAAAAAATCCTTGATCACCAAAACCAAGTCAATAATAACTTGTCTTACAAACAAATCTTGTGTTTGGTGGTTGAACGTACTGAAGACTCACTTGTTTCTAGAACTTTGACTTGTAAAAAATCCTTGATCACCAACACCAAGTCAATAATAACTTATCTTACAAACAAATCTTGTGTTTAGTGGTTGAAGGTGCTGAAGACTCATTTGCTTCTAGCACCTTGACTTGTAAAAAATCCTCGACCAACAACACCAAGTCAATAATAACTTATCTCACCAACCAATCTTGTGTTTAGTGGTTGAAGGTGCTGAAGACTCACTTGTTTCTAACATCTTCACCTGTAAAATATCCTCGACCACAAACACCAAGTGAATAATAACTTGTCTTACAAACATCTTGTGCTTGGTGGTTGAAGATGCTGAAGACTCACTTGCTTCTAGCAGCTAGACTTGTTTAAAATCCTTGGCCACCAACACCAAGTCAATAATAACTTGTCTTACAAATAAATCTTGTGCTTGGTGGTTGAAGGTGCTGAAAACTCACTTGCTTCTAGCACCTTGACTTGTTTAAAATCCTTGGCCAACAACACCAAGTCAATAATAACTTGTCTTACAAACAAATCTTGTATTTGGTGGTTGAAGGTGCTGAAGACACACTTGCTTCTAGCAGCTTGACTTGTTTAAAATCTATGGCCACCAGCACCAAGTCAATAATAACTTGTCTTACAAGCAAATCTTTTGCTTGGTGAATGAAGGTGCTGAAAACTCACTTGCTTCTAGCACCTTGACTTGTAAAAACTCCTCGACTAACAACACCAAGTCAATAGTAACTTGTCTTACAAATAAATCTTGTGTTTGGTGGTTGAAGGTGCTGAAGACACACTTGCTTCTAGCAGCTTGACTTGTTTAAAATCTATGGCCACCAGCACCAAGTCAATAATAACTTGTCTTACAAGCAAATCTTTTGCTTGGTGAATGAAGGTGCTGAAGACTCACTTGCTTCTAGCACCTTGACTTGTAAAAACTCCTCGACTAACAACACCAAGTCAATAGTAACTTGTCTTACAAACAAATCTTGTATTTGGTGGTTGAAGGTGCTGAAGACACACCTGCTTCTAGCATCTTCACTTGTAAAAACTCCTCAACCAACAACACCAAGTCAATAATAACTTGTCTTACAAATAAATCTTGTTCTTAGTGGTTGAAGGTGCTGAAGACTCACTTGCTTCTAGCAGCTAGACTTGTTTAAAATCCTTGGCCACCAACACCAAGTCAATAATAACTTGTCTTACAAATAAATCTTGTGCTTGGTGGTTGAAGGTGCTGAAAACTCACTTGTTTCTAGCAGCTTGACTTGTTTAAAATCCTCGACCAACAACACCAAAACAATAATAACTAATCTTACAAACAAATCTTGTATTTGGTGGTTGAAGGTGCTGAAGACTCACTTGCTTCTAACATCTTCACTTGTAAAAACTCCTCAACCAACAACACCAAGTCAATAATAACTTGTCTTACAAACAAATCTTGTGTTTGGTGGTTGAAGGTGCTGAAGACTCACTTGCTTCTTGCACCTTGACTTGTAAAAACTCCTCGACCAACAACATCAAGTCAATAATAACTTATCTTACAAACAAATCTTGTATTTGGTTGTTGAAGGTGCTGAAGACACACCTGCTTCTAGCATCTTCACTTGTAAAAACTCCTCAACCAACAACACCAAGTCAATAATAACTTGTCTTACAAATAAATCTTGTGTTTGGTGGTTGAAGGTGCTGAAGACTCACTTGCTTCTAACATCTTCACTTGTAAAAACTCCTCGACCACTAGCACCAAGTCAATAATAACTTGTTTTACAAACAAATCTTGTGCTTGGTGTTTGAAGGTGCTGAAGACTCACTTGCTTCTAGCATCTTCACTTGTAAAAACTCCTCGACCAACAACACCAAGTCAATAATAACTTGTCTTACAAACAAATCTTGTGTTTGGTGGTTGAAGGTGCTGAAGAAACACTTGCTTCTAGCAGCTTGACTTGTAAAAAATCCTTGGCCACCAACACTAAGTCAATAATAACTTATCTTACAAACAAAGCTTGTGTTTGGTGGTTGAAGGTGGTGAAGACTCACTTGCTTCTAGCAGCTTGACTTGTTTAAAATCCTTGCCACCCAGACCAAGTCAATAATAACTTGCCTTGTAAACAAATCTTGTGTTTGGTTGTTGAAGGTGCTGAAGACTCACTTGCTTTAGCAGCTTGACTCGTAAGAAATGCTCTACCAAAATCACCAAGTCATAATAACTTATCCTACAAACAAATCTTGTCGTTGGTGAATAAAGGTGCTGAAGAGTCACTTGCTTCTAGCATCTTGACTTGTAAAAACTCCTCGACCAACAACACCAAGTGAATAATAACTTGTCTTACAAACAAATCTTGTGCTTGGTTGTTGAAGGTGCTGAAGACTCACTTGCTTTAGCAGTTGACTCTTAAGAAATGCTCTATTAACATCACCAAGTCATAATAACTTATCTTACAAACAAATCTTGTGCTTGGTGAATGAAGGTGCTGAAGACTCACTTGCTTATAGCATCTTGACTTGTAAAAAATCCTTGGTCATCAACACCAAGTCAATAATAATTTGTCTTACAAACAAATCTTGTGTTTGGTCGTTGAAGGTGCTGAAGAAACACTTGCTTCTAGCAGCTTGACTTGTAAAAAATCCTTGGCCATCAACACCAAGTCAACAATAAGTTGTCTTACAAACAAATCTTAAGTTTGGTGGTTGACGGAGCTGAAGACTAACCTGCTTCTAGCAGCTTGACTTGTACAAAATCCTTGGCCACCAACACCAAGTCAATAATAACTTCTCTTACCAACAAATCTTGTGTTTAGTTGTTAAAGGTGCTGAGGACTCACTTGCTTTAGCAGCTTGACTTGTTTAAAATCCTTGGCCACCAATACCAAGTCAATAATAACTTGCCTTGTAAACAAATCTTGTGTTTGATGGTTGAAGGTGCTGAAGACACAGTTGCTTCTAGCACCTTGAATTGTAAAAAATTCTTGGCCATCAACACTAAGTCAATAATAACTTGTCTTACAAACAAATCTTGTGTTTGGTGGTTGAAGGTGCTGAAGACTCACTTGCTTCTAGCAGCTAGACTTGTAAAAACTCCTCAACCACCAACATCAATTCAATAATAATTTGTCTTACAAACAAATCTTGTGTTTGGTGGTTGAAGGTGCTGAAGACTCACTTGCTTCTAGCAGCTAGACTTGTAAAAACTCCTCAACCACCAACATCATGTCAATAATAACTTGTCTTACAAACAAATCTTGTGTTTAGTTGTTAAAGGTGCTGAGGACTCACTTGCTTTAGCAGCTTGACTTGTTTAAAATCCTTGGCCACCAATACCAAGTCAATAATAACTTGCCTTGTAAACAAATCTTGTGTTTGATGGTTGAAGGTGCTGAAGACACAGTTGCTTCTAGCACCTTGACTTGTAAAAAATCCTTGGCCACCAACACTAAGTCAATAATAACTTTTCTTGCAAACAAATCTTGTGTTTGGTGGTTGAAGGTGCTGAAGACTCACTTGCTTCTAGCATCTTCAATTGTAAAAACTCCTTGACCAACAACACTAAGTCAATAATAACTTGTCTTACAAACAAATCTTGTGTTTGGTGGTTGAAGGTGCTGAAGAAACACTTGCTTCTAGCAGCTTGACTTGTAAAAAATCCTTGGCCACCAACACTAAGTCAATAATAACTTATCTTACAAACAAAGCTTGTGTTTGGTGGTTGAAGGTGGTGAAGACTCACTTGCTTCTAGCAGCTTGACTTGTTTAAAATCCTTGGCCACCAATACCAAGTCAATAATAACTTGCCTTGTAAACAAATCTTGTGTTTGGTTGTTGAAGGTGCTGAAGACTCACTTGCTTTAGCAGCTTGACTCGTAAGAAATGCTCTACCAAAATCACCAAGTCATAATAACTTATCCTACAAACAAATCTTGTGGTTGGTGAATAAAGGTGCTGAAGAGTCACTTGCTTCTAGCATCTTGACTTGTAAAAACTCCTCGACAAACAACACCAAGTGAATAATAACTTGTCTTACAAACAAATCTTGTGCTTGGTTGTTGAAGGTGCTGAAGACTCACTTGCTTTAGCAGTTGACTCTTAAGAAATGATCTACCAACATCACCAAGTCATAATAACTTATCTTACAAACAAATCTTGTGCTTGGTGAATGAAGGTGCTGAAGACTCACTTGCTTATAGCATCTTGACTTGTAAAAAATCCTTGGTCATCAACACCAAGTCAATAATAATTTGTCTTACAAACAAATCTTGTGTTTGGTGGTTGAAGGTGCTGAAGAAACACTTGCTTCTAGCAGCTTGACTTGTAAAAAATCCTTGGTCATCAACACCAAGTCAATAATAATTTATCTTACAAACTAATCTTGTGTTTGGTGGTTGAAGGTGGTGAAGACTCACTTGCTTCTAGCAGCTTGACTTGTTTAAAATCCTTGGCCACCAATACCAAGTCAATAATAACTTGCCTTGTAAACAAATCTTGTGTTTGATTGTTGAAGGTGCTGAAGACTCACTTGCTTTAGCAGTTGACTCGTAACAAATGCTCTACCAAAATCACCAAGTCATAATAACTTAACTTACAAACAAATCTTGTGTTTGGTGAATGAAGGTGCTGAAGACACACTTGCTTCTAGCATCTTCACAAGTAAAAAATATTTAGCCCGCAACATCATGTCAATAATAACTTGTCTTACAAACAAATGTTGTGCTTGGTGGTCGAAATTGCTGAAGACTCACTTGCTTCTAGCACCTTGACTTGTAAAAACTCCTCGACCACCAACACCAAGTCAATAATAACTTGTTTTACAAACAAATCTTGTGTTTGGTGGTTGAAGGTGCTGAATACTCACTTGCTTCTAGCACCTTGACTTGTAAAAACTCCTCGACCACCATCACCAAGTCAATAATAATTTGTCTTACAAACAAATCTTGTGTTTGGTGAATAAAGGTGCTGAAGACTCACTTGCTTCTAGCATCTTCACTTGTAAAAACTCCTCGACCAACAACACCAAGTCAATAATAACTTATCTGACAAACAAATCTTGTGTTTGGTTGTTGAAGGTGCTGAAGACACACCTGCTTCTAGTATCTTCACTTGCTCTTTACAAACAAATTAATCAAACGTGTAGATTAGAAACTATTTATAAATTATTCTGAAAATACCAAAGGAATCCGAAACTTATTTAAATTTAAATTTTTATTTATGAAATAAATTTTATTTATAAATTTTAGTTGGTATATACCAAACGAGGTTACTCTCCCAAGTCACTGTCCCAGGTCACTGTCCATAGCACTAGGAGGTCTATAGATGGATTTCAGTCCAGTGGCAAATGTTTGTAATCTTTATAAAATTTTTATAAGGTTTTTATATGAAGCCAAAACGGGAAAATTATTTTTCTATTTTGCAACAAATCTTCTGTTAATTAACGACAGATGCTTAAATTCTGTGGCTTCTCATCAAAGTCGTCTGTTGAATGGATCTGTCAAGTGGTTCATTGTTTCCTAATATGATTTTTATAGTTGGTTTAACCCCCATATAGTGGTTGAGGTTATGCCATGTTATGTGAAACGTACTTTTCTTGATTAAAAGGTAAATATGAAACGTTTGTGGTGAGTTCGGGGAAAAAGTTGCCCACGACATATCCTCTGACCTTGTAAATCTATTTTAAATTACTAAATTGTTAGTTCTGCCATCTTAGTTTCACAAATTAATTTAAAGATTACAATTTCTCTTTAGTCCTCAGAGGCTCTTCATTCAAAGTTAAACTGTCCTAAAACTTTAACAGCTTTTTTAATAAGATCGCAGATTTGGATTTTCCTTCATGACTACATCAAAATCTACCTCTTTTCAAAGTATCTAGAAGGAATATGATTTGATTGAATTTGTTGACAAATGATATATGAAGTTGCTATTTTCTTTATTTTGTTTTTTGTATCATTTTTGTTATCAGGTTTTCAATTTATTTTAGCAATTTTAGCAAATTGCGGTTTTTCAGATTTTTTTGTTTTAATTTTCTACGTCCATAATCTCAAGTGTTAAAAAGAGCTCTAATATTTACTATCCGCAACCAAGCATTCCTTTTTAAAAAATAATTGAAATTTTTATTAAGCTCAAACGAGAGCTTCTATCAAAATTCCGTTTTTTCTTTTCAAAATTGAAACTATATACACTAGATTGAAAAAAATGTGTTTAACCTCGAAATTTTTATCCTAAAAATTCTTGTTGTTATTTTTAATATTTTCAAAGCTCGCTATTTAATCTATTCTATAATTTCTGATTTTGATATTTTTTTAAAAAATAAATGTTTTGAAATTAGATGATTTGTTGTTTTAGGATTAATTTGGCTCAGAGATTTTTTTCTAAGTATTAGAAGAAATTAAAACAAAAATAAAAAAAATGCGATAAACTATTTTATTATAAAGCTAAAGAATATTTGCTTATTAAAAAACAAACAGTTTTTAAAATATGTTAAAATTTTATCAGATTTGAAAGTTTATATTTAGGTAAATAAATAAAATGTAAATATCTTGCGGTTTAGAAAGCGACAATCATAATGAAATCATCAAGGAAATTTGTTCAGCAAACTTATTTATTTGTGATAAAATAAACTGAAATATTTTTGACAGTGTAGCTGTTGTTGTAGCTACAGGCGTTTGTATAATTCTAATTATTTCAAATCTATTTTTTAAAGATAATATTTATTATGAGTTACGAAATTTCTATCTAAAAAGTATTTTTTTTTTTTAATATTTTTAAGAAGATAATTTATAGAAACATTTAAAATCTAAAAATCACTTAATAAAATTATTTTTTTTTTGTTTCAATTGATAATTTGAATTTGTATCTTAAAGCTAAACAACTTTTTCAATTCAGCTTTTACATCCAGCAAGATTTGAAAGAATATGAAAAATTGTTTATACCTTCAAACAGAAGATATACTTCCTGAAAAATTCGACTGTTTTTACGTAAGAAACCGACCAACATTTTTTAGTATTACATAAAAAGCGTTAATGTATATATTATCTAACAACAAAAATGTGTTTTTCTACATCTTTCAAGGTCTGGAAAGTTGGCGAAAATTGCGTTTTTATAGTTCTTTATCGTTTCATTTTGTTGTTATACAATTTATCTTGGTTAATATTTGATTATTCAACCACAAATGATGAGAAATATATATTTCTACTGACAAATTGGATGCTTCTTTTGAATCTGTTATATTTTAGTGAGTTAAAAAAAACTGAAAAATACTTAGAAATGATCAAACTATATTTTGTAGGTTTGCAATTCTTGTCTGCTATCAAATATATCTTAAAGAAAAATATTTTGGCGATAAAGCAAGGTAGCTTCTGTTGGTTGTTTTGTTTTTATTGTATTGATAAATACCAAACTAAATAGAAATTAATTCATTTCAATAAATCAAATGTTACTAATTTTAGAAAAAGTCACAATTATTCAGCGGTTGGTGATAATTACTCTGAGTTCAGCAGTAACTATCTCATTTTGTGTTGGAATTATCTTCAGTATCGGAAAACAACTACATCTGGCACCTAAGGCTCAATACGAAAGCTTATCAATACATTCTCATCAAATTATTCCATTTATTATGTTTATTGAGATTATAATTATTCGTTTACCGATTCAGATAAAACATATTTTCTATCCTTTCGTATTTTCAATCATTTATTCGACTGTCTTTGTCACCAGACAAACTTTTTTCGAAAACTCAAATATCTATGATTTTCTGGACTTTCAGTGTGATTCTAAGAAAGCAGCTGCTTCTATCTTCATTTTGGTGTTAGTTGTTTTACCTTTCATTCATTTATTAGTTTGTTTAGTTGTATATGTAAGAGACTATATATTTCTAAAAATTTTAAAACAGTCAACAAGTGAATCTTCATCCCATTCTGTAGATGATGTTCACCAAACAAATTTGATGGATTTATAAAAGAATACTTCAAATATTGTTTGTCTGAATTTGATAAACTTTTTTGTGCTTCCTTCAAATCTTGATATAAATCCAAGAATTTGATTTGAGTTTTTTGTAGCGTCTTTGAAGCCAACAACTTCGTAATCACATAAAACGAAGAAGTTAAATTGATCTTTGTATTTTATGTAAAAAAACAACTCTTAATAAAAGGTTATTAACAACTTCTAATTGCTTTGCTGTTACTTAAAGTTATTAATTTATTGTTTTATGTTTAATCTTAGGTAACAGATTAGTTGTTTATTTTGTAACTTTTATAGATTTTAAAGAAAAATTTCTGTAAAATAAAATTAGAATTCTATAAATTCTGTTAAAACAGATTTTCCGATATCTTTGAAAATACTTTGTACTGGTTGATTGAATTATTGAATTTCTAGCTTTAAATCGTTCAGCACTTTAATATAAACTATAATCTATCAAATACAAAATACATTTTAATTAAAGATTAAAAAGTAAAACCACTTAAAAGTTAATATTTTAAGGTTACAAAGACGAAAATATTTTCATGAAGTTATTTAAGCTTTTAAGAGTTTATGGTTCTTTAAAATTGTCTTTCAATCTCTATATTTTTGTCTATAATTTGAAATAATGATGATAGATGGTACCACTACAGAAAGAGAAAAAGATCTTTTAATGAAATTAGGAATATTTTTTACGTTGTTAAAATCTTTAAATGAAGTGAAAGTTCTGAAACTAACTGAGTTTTATTTAAGAAATGTAAAATAACAAATTTATAAATGTTTTTAGATTCATAAATATTTGGAAACCCACAAAAATCTTATAAAGTTAAATCTTTTGAGAGTATCTTCTTTCTGTGTAACTCTAGTTAGCTTCAGATTGCATCAACAAATACTTAAAGCTAATTTGAATTTGATTGAACTTACATTAAAACTTAAATCTTAAATTCTCTGAATCGTTTCCAAAACAAACGAGGTAGAAACGAAAAGTTAAAAAAAGAATTTAGAAACTAATAACTTTATTAAAAATCTTTTTGTAAAGATTATTTTATGATCAAAACCAGTTTTATTGAAATTTGTAGCAAGCTCGTAAATTATTAAAAGTTTAATTTTGTTTTGTTTGATTTTACGATTTATTGAAAACAATAATAAAATTTTAAAGACTGATTTCTGTAAATTTTCAGAAAATCTGACAAATAAAACTTCAAATGTTTTACAATTACTGAAAGCTATTCGGAAATCAAGTTTAATCAAGTTTAACAGCTGACAAATATTTTATTTCATCTCTAGTACTGGGATCTATAATTAAATGTAATTTATTTATTTATTACAATAAACGTGAAGGAGGGTGCCTAAAGAGAGCACCTCTCGCTAACACACATTCTCACAAATAACATTTATCAAGTCAAAAATATAGAAAGTAAAAGATGTAACACATGGCATTTAAGTAGTCCTCAAAACATATAATAGTGAACAATTACATAGAATGTTAATAATATAAAAAAATAATCACAGTTTAGAAATGAAAATGTTGGCAATATTATAACGGTTCAACTTCTACTTGAACAACGTGAGCGACTTCGACATGACAATGTCTGATGGCAACTGGTTCCATGTATTAATTCTGCGGTATGAGAAAAAATTTGCTCTGATTAACGTACTAGGTGATATGAGCTTATTAAGATGTAATGAGTGTCGTCTGAGCTGATCTACTGCTACTAGTCTTCTGGTGAGGTCTTCAATGAAAATTAAAAAGAGAAGGGGACCCAGAACAGAGCCCTGAGGAACACCACTAGTGATTAGACTAGAAGTAGATAAAGATCTTTCTACATGAGTTTGTTGGGTTCTACTTGATAAGTAATCTTCAATCCACTGTAAGATAAAGCTGTTGATTTTTTAATTTTTTAATTTAACGAGCTTGTTGTGTGGGACAGAATCAAACGCTTTAGCAAAATCCACTTTTATCTTACAAAAAAGTGCAAAGTAATTGTAAAAAATTTATTTTTTAAATTAAGAAATATTTAGATAAACTTTTTTAACGATTTTAAGAATACTGGATATTTACTAAATCAATAATCAATAATCTCTCTTTCTAGTTTAAAAAACAACAAATGTTTTTAAAAACTCAAATTAAATATCTGTTATTTTAAGTTTGAATAAATTCTAAATTTTTCCATAAAAATTAAGCTACAAACTTCTATTTGGTGTGAAATTTTAGTGATTAAATAAGTTGTAAAAAGTGTTTCGGTCAATAAAAGTGATAAAATAGATTTGATAGAATATCAAGAAGATTAAATGAAGGAGTTTAAAGCTTTTTTAATTATTGTTTAATTACTCTAAAAGGGTGTTAAGAGTAAAAGTTTTAGAATGTAAAATTGCTCGTAAAAATTTTCGAAATATTTCTCTGAATTTATAAATTTTAACAAACAGTTTCCAGTTTGAAGAACTTTTTTAAACTTTTAAAGTATTTGTAGCTTCAAAATTTACTGATCTGTTTTTATTCCTTTTTGAAATTTTTTAATAATTTCATTCACAATTTCATCTTTTTTAAATAAATTTCACAAAAACTGTTTTTGTATTTTCTTTCAACTTAAAATTTGAATCTGTTTTTGTAAATACAAAAAAAATAAAATACAAATAGATATTCAAAGCATTTATTTACATCAAAACATAAACTTAGAAATTAGAAATTTAGATTTATTTACTAAACTAAACAGTTTTTCAAACCATTAACAGTTTATTAAAAATTTGAAAACCTGGTTCTTAGAGATTAATTTTGAAGAAATTTGAGTGATATAAAGAAACTTTTTTAGATACACAGTGAAAAAAAATGACAAGATGTCTAGTTTCCCATTCTTTCAATATCTTGTTCAACAGGTGTCGATAGATATTCGTCCATAGAGTTTGTTTCTGCAGCCATTTGATATGTGGAGCAACAAAAGCAACAACAAACTGTCAGTACATCTTTACAAAAGCTCCCAGCAATCCCCTAAAAAAAGACCTTCAGCAAAAGTTGTTTTAATCTGTTTAATTTTTTACTTGTTTCTCTCTTAGTCTAAATCGAAGGTAGGCTGGTGCGCAAGGGTTGCCAGCTGTAGCAACCGCCCAAAGTGTTCCGTGGTCATCAACATCCTGTCCAGTTTTCCCGATTACGAGAATTGGGACAAGGAACGTGGCACAACACAATGAAGTGTTTCCAAAGCAACCACATAAACCGACTTTCCATTCGCCCATGTTTAGATTCTAAAATATTTTTATTAACACAAAAAATTGAAGTCTGAAAAATTGGCTTTTTTGTTTGAAAACTCTTCAACTAAACTAACAAATATTTCAAATTTTATCAAAACTCTTTTGTTGTTTAGTTCTACAAAAACGTTTTATTGTAAAATAAACTTTTATTTATTCAGGTAAACACCTACAAGAATTTAAACTAAACTCAACAAAAATATCTGCTCCACAGACAGCTGAAAAAGATTTGAAATAACTTGGAAGAAGAAATCTTAAGCATTTTGTCTTTTTAAGTTTATCATTCAAACTGTTTCTGAACAACTTTGTAAAAATAAGAATTGAATAATTCATCTCAAAGACCTAAACTAAAGACAAATAATTCCAGACAGCAATTCACTAATAAGATTAAATTATAAATTTCGAATTATTGAGAAAGTTATGAATATAAGAATTGATAGGAAATAATTTTCTTACAATCAGTCAACAAACTTAAGTTGTAAAAGTTTCTATTGTAATTTTTAAGGTCTAAGCATCAAATATTTACTTTCTAAACTGATTTCAAACAAATTTTTTTATTTAATGAAAGGTGGAAACATTAAACTTCAACTAAATAGTTTTCTTATTTACCAAAGTCAAACAAAACGCCTATATAATCACTATACCTACAAAGCTAGATCATATGAAAGGTTGCTAAGATACCAAAAGTTGAACGAAGTCCTCAAACTTTTCGAAACTTGTAATTTATCTAATTTTAGGAATAAAACCGATTTTAAATTAAACTTTCTGATTCCTTGATTTAATTTATCAAAAAATTTGTATAAAAAAGTCAGAATTTAAACTAAAATCTGCGGAAATTATATCTTTAAGTAAAAGTTGTAAAAAGTTTTTAAAACATTTTTCAATTTTTGTTAATAAAAAATTAATTAGTGAATCTCTCAATAAAAGAATTTAAAAATGTTTTTTAGAAAATTTCTATTTTGAAAAATCTTTTAATCGGAAATTTTCTTTAAGATGTTTAGAAATAATCTTCAAATAAGTTATTACAAATTGTAGTTAACTTACACAACGAAAAGCCTTTTAAGTCTAACTCAGTATCTAATTTAGTGTTTACAACAATTACTGCAATCTATAATTAGTTTCAATTCTACAAATAATTTTATTATCAAAAATTACTGACATAAAAGCACAAAGTTTCGGTTTCAGTAAGAACTACGGCAAGAATTTATTAACTTTTATAGTTTTAAGCAAAAGAGCGTCACCTAGCAACCGTGAAAAATAAATATTTCCAGCATCTACAAAAAGTTATGTAAATAAAGATGTGACAACAATTCTATTGTAAAAGTTTTCTGGTAGTTTTTGTTTCCTGGTTACATAAGTTTTTTTTTCTTTCAATTTTTATAATAATATTTTGAATGCTGAAAGTATAATGATCTCAAAAAACACACCTTAAAATGTAGCGTACCAAATTGTTATTTTTTTTTACTATAACTAATTAACATGATACAGAAAATATTCGACTTTGTGATTTAATCTTAAATCAAACTGATTTTAATCTATCTAATATCTTTCTAATCCCACAAAAAGATGAAGATCAAAATAGATAAAATAATCTTAAAATACTTTAAAATTTAAATTAAAAGGTCCTCATGTTTTTACTCAAAAAATAATTTTTGAAATTTTTGAATTTATTGATAATTATTATTTAAATTAAATACTTTTGTATATAATAGTCTTAAAACTTTACAAAAGCAAGAATTGCCAGCAGATAAAGCTTTCATAGTGATAAAAAAACCAAATAATATCAAATGTATAAAGTGGTTTCTGTAAAAACGTTTAAGAAAAAGACGATTTAAATGAATAAATTCAAAATTGAATAAAATGATTGAGATCTTTAAATATCTCGTTTAAATCAAAATTTAATATAAAATAATTTATGAATGAAAATTGGATAGTTAAAAAAAGTTCTAAAAGTAAAATAATTAATTATCAGGTGTTGGTCTCAGATATTTTTAGAAAATCACATTTTTGTAAAAAATTAATAATAAAAATCAGTGAACTGCTAGTAGCAGATGTAGATATTTAATATTAAAAATTCTTTAAACTATTTTTTGTCAGACAAATACTTGTAGAAAATCGATTACAAAAAACTTATTTATAGAAACTGTATGACTTTAAGAAAAATTCTTCTTATTTTACAATTAACTGATTTTGTTGTAACGATTATCTAACAGGAAAAAGTCATTTCTATTTTTAAATTTCGATGATGTCACAAGTTATAAAAATTTCTATACAAATAAATTGCAGATTTCTGTTCTAATTTCTAAGTCCTTTGTTTAAAAGCAATAATCTCTTTATAGGATTTATGTTCTTAAATTTTAGCAGAAATTATTTTATCAACAGATAATAATTCAAAATTGTTTCTGGATTTTCTTACTAAACTAGAAGATATTTTTCAGAATAATTTTTTAAGATGTACCACTCAAAAAAAAACAGAGATTTTAAAACTTGTATTTTATTGAAGACACTAATTAACAAATGAAAGTAAAATAAGGATATATTAGTTTTATGAAAACGCTTTTAAAACACATTCTGAGTTTTATATTATTGATACAGATGAAATAAAATGAGTTTGGTTAAGACTGGGCAATTAGGTTTGATGAGAAATGAACGATTTAATTAGCAACTCGTTCCATTTCTTGTGTTATTGGTGCTGTAAGGTAACTCTCAAAACCACCAGTTTCTTCAGCCATTTGATGAATAGCACAACAAACACAACACCAAACAGCTAACATATCATGAAAGAAGTTGCCTTCGATTCCCTGAAACAAATAAAGTTGAAAAGATTTGAAGTAAACTTTTCTATTTTACTTTGTCAGCTCGTAGCTTATGTCGGAGGTAAACTGGAGCACTACATGGATTGGCCAAAGTTGCCACCGCCCATAAACTTCCATTTGAATCAATACTTTCAGCAACTTTACCAATGACTAGTACCGGGGCGATATGTGAGGCACAGCAAAGAGCCGTGTTTCCAAAGCAACCAAACAAACCAACTTTCCATTGAGCCATTTTAGAATTTGTTGAAATTAGAATTTGATGAATTAATTAAAAATAACTAAAAAAATTTTACAAAAAAAATTTGATTAAATTTGAAATATTTGTTTTTAAAAAATCCCCAAAAATGAAATTTTGATTTTTAGATCAAAATGTGGAAAATATTTAATAAAATCGAGTCTTATGAGAAAATCGAAAACCATAGAAACTGAAGTAAATGAATTAGAAAATGCAAACGTAGTATGTTGGTATTTTGAACAAAAAGCTGATTGTATTGTAGAAAAGAAGAAGAAACGCCTTTTAGCTAAAACATTTTCATCAGCTGTATAAAGCACTGGACCCTAGCAACTTATACTTTTGTTAAAAAGGGTTGATATTATTTGTTATCTAAACAATAAAGCTACTTTTAAAGTATTGTTTGATGACAAGTGTAGAAAAAAAGAGATTGAATGACTACAGTTCTAAAATCAAATAATAAATGAAAAAGTAGGTTGCTATGTAACAGAAATTTTATTTACTTATAAATCAGTGATTTATGAGAAAGAATAAAAGTCACATGCAAAAAACTAACTCTAAGAATACAAAACTAGTTTATAGGTTAAAACATAGAATAAAAAAGTTTAATAATACATCAAACGAATAAAACAAGAATATTAATCGTAAAACTAAAGTTTATACTTGATAAAAAAAATACTTCAAAAGTTATATGACTAAAAACACAAAACTTGTCTTTACTTCCTGATGGTTCATAATCGACTGTTTCCGGTTCCTACTGAACAACTGATTTTGGTTTGTAGCTGAGCTAAACTGGTTGCCATCAAATTTTTTGAGGAGTTTATATCGTTAGCGTGGCTTGTCATGGCTGACAACTTCTTTTTATTTCAAAAATGCTTCATTGAATACGCATCATTACTATCATATCTGTACTTAGTCATCAGCTGTAATACAGAATGTAATTTAAAAGATAGAAAAGATGAAGCTATCAGAAACTCATCAAGACTTTAAATATGACTTCAACTTGAATTTCATCAAATTTACTTGAAAAACAAAAACTTGAAAATATTTACAAATAATCTTAAAGACAAAACAGAAACCTCTGTTAAAAGCTTGATAAATTTCTTGGGTTTCTACTGGATACAAGTAAATTATAATAAAACTGATTCATGAAATGTCTTTTGCAAAGAAAAAAATCAAATTTTAACAAAACTTCTATCTGAATAAAATTGAATTTTTGAAAAGACAGCATTGAATTTGGTGCAATAATTTCTTTTTCAACTTTATGGGAAAGATAGTAGTTGCCGGAAGCTTTTGAAAAGTAACTTGAAAATAAAAAGGAAGCTAAAGATTAAAAAAAATTACTCAAAGCTACAAATGTAGATGAATAAAGTAAACATCTTTAAAACTTTATAAGTCATTACTTTATCATATTTGCAAATCATTGTGACAATTTGATGAGTAAATGGTGAAAGTATTGATGTTTTTCAAACAATTGTTGACTGCATACAACTGCAAAGAAGTTATCTAGATGCTTTTGAAATTTCAAATTGAATTCTTTCAAGTGATTAAAAGCAGCAAGAATGTTCAGAATTTCAGAAGCTATTTCCTATTTTCATCAACAACACAATTTTATCGAGATACGTTGTTGTCGAATGTTATGACATTTGAGCTAAATATTTTCAGCGCTGCAGTAGAAAATGTTAAAAAATTCATAAACTGAACATAAAACTTTATTCAATTTTTATTTTTATAAAGTAGTAAAAAGGGCTTCCAAATATAAATCATCAAACAAAAAGTATTCAAAAGAAATACAAACAAAATAATTAGATAACTGATAAATGGAAATAAAGTTAAGAATAAACCAGAAAAAATATTTTTTTAATAGTAACTTAAATCAAATAATCAGAATTTTATTTATTATCAAAACGAGTAGATAGTAAAAAGAAAAAAACTTAACAGTTACTCTTAAACAAATTTATCTGAGATTTTACATTTACAAAACTGTTTTTCAGACAATCAAAAAAATAGCTGAAGATGAAGTCATATTTTTATTGAAAGTTTTAAATATGTTGATGTGTTTGTAGCTCTCCAAGTAATTATCTAAAAAATTCATTAGTTTAAAAATAAGATTGAAAAACACTTGAGTGTATTTTCTCAATACTTTTTATCATGTGTGTTTTGTATGCAGTTATCTATAGACAAGCCTAATTGCAAACTACTTCGTAATATAATTAGTTTGACACTAGACATAGTAAAATTGGTAGTGATTCATAAAAATTATTTGCTGAAAGTTAAGTAATTAATTGACCTTAAAAGTTCTTGAAACTATTCAACAATTTCTGTTCTTCAATATTAACTTGAAATTTGGTAAATAGTTGCAAATTCCTAGAACCTTTCTGTGCATCACTAATCTCTTTGCTATTTAAAGATTTTTTTCAAGATTGCTGTGAAGCATAATTTCACTTTTTGAAATTTGTAAAGTTATGATGATTAAAATTTAATGAATTTTACTTTTCGAAATCAAAGGAAATTTGTAAAATATGTTTAAAGTATTCGAAATAGTTGAACAAAATAAGGTTGATGACGAATTAAATTTCAACTTAATTGATTTATATTAGTGAATTTATTTTCTAAAATTACTTTGGCGCCATCAAGGAAATCTCATAATTGCTTTTTCAAGAGCGCCATCTACCGGAACTCAAATCTTCTGTCTCAGTCCTTATCAGAACCAACAAGATTTTAACTAACAAGCGCCTGTGGTACACCAGGGCAAATAACTTACAAATTTATGACCTCAAGGTCACTGTACCGTGTCACTGTCCCTGGTTACTACAATCGAAGCACATGCGCGGTTAAGTATTGCGCATGCGCAGTAAGGAAGGAAGTTTGGATGACAACTTCTTTTCATCTGCTGCTTCGATTTACAACCAAAAAAAAGACAAATTTTAGAGATTTTTTTTAATAGCGAAAAAAAACTTTTTATTAAAAATGAAAAATGTTCAAAATGTATCTTCTGAATCATTTAAAATCTTCGATAATAAAACTTGATCTTCTTCTAAATCCAACAAATCATTTACATAAGTTGGAAAACTGACAGAATTTGATTTATAATCAGAAACACGGCAATCAGGATCATAACATTTCTGATATAAAGATCGGGTCAAGAAATTTGCTATAAACATGATATTATTACTTTTATGTTCTCGTTGAATATTGCCACAAAATCTAGAACCTATTATATCATAAACAACAACATTTTTATCTTTTAAAAATGAAAACTTTTTGATTTTAGCATTTGGCAACACTGATTGTATTTCATTTTCAACAAATTTGTTTAGATTTTGAAATAAGATATCATTGGGTTGTGAGTATCTGCCTCCATCTTCACTTTTGTGGTTAGAAAGTCTTTTTCGTGTTTCAATTGAATTTGTCATTTGAATAATTTTGAAGTCTTTAGCTTCACGGGAATCTAATTTAAAAGCAGAACATAAAGATGCAGAAAAAATCATTTTTAATAAATTTTCTTCAGATATTTTTTTCACTGATTTTGTTGGTTGACTTTTACTCAAGCGGTGAAATTTGCAACACTCTTTCATTATATTAATAGATTCAAACTGAAAAGTACAAGATGAAGACAACTTCAATTCTACATTCTTATTCAATTTACTTGAGAGAAATAATCTAAAGTTTCTGTTTTTAGTGTAAACACCTTCATCTACAAACAAGTTGATTGATTGATCAGATGATAAAGAGTTTTTCCTGATTTTTAAATATGAAAGTTGATCTACAAAATCAAGATCTTTTATCCAAGAGTATCTATCTTCATCTAAGGAATTTTCTAGAAACATTTTAAGAGCTTTACACAACTTTTTCACGAAGATACCAACTTGTAAATTGTTGTAAAATACAGCTTGAGGAAAATGCCAAATTAAATGAGAACTAAACTTGGATTTAGTGCTAGAGATCAGTTCAACAACGTTTTCTCTGTTTGTGTTTATTCCAAACTCTTTCTGTATAAAACTAGAAACAAACTTAATCCATATTTCAATCATTAAATCAGAATCTTTGTCAATATTAACACTTTTGTCATATTCTAAATCAAAATAAAGATGACAAGTTCTACTTTCTTGTATCAGTTCATAAAAATGTCTGGTTTTCTCTTTCATTTGTTTATAATAAAACCAAAACTCTTCTAAACTTGCAACTATATACTGACGATTGCCAGAAGCAGCTTGTTCTGTCGTCATCATATCTTTATTTTCAATCGCAAACACTCTAACATCGTCAGATAAACTTTTAGAATAATCAAAAGCAGCTTGTTGCTTATAGAAAATGTTCCAAGTTGAAATTGGTTTGTCAACTTCACAGAGTTTTGGCATGTACTTCAAAACTAAAGGTTTTAATTTATACTTTTGTTCTGAAGCAACGATTTTATCCAATAGTCTACTTTTTAATTTCGGCATTTTGTAGTTTTAAAATTCTATTTGATAAATTTATGAAAAGCTATCAATATAAAGTTGATATTAAAAGAAATAAAAACTCAAATATAATTATTTATAATGTAAATGAAAAAGTAAAAAAGAAAATATAAAAATCTAAACTTATAACAATAATATATATAAGGCATAATTATCCAAAGTAAAAACAATATAAATACAATTTAAAATATAATATTTATAATTAAATAATTCATATAATATTCATTTGTTCATAATATTAATTTATTTTTTGTAGATAATTCAGTAAAAAAATCTAAAAAATGATTTATTTATTAAAAATATAAACAAAATTTGTATCAATAAATGTTTAAATTTAAAGTCAAATTACAATAATGAACAAAATGTCTTAATGTTACTTTGGCTTTATATTATTAAAGCTTAAATTTAGAAACACTATTTTATTTATTAAATATTCAAAAGCCATAACTAAGCCATATTTTTATTTGAATAAAAAGGGTAGATTGTATAATTTTACAAATATGAATATTTATTACAAATAACCATCAATTTTACTATTTATCGTATCATTTCAAAGACCGAATCAACTTTTATATCAAAACTTGTTTTTTGTAAAAGGTTAGAATAATTTACCACTTTATACTTAAATTCTGGAAAAAAGCTTTCAGTAACTAGTTAAATGTAAACATCTTTTCTAATATATAAAAGCTTAAAGTCGTTTAGTCGCCTTTAAAGATAAGCAATTGAGCTAAAATAATTAAAGTTTTATTTGAAATAGATCACTGATAAAACGTTCAAATTTTATTTATTTTAATGTTCAATCACTAGGTCTTAAATATTAAAACTTTTAATTAGAATAATAATGTTCAATTACGGATGTATTTTTTTTATATCTGATTTTTATATAAGTTTGTATTTATATCTCATATTTATATCCTGGTATATAATATCCTTCCTGCTTGGTGGCGAAGCGGTTACTACACCTAGCTACAAGGTACATCTAGCTTGGAAGTACCGGGTTCGACCCCAAGGTAGAGACATATAAAACTCCTGAGAATGTGTGTTAGTGAGATGTGCTCTCTTTAGGCACCCTCCTTCGCATTTATATATATAAAATAAAAATAAAATCAGAAAGTTTTTCTTTTGCCTATGTTTTTATAGTTAGGAACAATATAGTTTTAAAACGAAGATAATTTAAAATTCTTATAAGAATTTTAGTTATCCAAAAAATAACTCGGATAAAGATGTAAACATTTTTCAAAAACAAATCCGATATTATCTTATTTCTTTTTTTATTTTAGTAAATACGACATCTTTTTATTAAAGAATTAAACATTGCTACAATGGTTTGTTTAAAAATTTGCAAGTATCAAAACAAACAAATAACAGATATTAAAATTCTAAAATAAATTTAAATTAAATTTGTTTAGAAGTTAAACCCAAAATGTTTCAATTTCAGTTCAATGTTTTACTTATATGGTACTTTTGGTCAAAGCTAGTTTGGGTGATGCCAGTCATTGTTTAGAAAACGTCTTTACCTTTGGGTGTGTTGGTGACGATTTTAAGTAAAATATCTTTAAATTTTAGTATTTTAATTCTTTTAATAAACTATTTTTGATTTACGTCAAAAGTTTTGTAATTTTTCTTATATTTTTTTGTCAGTATTTTGCCAAAATTCGTTTGTTCATAATTTTATTTATAAATCTATTTAGTTAGCAATTTTTTGTGTTTTTAAATGATAAGAATTTTATTTTTTTATTATTAAAATATTTTAACTAAATCTTTATATTTATATATTTAATTTTTTTTAAGAATATTTAAAAGTAAATTAAATCTGGTGAAATATATTTAAATATTATTTAATATATTTATTTTTAAATTATTGTTTTTTGATGAATATATTTTTTATCATTTTTTGTTTGTTTAGAATTTTTTGAATTTGTAAAATAAGTTTTAAAATATGATTTTGCTTAGCTCTTGATGATGTTTTTATATTAAAGTTTAATTTTTAAATTTATTGAAAGTAAAGTTTATTTTATGATTTAAAGCAATAAATAGTTGTCATGTAAACTTGAGTTTAAACTATTTGATAAATTGAGTTATAACATTTTATTTCTTTTTAGAAATTATATTTTGTTTTTTTAGTGGTTTCAGTTTTGTCACCACAAAGTATGTGGCTACATTTGTTGCTATATATGGTAAATATAAAAGTTAAATTTGGTGATAAATTGTTTTAAGAGTTCTAAATATATAAACAAATTTTTCATATTTTAAATGGATTTTATTTTGGTTTATTATTATCTTTATATCAACGTTGTCATTAAAAATACTTTTTTTTATAATTAACAATTTTTTGGTATATTTTTTTGAATATTATTTATTTTAATTCGTTGTTTAAATCATTTATAATATAAATATTCATAATTATATAGATGGCCATGTTTTATATTAAATAATTTTATTATAAATTATATTTATTTTTTATTTTTATAAAACTTTTAAATGTAAATAATAGTTTTATTTATATACTAACTTTAAATTTATAAACTTTTATTTTATTACTTGTATGTTGTCAGTAAAAAAAATAAGAAAGTTATAATGATAAAAGATAGTTAGATTTATTATTTTTATTTATTTGTTTTTTATAAATTTAACTTTCTAATTTTAGATATTTTTATATTTATTAGCATATTTTTAAACATTTATTTATATTTTTAAAGATATATTTACTATAAAAATGAATGATATCTTCAGCCATTGTAAAGATGGTAACTTGGTTGCTGTCAAAATATGGCTTGATAATACAGAAAATGATTTAAACCAAGGAGATGATCATCTATTTAGTCCTCTGCATTGGGCTTCAAGACAAGGACATGCTCATATAGTAGATGTGTTGCTAAGGAGAGGTGCTCGTGTAAATGCTGCTAATATGGGAGACGATACTCCTCTACATAATGCAGCTCAAATGGGAAATTTAGATATTTTGAGGAAATTGTTGATTCAAAAAGCTGATGTAAATGCTTTTAATGAACATGGTAATACTCCTTTACATTATGCTTGTTTTGGTCAATATGCTGCTTGTGCTGAAGAACTTGTCAATTTTGGAGGACTGGTCAGTATTTGTAACAAGTTTGGACAAACCTCACTGTCAAAAGCTCGACCTAGCTTAGCAAGAAAGTTAAAGGAGATGGCAATTTCTAAAGGTCAAGATCTCAACGAGATTCATTTTAAGGATTCAGTCAGTAAATACACAACAACAAGAACGCGAGCAAAAAATGATACTTTAAAACATGATAATGTTGATTTGAAACAACTGAATTTGAAAGGAAAGATTGCTTCATCTCATTCTGGGGACACATGGAGAGGCAGATGGGGTCAACAAGAAATTGTTGCTAAAATTCTAAATGTAAATGAGATAACAACTAGAAAATCTCGTGAATTTTATGAAGAATATTTACGTTTAAGAATATTTTCTCATCCAAATGTCCTTCCTGTGATGGGAATTGTGAACTCACCTCAAAATCTAGCAACAATTAGTCCACATGTTGCGATTGGATCTCTGTATGGAGTCCTTCATGAATCTACAGTTACTGTAGATCACAGTCGAGCCATTCTATTTGCTACTGACATTGCTAAAGGAATGTTATTTCTACATTCTCTAGATCCAATCATTCCTCGTTTACACATCAACAGCAAGCATATCATGATTGATGAAGGAATGCAATGTAAAATCAACATGAGTGATGTTAAGTTCTCTTTTGCACATCCAGCTAAACAATACTACCCAGCATGGATGGCTCCAGAAGCTCTACAACGAAAACATGAAGAGATTAATCGAAAAGCTGCAGATATGTGGAGTTTTTCTATACTTTTGTGGGAAATGGTTACTAGGGAAGTCCCCTTTTCTGATATGTCTAATATGGAGTGTGGAATGAAAATAGCTTTAGAAGGAGTCAGAGTCAAAATTCCCCCGGGTATTTCCCCACATATTTGTAAGCTTATGCAAATTTGTATGAATGAAGAACCAGCCAAACGACCTAGGTTTGATATGATTCTGCCGATTTTAGAAAAGATGATAGCCTAAAAGATTTCCTTCTAAATAATGAGATAAACTGCAAACATTTCTTTGATAGTTTATTACAATGATTGAATTTTTAGTACAGAATTTTTTATGTGTAACCAACTTGCCTATCTATCTCACAATAGAATTCTAAGTTTTTTTATTATTTGGATTATTTTTAAATTGATTTTTTTATACCTTAATCAAGTATTAATACTCTCATATAGTCAGCATCAAGTAGCAACATTTCTTAACTTGATAATAACAAGTTAATTTTTACTAATACATTTTCAATTTATTAATTCATTGATCTTTTTCAATTTAATCATTTCAAAGAAGTCATTCTTGTAACTAAACCAACTAATTTCTTGAAATGTTCCAACTTATCTAGTTTGAATAATTACTAATTTTAAAGATAAGTTTTTAATGCTTGGTGTCTGAACTGAAGTTTCAAATTTTTTTTACCATATTTTAAATCTTCAAATTGCTTTTTAAATAATTTACAATTGAAGTAAATATCTCTTTCTATATTATTCTCAAAATTTTTATTTGTTTTTACAATTAACCCTAATTGCTGCTTATAATTTCTACATTTTAATTTTCAATCCTGTTCAACTAATACATGTACAAAAGCTCAACTTTTTCAACTTTTTTGTTGTTGTAATAAAGATTTTGATAAATAGTTAGAATGTCTCGACGTTATGATTCAAGAACGACTATTTTTTCACCTGAAGGTCGCCTCTATCAAGTTGAATATGCCATGGAAGCAATTGGTCATGCTGGTGAGATGGTTTAAATATCTGTTTCAACCTCTCAACTTTTTGATGCTTTTTCAGGTACTTGTCTTGGATTATTAGCAAAAGATGGGGTTGTTCTTGCAGCTGAGAAACGAACTGTTCATAAACTACTTGATGATGTCTTTGCATCTGAGAAGATTTATACTTTAGATGATAATATCGCTTGTAGTGTTGCTGGTATTACTTCAGATGCAAATGTTCTTGTAACAGACTTACAACGAACAGCTCAGAGGTCTGCTGCTGCTTCAAACTCATCTAATCTTCTTTCAATAATAATTTTTCAGATTTAAATTGATTTATCAAAAGAATATCCCTGTTGAAGAATTGGTAATTCATCTTTGTGACATCAAGCAATCATATACTCAATATGGAGGTTAGAAAACAAACTTGCTGGTCGAAATCACAAACTTGTTTGCAGGAATGCGGCCTTTCGGTATCTCTGTTCTTTATATGGGTTGGGATGAACGATATGGTTTCCAACTTTACATGTCGGATCCTAGTGGTAATTATGGTGGATGGAAAGGAACTTGTATTGGAAATAATAGTCAAGTAATCAGATAAAATTGTTAGTTTTATCATCTACTGATCTGGTTGTTAATAGGCGGCTATTTCGATGCTAAAACAAGAATATAAAGAAGATGATACAAGTCTAGATGAAGCTTTGCGTTTGGCTATTAAAGTTCTCAGCAAAACTTTGGATACAAATAAACTGACTTCTGAAAGAGTTTGTAGAAAAATTAAGTTGTTGAAACTTGTACTAATTTGTTGTTTGATAGGTTGAAATTGCTACGTTGACTCGGGTAGACAACCAAACCAAGATTACTGTGCTTAGTAGTGGTGTTGTTGATAAGTTATGTGGCGAAGTGGAAGCAGAGAAAGCCAAGTTGGAAGCTGAACAAAGAGAGAAGGAAAAAAGCTCCAAGAGTAAATAGATGTTGAATGTTAGAAGATATTTATATAAATTTAGAGTTCTTTTTGAGTTTAAATAAAATTTTTGGGTTACAAAAAAGTAGTTATTAAGAAGCTTGTTTATTTGCTTCATATTCTCTAATTACTAAGATTAGTTCATTGTTGAAAGAAGTCAGTTATCAGGGAACAACAGTTTGTACCAACACAAGAAAGTTTAAACTCCGCAGAAAGTCTAAACTGAATCAAATGTTACACAATTTTAAGAATCAAATTAAAAGTTTGGATATTTTTACTTCCAAATAACTCGTTAAATTTGAGCAACTAAATATTTCATGAGCTAATTGAAGTTTCACCTGAAGCGTCTATTTCTCAACTTTAGAATACTCGAACAAAAAACTCTCTTGAAAAAACGATTCAAAAAAATCCTTTCAATAAAAAGAATCTTTTCAAGAATTTTTACAAAAACAATTTTAGCTATAAAGTCTACTTCAGTTTAAAATCAAACGCCAGTAAACAACAAATCAACCAGATAATTTTACTTGGATACATTTTTGTGCAATTGACAAACTAATTAAGCATTTTAACAACGATAGGCTTTCAAACAGCTTGTTATGTAATCCGTGTGGTACAACTGTAGAGTATTTACCGCTGACGTAAATATGTTAAATGTACTTCTCGTAGAATGTAGAATTCATTAATAAGTTGTATTGTAAATAGCGTGTATAGTTGTTGTACTTATCGCTGGTTACTGGCTTTTTACGAATTGAATAAAGCTCATATGAAAGAGTCGTTATCATTATAATGTTTGTAACTGGTTCCTGGTGAATGTTTGTAACTGGTGAATGTTTGCAACTGGTTCCTAGTGAATGTTTGCAACTGGTTCTTGGTGAATGTTTGCAACTGGTCCCTAGTGAATGTTTGTAACTGGTTCCTGGTGAATGTTTGCAACTGGTTCTTGGTGAATGTTTGCAACTGGTTCCTAGTGAATGTTTGTAACTGGTTCCTGGTGAATGTTTGTAACTGGTTCCTGGTGAATATATCTTCTACTATATCAAAGTCTGTAGCTATCTACTTGTGGCTCTCAAATTTTTCGGCGTTAAACTCACTTATGAAATCGAACATTATTTATTATTATTTAATATTAAAGTATAATATAATCCAATAAAAATTTCTACGATTAAGAAGCTATAAATAAGTTTCCATATGTTTATTTGGAAACACCCAAAGGTGAAAATAAGTAAATGTAGATGACTTCTGATTATTTCTGAGGGTTTTAAATAAAATCGTGATATAGGTGAAAGAAAATAAATTTAAACAAATTATTTTTATCGTCAAAAGACTTTTAGATTACTTATGAAAGATTGAAATAATTCGTACTGGATAGAACCAGCTATACTGTACTTGTTTCGATTTTAAGAGATTTAAACTCGCAGTAAGTTGCCTTAACTGTTTGTTGGTATTTCGGTTTTTCAAATCAAAGTTTGATTTGAAATCAAGTTTTTTGATAATCACAATGCAACTGATAATATAAATTATTTTGAAAATAGATAGTTTTGGTTGACAATAGTTTTTTATTTTTAGGTGAATGTTTATTTTTGTTTAAAATATTCAGGCCTTTTTGGGCTAGAAACCATTTTAGCACAATAAACAAATGAAATTAATATTTCATGTGTTTGGTTCAACAATTTGGTAATTTTTTTTTAATTTAGTTGAAAAAATGGGTATTTTGGATCAATTAAGTAAATTAGGAAAAGAAATTTCAACTCATTTAGGAAGAAAAGCTCAGAAACCTTTAAATCAGTATAAAGCTATCGAAAAAGCTCATGAAGCTATTGAAGATCATAAAATCCATCCTAAAAGAGCTCCAATGAATGTACCTAGAAGAGAATTTACTGAAGGTTCAACTAATATTTCTATTTTATAAATTTATATTATAGCTAAATATCAATATATATTATTTATAAAATTTTTTATTCATTGATTTTTTAGGTTTAAATAATTTTTAAAGAAATTCTTAAATTAAAAAAAAGATTATATTTGTATAACTTGAATTTCTATTTTGTATTTTTATATTATAAAATATTATATATTATTATCTGGAATTTTTTATTATTATTATTTTAATTATACAATAAATATTTCAAAGCATTAAAATTTATTAATATTTATCTATTAAAACCGGATTTGTTTTATTTTAGATAAAAAATATCATAAGTTGTCATTAATGAAACAAATATTTTAGAAATATTCAATTTTTAAATTTATTTAAATTTGTTTTAAATAGTGAATTTGATTATTAAAAATTATTGAAAGTGACAAAATTTCTTTTATAGAAATTGTACAATTTTATTTACTCAATTGCTTATAATTATTGATATAATATTGATGGGTTATTTTCTAAAGTTTTTATTTTAAGTTTGATAAAGAAGTTGAAATTGATTCAAATACATTTTTATAATTTAATGTTTTTGATTTGCAAGAATTTTAAATTCAAAATTTCAAAACTTCATTCATTTGTTTCTAGAACACAAATTTTTGCGCGAAAAAGATGCAAATGAGAAGTTATTGAAAGATGATCAAATTCTAGATCATTTGAAACATATAAATGTGACATCTACGGATTCAGACTGTAAGTTTCAACCAACTTCTAATTAATAATTTCAAAATCTCTCTGAGAAACTTTTATCTTCTCAAATAATCTTCAAAATATTTACAGTTGGACCTCCTCTGAAAGTTGATAAATCAAATTATCCGAAGCGTTTAACCAGCTGTGATGACGAGTTTTCAATTACTTCGCGATTACCACGTGGCCTCGTGTTGACCAATGACGTCATCGACATTTTATCCAATCATTCGAAAGATGAAGAAACTTGGAATAATGAGGCCATTTGTGAAAAGTTCCATCTTAGACAATCTGATGTTGATAATTTACTTCAAAACTTTTCTTTATTAAAACAAGATGATTTTCTTTACTTAAGAAGTTCACAGAACGAGAAATTGTGAATTTCATTTAATAAATTTTAACTGTATTGCAAGTATAAGTTGAAAACTTTCTTTTCTACATTTCTTAAGTTTGATATTTGTTTTATTTATTACATTTTACCTGACTTCTTATTATCTCAACGAAATTTGAATAAATTTCCCGAAAAGTGAAATTTGTGATTTCTACCCAACATAATCACCGCCTAAACCTTTGCTAAAGAGCTTGACTCTCCAAGTACAGACTATATTATTTGTACTGTAGGTAAAGTTGTTGATATTAAAAAAGATTGTTTATATTATGAAGTAAGCAAACCTTATAATTGATGCACCTTCGACAAACTAAAACTTATTTTCATTGAACATCTAACTTGTAAGTTTGTAGTTTAGAGCCATAAAACTGACTAAAATGTTTTTTTTTCATTCGAAGTTTTTCCGCAGCATTTCATGGGTTTTCAGTGACTGTTTCAAAATTTGAAAAATAAATATTTTCAGAAATGTTAACATTGTTTTTTCTATTTCAATAAATTGTTAGTTGAAAATAGTCAACTGAATAATATGAAATTATCAAAACTTTATTTTTAAAGTTAAGATAAGAGAAAGTTCATGGTGGAATTCCAGTTTCAGCAACAAATTGTTGGGAAACTTATCTCAAAGAAAAAGTAAGATATTCTGTGGTTTAAATATCGCAATTTCTGTTTTCATTAAAAATATCTTGCCTTTAGGAAACATAGTTGACAAAAATAAGACATTTTACAACCTTTAAAATAAACAATAAAGAAAATCTGGGGAGGCATATCAAAGATTTATTAGTAGCTTGGTTGACGAGCTTTTGTGTTGATAAAATGGATTACTTTTTAATTTTTGTAAAATTATCTCAACCTTATGATAGAAGATACAAATTCACTTTCCAGTAAAATAAGAAATTAATGTTGTATTCTCAAAATCATCTAAAACAGCTTTTGTAAACTCACAATAATTTTTAATAACAAAAATAAACTTCAAACTTTCCAACAAAATTTGTCAATATTATTTTATTTTATTCCAATAACCCTTTATATTTAAGAAAATAAAACTTTTCTATTGAAAAGCTTCAAATAATATATATTAAACTAAAAACAATTAAATTGTTTATGTTTATTCAATATTATTATATCTTTTTTCTTAAAAAAATACATTGAATAGAAATTTTCAATCTTTTTTGTCGCAATAATTATAACTAATTTTAATTTATTTTGTAAATTGTTAATTTTTAAATAAACCCAAAATAATACGGACATTAAATACTTAACGATAATGTTGTAAAGCATTTTATTTACTTAAAATTATTAAATTTTTTTACCAAATTATAGAAAATTTTGAAATATTAGCAAAATATTCAGATAAAATATTCATATTTTTATTATTTTTTTGCTGATTTTTGTTGTAAAGTTTTTAAACATTTTTATTTTGTTAATTGTAAGATAGAAATAAATTTTATAAAGTTTCAGTTTTTATTTATTTGTAATTTTTTTTGTAGATTGCATAAAATATTTTTGCTAATTAATTTAATCATAAATCTGATATTTATAAAAAAGTTGATTTTATTGAATTATTTTATTAAATATTAATTTATAATTATTATAAAGATTTGATATAATAGTTTATTTAGGTTTTCTCATTAAATCTAATTATTCTTTTTAAACATAAATAATAATTATTAATTTTGAGTAAAAGTTGTTCTTAAACAATTTTTCTCAAAGATTATTTCCGTTTAGAATTTAAAATCTTATATGACTCTATATTTAAAATCTTTTATATTTAAATTTATTTATTTATTAATTTATTAAATTGTGTAATTTTTGTATTTGATTTCATAATTTTTATTTATTTTGTTATTTACTTTTTACTGATAATTTAAGATTTGTATTTAACATTATAATTTGTATTTTATTTATTTTAAATCTGAAAATATTTTTCTTTTTATTAAAATTGAAACAAATAGAAAAAATTATTTCCAAAAATTTGTTGCAAATATAAAACTTTTTAGTATAATTAATTTGTTTAAATTATCTTATCTTACATTTATACAAATATAATTAAGAAATTATTAATTTGATATTTTTAGAAAATGTTTATATGAAATTTTTGAGAAATTATGTATGGTGACAATAAAATGCCAATAACACTGGAAATCCACTATCTAAAAAATGAAAAATGTCCTCCTTCGCCACATAGTTCCACTTCATCGATGTCTTATATCTCTAATAAACATCCAAAAAACATTTTAGAAACTTTAAATGATTTAAGGAAGAAAGAAGAATTACATGATGTTGTAATCTGTGTTGGAAAAGGAAGAATACCAGCCCATAGAGTCATACTTTCAGCTGCAAGTCCTTATTTTCAGGTGAATTTCATCATCATGTAGATGACATCAGATTTCTATTTATGTAAATTTTTATTATGTCATTTTGAATTTTCAATCTATAAGTATATCTCTGCAGTGTTTCTATTCTTTTTCAATTAAATTATTCTAAATTGTGATGCTTTATATTATCTTTCTGCTCATATTGTTCACTGTAAGATCTAGATTTCATCACTTGTAGCCACGTGTTGATTAATTAATAAGCTGAGATTTTGTAGTAAAAAGAATAAATTAATTAAAATTATAAAGAAATAAATTTTGAATATAGATTATTGGCAAGATTACACATTTAAGAAGAAATATATTAAAGTTTTTGAAATTAACTCAAATATTTAAATTTGTATATTTTAACAACTACAGCTTGCAGCCACTTTTATGAAATCATTAATTTCTAGGCGATGTTTACCGGTGAATTAGTTGAAAGTCAACAGAAAGAAATACAAATTCGTGATGTAGACCAGAAAGCAATGGAGTTACTTATTGATTTTGCATATACAGCAAGTATTGTAGTAGAAGAGAATAACGTACAGACACTTTTACCAGCAGCTTGTTTGCTACAAATGGCTGAAATTCAAGGTTCTAAAATTGACTGAATTGAAAATTTATTTCAAACTGAAATTTTGTTTCTAGAAATTTGTTGTGAATTTCTCCAACATCAATTACACCCTTCAAACTGTTTAGGAATCCGTTCATTTGCTGATACACATGCTTGCCGGAATCTTTTACGAATCGCTGAAAAGTTTGCACAAGATAATTTCGAGGAGGTAAAAGACTGATTTGAAGTTAAAGATTTTGATGAATGATTTGATTCAGGTGAAAGAGACAGAAGAATTTCGGATGTTACCTTATCAACAACTAATTGAAATTATAGGATCTGATAATCTGAATACACAATCAGAAGAACATGTTTATAATGCTGTCATTATGTGGATGAAACATGATGTAACTGACAGAAGACCTCATCTTTCAAAGGTTCTTCAACATGTCCGTCTCCCTCTCCTGTCTCCAAAGTTCCTTGTCGGAGTTGTCAGCTCAGATCAGTTGATTCATTGTGACGCTGAATGTCGCGATCTTGTTGATGAAGCAAAGAACTATATGCTTCTTCCACAAGAACGCCCTCTAATGCAAGGACCCAGGACTAGACCTCGTCGCCCTATTTCGCGTGAGGTCCTCTTTGCAGTTGGTGGGTGGTGTAGTGGAGACGCGATTAGTTCTGTTGAGCGATATTGCGCTGAAACGCGCGAATGGCATTGTGTGTCCCAGATGAAGAAGAGGAGATGTGGTGTGGGAGTCGCTGTCCTAGGTGGACTTCTTTACGCGGTCGGTGGTCATGACGGAAGTTCATATCTGAACAGTGTTGAAAGGTTCGAATAACGAACTTCAAAATTTATTTACAAATTGAAATATTTGGTAGATACGACCCTCAAACTAACCAGTGGTCCTCAGATGTCTACCCGACCAGTACTTGTAGGACAAGTGTCGGTGTTGCGGTCCTCGATGACCACTTATATGCTGTAGGTGGTCAGGACGGTGTGGCTTGCTTGGATATCGTTGAAAGGTGGTTTCAGGTCCTTTCTTTGATCTTTAAATCAAATCTTCATCTTCAGATACGATCCGAAGAGTAATAGATGGATGAAAGTTAGTTCTATGAATTTCAAACGTCTTGGAGTTGCTGTTGCTGTGATGCAAGGTTATTTGTATGCTGTTGGTGGTTCTGATGGACAGACACCTTGGAATAGTGTAGAGAGATACGAACCAACAACCAATAGATGGAGTACAGTTGCACCAATGAGTACCAGAAGAAAACATCTTGGTTGCGCTGTTTATCGAGTAAGATGGAGTTGATTTAATTGACTTTCAACTAAATTAAATGATAGGATCGATTATATGCTGTTGGTGGTCGTGATGATGAGACTGAACTTGCTACAGTTGAACGATACAATCCACAAACAAATACTTGGAGTACTGTAGTCGCGATGAATTCAAGAAGGAGTGGAGTAAGTAACTCGACTATCGAACTTCTAATTTCAATGATTTGTATCTTAGGTTGGTTTAGCGGTTGTTAATGGTCAATTGATGGCTGTTGGTGGTTTTGATGGCGCTTGTTACCTAAAAACTGTAGAAGTTTACACACCAGAATCAAATACATGGAAGTTATATGACGGGATGCATTATCGACGCCTTGGTGGTGGTGTTGGTGTTATTACTTTAGCTACTCCATGAAATAGACAATTTTCTTTTAAACCACAAAACCAGTTTATTGTTGTTTCTACTTTTCAATTAAAATTATGAATTTTCTTTCTTTGTTTTTTTGTTCCTCTTTTTTTTAAATCAAACTTTTTTGGAATAAAAAAGTTCTGAAAAAGTTGAATGTTTCAATCAATAAACCTTAAAATATCTGAACTGAGACACCCTGTCCCCTAAACTGAGGTTTCCTCGTACTCAAAGACACCCTGTCCCTCAAACTGAGGTTTCCTCGTACTCAAAGACACCCTGTCCCTCAAACTGAGGTTCCCTCGTACTCAAAGACACCCTGTCCCTCAAACTGAGGTTCCCTCGTACTCAAAGACACCCTGTCCCTCAAACTGAGGTTTCTTCGTACTCAAAGACACCCTGTCCCTCAAACTGAGGTTTCTTCGTACTCAAAGACACCCTGTCCCTCAAACTGAGGTTTCCTCGTACTCAAAGACACCCTGTCCCTCAAACTGAGGTTTCCTCGTACTCAAAGACACCCTGTCCCTCAAACTGAGGTTTCCTCGTACTCCAAGACACTCTGTCCCTCAAATTGAGGTTTCCTCGTACTCAAAGACACCCTGTCCCTCAAACTGAGGTTTCTTCGTACTCAAAGACACCCTGTCCCTCAAACTGAGGTTTCCGTACTCAAAGACACCCTGTACCTCAAACTGAGGTTCCCTCGTACTCAAAGACACCCTGTCCCTCAAACTGAGGTTCCCTCGTACTCAAAGACACCCTGTCCCTCAAACTGAGGTTTCCTCGTACTCCAAGACACTCTGTCCCTCAAACTGAGGTCCCCTCGCACGTATCAGCTCGAATCCGACTCGTCGAAGCTTCATGAGATGAAAGTAGGAATTAACCGAAACAGAAATTCTACAAATTATTGACCTCAAGGTCACTGGACCGTATCACTGTCCCTGGTTCTTGGACCCTGGTACCGAACATAGGATCTAAAGAGTCGGGATTGCTAGTATAATCGAAGCGCATACGCGGTTAGTAAGTATTGCGCATGCGCAGTAAGGAAGGAAGTTTAGATGACAACTTCTTTTCATCTTCAACTGATTATTGAAGCAATCAACGAAAAACTCATCAATTTTATTACAAGCGAAAAAATAAGAATAAAAACTTCAAGACTTTTTCTCTGATAAAATCTTTCGTTTTGCCTCCATTAGTGTAGATCCAACCAACAAAGACACACATAAATCATCTTCTTTATCACTAGGATGAGTTATCATTTGAAACTCTTCAAATTTATTGTCAGCTACAAAAGATTTGAGATTTCTAGTAACAGCAGTTCCACACATAATCAAATATTCAGATTTAGAACACCAAATGACGTCATGGTAAGATGTTTCACTTTCTTCTTTCAATCTAGTTCCATCTTCATCAATTTCATCAATAAATGAACCATGAAGACTATAAAATAAAGATTTATTTGATAGTTTAAGATTAGATCTTCAAAAACCTTTTCAATCGATTGTACTTCTCGCCAACCACGTTTCGATTGGTAAGTGCGAATACTTTTGTTGATTTGTTGATCTTCAAGTTATCCCAAGTGACATTTGAAATCACAGAGATTTGCAGATGAGCGTTTTCAGATGCCCGCATCACTAAGGGGTCCCAAGGGTCAGCACAAGTGTTCATCACATAAACCTTTCATGAAAAACAAATTATAAAAAGTGAAAATCAGATTCAAATAAATCCCTGACGAAATGAAAAAATTTAAATTTCATTATTTGCTTCAGATACTAGAGAAGAAAATATAAATCTTCAATCACCATTTTGCAACATGTCTTCGCGGCATATTTGATCACGTGAGCCAACTCAAAAGGATTTTTAATGTCACAACATACTATAGACAAGGGCAGAGAAGATTTCTTACTTTCAGTTCTTTGATGGTTGATTCTGAAAGAATAGAAAGATGAAAATTTCTGATATATCAACAAATAATCATCTTCATCTTTAACAAGATTGACTTTTGGTTGAAAAAGTTGATTAATTTGTTTTTAAGATGTTAAATTTAGTTAATAAAGAAGTCATTATTGAAAGTTTTGTTTACTTCCGGCTGAGCTGGATGTTTTATAAGAGATAAACTTGTTAGGGTTTTAATTTGAAGCTAGTTTTTCTTCTCTAAGTATATTTACTTTATATTTTTAAATTCATAAATTTTATCAGTAAGTAAAAAAGAATTTAAATAATATTTGAGATTATGAGAAGTAACTTAAATTACAGTAAGGGTTTTGCTAGGATGTGATGTATAAGTCGTAGTTAGTCAGCAAAATTATTAGAAAAAGTTTCAAATTCAATTAAACATTAAAAATTTACTTAAAAATTATTATTAAATAAATTAGAATTTCAATAAATAATTTTTAAGAAGTTACATTTTGAACATTTCTTCATTTTGTTTCATATTTGGAACTGATATAAGGGCAGATATAGGTGATTGTAACATATCATCATAATTTTCCATCATCTTTTTAGGAACACAAATCAAATTGACTTTTTCAAGTTTCTTAATTGGTAAATCCTATAAAGAAAAATTTGATGAATATAATTAATAAGAAATTTATAAAACTTACTTTTAAAATACTTAGATTTGTGAAATAAATTGTTTTGATAAAGTTCTTAAAATTGAATGCTTTAATAATAGATTTCTGTCCACTAATCAAACTCAAATCATTATCTTTTCTGAATGTCTTTTGCTTCATACTATGCATTAGTCTCCCAAATACATCAATAGCATTTGTCGTTCCAACTTTTTTAAATTTCAAAGAATCAAGTTCAGTTTGTAAACTTTCTTTTTCTATAATTGGTGTTTTGGTAATTTTTTTAACTTTGTTTTTTGAGGGTTTTTTTGTCAGATATGTCTCATATTCATCATCAGTCATTTCCACCAGGACTTTACGTTGACGATTAAGTGAAGAAGATCCAAAGATCATTCGACGAAAAGAAAAAATTTGATTTCTTCTCAACATTGACATTGAATTAGAGCAATAAGTTTGCATCATATTTTTATCTCTATAAACATTTTTTATATTAGTTGTAAATTACATGAATTTTAAAATCAATTATTATTTACAAATAAAAGTTTGGATCAATTTGTAAATATTCGACAAAGTTAAAATTTTATTTAATATTTCAAAATGTAAATTAAATTATAAAATTAAATGAAATTATTTAGTTCAAATATTTTATAATTTTTATGCAAAAGTAAATCCATTTAAGAATTTTATAATTTAAAAATTTGAAAATTAAATAAAACTAAAACTCAATTTTATTTGTTTATTTTCAAATTTTAAATGAAAAACAATTAATTTTTAAAGCTAATAAAAATTATTCAAATAATTTCTTTAATTTCTTGATAATTGAAAAATATCATTTATAAATTATCTAATTATTTATTTAAAAAAAACGTTATTCTTTAAATAAGTTTATTGATAAATATTTAATTTATATAAAAAGAGATACATAAAAAAAATTGTTCTCAAAAGCTAATTAAGAATATTTATAATCAGTTTATACCTAAAGTTTATACAAATTTATAACAAATATTTTTAATATAAATGATTATAAAACTTTAAAAATTATTATTTAATAATTTTTAAAAAATTAAAATAATTTGAAATCTACAAACACATGTTTCTATAAAAAAGCCAATTTGGGTGTATTTGAGAAAAACAAGTTTTAATCAAGTCTTTAAAAATGATTTTGGGTAAAATTATCAATTTAAATTTCAAAATAAAAAATAATAGATATGAAGAAATTAAATTTATAAGTTTACTGATGACTTTAAACCCCGGAAATAGTTATTGAGGCAAACTAACGCAAGTTTTCAAACAATAACTTAGAATACTATATTATCGGAAAGTAACTTTTAAATAACTTCAAAATGAATGTTTGCTTTCTAATAGTAATTGAGATAAAAGTTTTTGTGTTTTTAAGCTGATAGTTGAAACTATTGGTAAAAATATCATTAATAGCTGGCAAGATATCGCAGCGGATCGCTCCGAATGGCGCTCTCTACTCCGCAAACAACTGAAGAAGAGAGAAGAAAACCAGCTTCAAAGAAACCCTGAAGAAGGTTTTTTTTGTTAAATATGAATTTAAATCACTATAAAAAAATTATTAAGTTTGTTTCTTGTAAAAGACATTATAATCTATTTACTTATTTCTTTTTAAACCTTAAAACTTACTTCTTTTGTAAATTGGTTTTTGTTGTAAACCAACAGTTTTCTGTTTAGTCTTGAAAAGGCTCAAAAAGTGATCTTATATTCTGACCTACATTTTTCATGATTAATGGTTCTAAAAATTATTTCTATATAAGTTTCAAAAGTCTCACTTAAATCACAAAATTTTGAAATTAATAGAAAGTTGCTTAAATTGAAAGTTTTTAAAGTATGTTTTGTAGAAATTTCAAACTGAATACTTTCAACTGCTTTTATTAAACGACTTTTACTTGAAAACATCATCGACAACATAAAATGACAAAATGATTTATTCGTAATTACAATTCATCAAGGTTAAAAGTTGAAGGTTTACAAGTCAAAATCTTCACAATAAACCTTCGAAAGTTGTCAAAAATAATCATTGATAAGATTAGTTTCGGTGTAATCGAGATACAATGAAACACTTGAATTTCATATAACTTGAAATTCTCACTAAATTGAGTATTATTTGAAATAATCGAAATTATAGAACAAAGAAACGCGAAAGCAACATAAATCGTGTCTGTAATCGCGAATCGATGTATCTGATCAACAACCTCTCTATTACAATGACGATTTCCTTTGCTTAGTTTCAAAATATGCCAAAGTGGATAGGCTTCTAAAGGTCCAAGTATCATCAACAACAGAAGCAAAGGTACATTCATAATATTCAACAATTTATATAATGAAAGATGTTGGTTACATGCAACACTATTTCCAGCTTTATCCGTCAACAAATTTACTGTATAAATGATGATCACAAAAAACCTGACGACTATCGCAATAAAACTCAATCTACTGATATTCACAACCAATTTTGTTCGAATGCTTTTCACCAAAGAATTATTAAGAAGGAAATTATGTCTAAACCAAAAGAAAAGCAACAAATTAGTGCTGTAAAAGCCATCAAAAAGCAAAGATACTTCATACAAAAGCAAACAATGAAGATTTAACTTTGACTTTAAATTCATTTCAGCATTTGTAATTAGTATTCCGTTTACTATTTGCGCAACTAACCAAACTGAATTCATTATCAGCATAAGGAATTGATAAAAGTTTATCTTAACAAGTCTTTTAGCTTTATAACGAATAATAGTGAAAGCCAGTAACAGTGCCCCATAGATAGTAGCCACAAAAGCTAACAGACAGTAGATAACCACAGCAGTAGTTGGAGTGAATAATGTTCCATCTGTAGAATTTGTTGAATTTTCCATCACTAACCACATTAAGATCTGAAAAAGTTTAAAAATTATTAATAAAATAAAAAAATCATGAAGCTATAAGAAATAATATTTATAAATAAGTAAATTTAAAAGAAAATATCCAAGAAAGTTGATATTTTAAACTAAATATTTGAAAGTGATATTTATAAAAACTTTATTAAAACCAGATACTTTTATAATATTTTTATTTAAACTAAAAAATGCTCTAAATATAAACTACTTAAAATTTATTATAATTTTAACCCATTAAATGCATTAATAAACATATAAATAATTATTCTGAAAGTTTATTCAAAGCTTATAAAGTTATAATAAATATTTGTAAATATCAGTGAATGTAACTTATGTATTATAAAACTGAAAAATTAGATTTAAATACCAACAGAATTAAACTTTTTAAACTATTAGTTTGAATATAAACTGAATAAGTAATAAGGTTAATTAAATCTTTTTTTTAATATTTATAATTTTATTACAAAATAATTTAAATAGAATAAAACCAAAATTTTTTTGAAAATTTAATCGATTTTACTCTAATATATTCCAAACATTAAATAAACATTTTTCAAACTGTTAACACCTTTTTACTAAACAAACAAATGATTACAACAAACTGAAGTTTACAAGAAGTTAAATAACAAACTGAAGAAATAACAATTTCTCAAATACATAACTTCTAATTTGCAAACTAGACATTCAGTTTTTAGTGATTCTAACTAAAAATAAAACATTCAAATTGATCTGTTAAAACGGTTAGTTGTTGACAGGCAGTTGCTGTATAATTGGATATATCAATAACAGATTAAATATTATTACTTAAATTTGAGTTTAAGAAAAAAACAACTTTGGAAATGAAACTTTTGTAATTGTATTTTTGAAATCTGTATTTCGTAAAATTTTAATTTAATTTTAATAAAATATTTTGTTTAATTAAATCGTTAACTTTTAAATTCTACTAATTTACCTTTGTTAATTCATTTAAAAATATTTAAAAAAATAGAATGATAATTATTATAAGAAAAATTTTTGTAGTTTTAATTTGCTGAAATTACTTTGGAAATAAAATAAATTATTTGATTTAATTACTTCTGTGTGAAAATTGTTCAAAACCATAAAATTAATTGTTGTGTTTGACTGTTTGTAAAGTTTTTACGAAATGTTTTTATAGACTTGAAATTTTTTTCGTTTTTATGCATTCAGTTTTTACAAATTGAATAAAATTTTAAAGACAATCAAGGCTTTGTGAGAAGCACGTGCAAAGTTGTTGTTTCCACAAAACTTCTGATGGTAATATCACGTGAAACCATTTTTAAAAATATTTATAACAAATCACGAGTGACAATTTTAAAAGAAAACTGAAAACTTTATTAAATCAATTATTAATTTATAAAAACTATTTTAAAAAAACGACTAAATTTGAAAATTGAATTATGAAACATCAAATTAGCCAATCAAAAAGTTTATTCAAATTTACATCACAAAAAACAAAAGTAAATGAAAACAAGTTTTAATTGTACAAAAGAAATGGTTTTAGTGAGACAAATATTATTTTAAACACAATAAATACAAATTTACAAATATTTTGGTTATTTTGTAGATAAATATTGACGAATATTACTTCGACAGTATGGACATGTTGGGTGATGAACGAGCCATTCGTTGAGACAATCTTTATGAAATGAATGAGAACAGGGTAGATTCAGGATTGTCTGATTCTCTTCAATATTAATCAAACAAATCGAACAAGAAGTCACTTCTGAATTACAACATTGTACTTTGTACTTCAGACACAAGTTTTTTATCTCATCTTCTGAAAACTCTCTGTTATAAAAACTCCAGATGAAAACTTTGATCTCTTCTGCAATGATACTTTGTTTTTTACAATATTGTACATTTAGTAAGAGAAGATCTAACAACTCTTTATGTAAATTTGTCGTTTTTTCACATTTATCATCAATTAACATTTCAAAACATTTTCTTTTCTCTTTCAGCAGAATTTTTTGTTCCTGACAAAACGTCTCACATTTATTCCATTGAGTCATCAAAGATTTTAGAGACTGAGGAGAAACTTCATCAAATTTTTCGAATGTATCTTTGAGTCCGTCGAATCTTTTCTGCATTTCATCAATGTAATTACTCCAGACATTCATCATGATAGTAATTTCGCTCAGCTGAGCCGCATTCTGCTTTTTGTTGTTGAAGATATTCGTTTGAAAAAAACTTTCCATTTTAGTTCAAAAATTTTGTAACAGAAAATTTGGAACTAAAACTTTTCTAAGTTGAAATAAGTTAAACTTTAAATAAAAAACATTTAAAAGTAAAAAATAATTTCTTTGAAAAGTTTATTTGGGTTTTATTTGAAATACTAAAAAAAAGATAAAAGTTAAAAAAAAAGGAGAAAAGAGAGAAGCAGAAAAAAGTTGAAAAATGAAAACATGTTTTTTGTGTTTCGAGAACTTCAATCAAAAAATGAAAATAAAACTTTTAAAAAATATTCCATGAAAGTTTAAATTTGTATTTTTCTGGAAAGTCTGAAACCAAATTGTATCTTTGACTTGATTACATTTGTCAGTGAAATCAACATTTTTATATTTACAATTTTCATTTTAATCTCAATCTATTTAAACCCTTTTAAAACTCAAAACTACTTTCTGATGGTTTTGATAAACTTAATTAAATCTAATTTTTTTTATCTGACGTTTTAGTAAATTGTCTTTCAATTTATTCATAAAAATCAAAATTTCTGCTGATTAATTTGAACTTTTGAAAATCGTTACAAGAATTGAAAAATTTCTAGAAACTTAATTAATAAAAAACGTTTGTTTCATTTACAAGAAAATTTGAGATTTTATTAGAAATTTGTGACAATTATAAATTTATTTATTTATTTATTTATTACAATAAATGTGAAGGAGGGTGCCTAAAGAGAGCACCTCTCGCTAACACACATTCTCACAAATTAGATCTATTTGACGTGTAAACGAAAAAGCATATGACAATGAAGAATTGCACAGAATCATAGTATTGTAAAAGAGAAAAATTCACAGTTTAGAAATGGCAATGTTGGCGATATTATAACAATTCAGCTTTTTCTTGAACAACACAAGTGATTTTGACATGACAATCTCTGATGGCAGATTGTTCCATGTACTGATTGTGCGGTATGAGAAAAAACTTAATCTGGTTAACGTAGCTGGTGGAGTGGGCTTATTAAGATGTAATTTATGTCTTCTAAGTTGATATAACTTGAGGGAGAGACTAATGGAGAAAAAGTCATCAAACTGAAGATCAATTAGGTTGTGAATAATCTTAAAAATCAGAATAAGGTCGTATTTAATTCTTCGGATTTCCAAAGTATCTAGATTGAAGAAGCTGAGACGATGCTTATAACTCTCATATTTGATATTAAGTTTCCTGCAAACCAATCTCGTAAATTTTGCCTGAACAGATTCGATTTTTCTGATATCACCAACTTGATATGGCATCCATGCACTGACATTGTATTCAAGAATAGGGCGTATGTACAGTTTGAAAAGGTTCACGTAAAACCATTAAATGGTAAAGTTATTTGAATTTATTGATTTTGTTCTTAAAATAAAAACCTAAAAGTAGTAATTAAATTTATCAATTATTAAAAAAAATAATTATTTGAAAAATATTTCATGAAAAATAATAGAAATAATGAAATTATATGGAAATTATTCTTACATGTAAATGAATTTCAAGTTTTCAAGTTCAAGAAATTTTTTAGTTTGCTTTTATTTTATTGTTTTTGTCATTTTAGAAATTAGTGAATTTAATGATAATTTAATAAATATTTAATTTCTACTTTTACTTAAACAGATTTTGAACTTTTATAGAAATTAGTTTTAAATCAATTAAAAATACTTCTTGAGACAATTTAGGAATCTAAATAATTTTAAGTTAATCAAAGAAAATACAAAGAATGTAGCTTAAAGCGATGAAAAAATCAAAAGTCTGACGTAGTTACAACTACAGTAATTCTTTAGTTTAAACTTCAACAGAATTTGCAGTAAAAACCTCAAATATGGAAATAGTTTCATTTTCAGACAATTATAAACAGTTGTATTCACAAAATTCTTCAACTGAATTCTTGGTTGACAATAGCAACAATTAGTTTAGAAGCTTAATTGTTTGTAATTTATACAAAGATTTTGATTATTTAGTTTCTTCACTTTTTAAAGTTTATAAAATAGTTGGTCTCCAAGACTTTCGAAATATTTAATTATCTAGAAGTTTATCTTCAATCTTAGAAAACAAAGTCATACTATCGGCTTTAAACATTTGAAATATTTTAAAGTGAAATGTATTCTGAAGTTATTTCAGTCTTGTGGTTTTCAACATTTATTTTGATGAAAGTTTGCAAATTTAATCCATAAAAAAATGGATTTAAAAAGTTTATAAAACAGAAAATAGTATTCGTTACTTATCGAATACTGTTGAAATACTATTTCAACTTTAGTCGTTAAGTAATAATTAAAAGATAAATGTTTAGTTGTTAATCAAAATATGCATAAAAAACTTTTTCAGCGTTTTTCTGATTACATTTTGTCTTTTAATAAAACAAAATTTTGTCATGAACAATTTGGCGTTTATATAATTTTGCACCAGAAAAGTAAAACTGCATTTTAAATAAAGACATGCCTCAATTAGATGCAAATGATTTATTTACTTTTGTTTGTTTTCAACACATGATTGATAAATGTGAAAGTTTTTGTGATTAAAAATAGAATTTATTAAATAATTCCATTATTTTTCACGATTAAAACGGTTTTTGTGGCAAACATTTGCTGATTTGCTGATTAGTAACTGAAGAATAATTTCATTTCTTTCGGATAAGTGAAGAAAATTATTTAAATATTTTCAAACATTTACATAGAGGTTGATAAAGAAGTATTTGAGTGGATAGAAGCTCTCAAATAATCAGATCTATTTTCAAAGTTATTTGCTAGTGAGGTAACTTTAGTGATTTTCTTGAATATTTGATGAAATTAAGGTTTGGTTGGTATTTTAGGCATTTGCACAAAAAACTGGTTATTGACAAACTATCATTTGTTTTGAAACTTTAAAAAACTTAGTTGGTAGTTTATTTGGTGATTTCGAACCTCATGAAAATTTCAATGACAAATTTCTGACAATAAATCTTCAGTTTAATTTTATTGAAATCACATTTGATATTTGATATCCTATTAAAAACTGAAGATTTTGTTACAAATATTTCATCACTTCAAATCAAAATGAGTTTTCTGCAAAATTATTTCAGTCTCTGACTTCTTGTAGATTTGAAACTCAACAAATCTACTTTTGCAAATACTTTAGGGAAAGCACCAGATAGCGACAGCACAAGGACCTACTAAAGTTTCCTTTCTTCACGATATTTAATCAAATGTTGGAAGGACAGATTCCAGAAGACATGCAGAAGACACGCGCGATGAAAAGATGCCGCTCGTTTGCGCCACAGCTTACCTCCAGCTAGCTCCTTCAGTGAAACCTAAGACATCATTCTAGTTTGATGGAAGATCCTCGGAACCATCAAAACTGATTTCACGATTTTCTTCTCGATTAGAAGATTCGCTTCATGTGTCTTTTGAAGGAATCTTCAGTAAAGCGAAAGAAGTTTTTTAAATGCATCAAGTTTGAAGATGAAGATTAAAAAGATCCTGCTGACGACGCATCAAAGACCTGAAGGATCGATTTTCATCAGTCTTCAAACACTTTGGGATAAAATCCGCAAAACACCGAAGTTTTCAGCGAAAGTTCCAATCAACATCGATGGCTCCATTTGTTTATCTCAAAAATAACTTCACTAGAAGCTGAGATCAACATCTGCATCGGTAGAGTATCTGGTATCTTTTGCAAGGTTTAGAGAAGCAATCTAACAGAAGCAAGACCGCCATCTAGCGTCTGCAGTACGCTATTGCGCGAGTGAAACTTGAAGCTTGTTAAAAGATATCAAATGTCATCTTCTGTTTAAGGCGTCATTACCGAAGTCAGTAATTATTTGTCTACTAATAAAGTAAAAATAATTAAGTTTTTACTCATAATAGTAATAATAAAAACAATATAAGATTACTAAATATAAAAATTAGTTACTGTACATACAAACACTTTAATTTTGTTGCTTGATAGAATGGACAATCAGCATTATTTTTAGCAGCTGAATATGGTCATAAAGACATAGTAGAATATCTTCTAGATGAAAATGCATGTCTTCTATTTCCTATTAAGTCTAAGGTATATGAACCATTCTAGATTAGTATTTGAAGAATGTAATTTCAGCTCAAAATTATGAAAATTAAAATACATCGTTCATTATTATATGAAGCAGTAAGTCCCTGAATTTTATTAAAAATTAAAAGAATTTTCAAATTATTAATTTCTATTTCTAATTTTCAGTTATATTGTTCTCTTACTTTACTTTACAATCCAATTTCAATTTATTGTGTTGGTTTATATTCGTTGGTTTCTCCTGAAGTAGCAACTCAAGGCTTCAGGGAAGACACATTTCTATCAACTCTTTGTACATCTTTTGATGAGAGCAATTTTTATGATTTTCTTAACACAGTTTACATTATACTGAGTGTCAGCAAATCACAACTAAAAAAGGTTTTTTTGTTCTTTTTGTTTTGCAGTATTTTAGTAATTTGTTTATTTTATGATTAGGTTTCTGGAATTGTTGCTAAATCTTGCTGTTGGGGTTCTATTTTACAAAATTTGATTGAATCCACAAACGAAGCTTGTAAAAACACTTGCAGAAACGTTCTTCTTCCCTTAACAAGAATATTCAATCTTCTTCTTTCAAATATTAGTGTTAAGTAAGCAATATTGATATTTCTAAATATCTCTTGGTTGCTGTCAATAATAAATTGATTATTCGTCACTACCGAGCTATATTACAATAAAAACTATTTTGAAACACTTAAAAACTGAAGTTTCATCTCAAAAATGATATTTTAAAAATCTGTTAAAAACCGATGATTTAAATTTCTGTTTCTAAAGTTTTTATCTGCAAATAACTCCTTCTAATTTACTTGTATCTATTTATTGTTTGTTCTTTTTGCTTTGTTGGGTTTTTAGTGTTTTTTTGGAGGTTCTATTTTACAGATTTTGGTTCAATCCACAATATAATTCAGGTTTCTTACTTGCTATCAGCACTTTATATCAGGAATTGAATACTTTTGTAGAAGATAGATGAAGAGTTTGTCGATTTATTGAGCTACAATTTGTCTCTAAACCAAAAATCTGTAAACTCAAAATAGTTTAAGAAGTTGACCAAATCTCAGTGTTTCAAAACTAAAAACATTTAATAAATTGATAAAAATATTTTATTAAAATCAATTTTTTGTAAATTTTCTTAATATAAACAGTTTTTTTATCACGAAAGTATTTAAAATCGCAGATTTTCTTTCCAACTTTTTCACGTTATACTTTATTTATTTATTAATCTCTTTTTTCTAAATAATTTCATTTTAAATTAAAATTTGAAAAAATAAAAAAAAATGCAAAATGATGATGATGAAGATTTACATCAGTAAACGGTTTGTAAAAGAAACTGATCAGTAAAAGAAAGATTAATCCTAAAAAAACTGATCAGCAAATGAAGAAAACAAAAATAGAGCTTTTTGATGATTCCTTTAAAAAGGGTTGAATCGATTTTCGTCAAAAAATCGCCGCCTACGTCTTCGTCGTCTTCCAGGAGTCGATTCGCGACGTCGCGGAACAGATGATTCGATGTTGATGTAGCTGAAGTTGAAACCTCTCCGGTTGATAGTGTCATCAGACCGGAAGTGAACCAGAAGTCGAGGCCCATTTGACCGAATTTGTTTCTGGATCTGAAGTGAATCAGAAAATTGATTTTTTTTAAAAAGATAAAAATCTTGGATTTGAGACCTTCTCTCCACAAAACCTCCCGATTCTTGATTGCTCGTTCTGAACTCCATCAAAAAATTCGACGTAATCGTAACTACAATCTTTCTCTTCTTCAATCTACAAAAAAAAACTCATTTATTCAACACGTGGCTGCGAGTGAGGAATAGAAACACTAAAGAGATATCAGTAAATATCAATTTAGTTTATTTAAATAAATAAATGTTTTCTAGAATTAACAAATAAGTTTGTGGCTATTAAAGGGTTTGTTTTACTTCAGATATAATTTTTATTATCTTTTAAAAGTGTTTCTAATAATATTTTAAATAATAAATATCACAGTTTAGTATAATTGATAGAAAAAAGAATAGAAACACTGCAGAGATACAATCAATTGTGAATCAAATAAGTGAAGAAACTGGGATTAGTTCCATCTTAGTTTTTAAAATTTTTAGAATCAAATTTTTATCAGCATTTCATCAAAAGAAGAATTTCTATGAAGTCAAACTTACATGAAAATCGTTTGAATTTAAGACGACGTTATATGAGTCAGGGGCAATTATTTCCCAATCACAATCAAGTCCAATGATGTAGTTTGTTTCTCCATACTGTGGATGTGAGAAGATGTAATTATCTTCATCACTTGTATGAAGTTCACCTCCACAAACTAAAACATGAATTTGTTAATTTTTCGGACGTTCACGAATTACCGAACCTGTGGTGTGTGAGGCACGAAAACCATTTTTTTGAACTGATTTATCAGATTCAAATTTTATAAACATATCACTGCCAGTAGTGGTCAGTTCTTCTGGTATATCGTCACCACAGAAACGTCCAAGCAGATTAGATGTTTGGTCGTGACCATCATAGACGTCTACATGATCATATTCACATTTTGGTTGATTCTCCAAATCAAATTCGTTGAACATCTAAAATTTGATGAGTTTTAACTTTTTGTTTTATTCAACGCGTGGCTGCGAGCGACAAATTCTACAAAATTTAAATGAAATTTATGAAATGATAAAAAATTAATTTTAAATCTTTTAATATTTAAAGAATTTGAATTAAACTTCTGCTGATAATTCTCATCAACTAAAAGAAGATGATTCAATTGTTGATATGAGTCAAAACGAGATAATTGTAGTGAGTAATTTTAAGGAGTTTTTCAACAATTTGAAGTGAATTATTATTAAGAAAACATTTCAATGTTTGTAGTCACATAAACATTTTCTAGAGTTCGTTTGTAAACAGATAAATCCAACTTAAGTCTAGATATAAATCAGTTTTCAAGAATCTTTTTACTAAATAAAAAGAGATTTTAGAAAACTCACAACTTTAATTCGATGCCCATCAGCGGTTGAAATATGCCAGGTGCAATCCTCTCCGCTTGAGTACCTATTAGGCCAGTTTGGACTACTTAATGTCCCGACGTGACTTGTTATGACATATTCACAGGTGGCTGAATTACAAGAAAAAATTTTTTTTAAATTCAATTAACAATTTATTATTTTCTGAGAGAGTTTATTTACTATTTAATCAAATTAAAGAAATTGTAAGAATACAAACCTTCCTGACAGTCATGATTGTCACTTTGTAACATGAAACCACTTAAACAAGAACAGTAGTAACTTCCTACTATATTCGTACACACTTGCTTACAACCTCCATTTTCAATCGAACATTCATCTCTATCGAAATGGTAAATAGCTCGAAAACCTTGAATAGAATTAAATCTTGTTAAAAACTTATCAAAGCTTTTATTAATCAATTTGTTTTTATAAAATTTCTAAAAGTATTTAAGATTTAGTTTCAAATGTTTATTGCTACAAATAAATTATTGTTTATTTATATATCTCGTTTACAACCGAAAAGTTCTTTCTATTATTTCCTAGTTACTTTTTAGAACAACAAAAATTAAATAAAGTCTCTGAATACAAAAGTTTTAATTTAAAAAATTCCTCGAAAGCAAAATGATTTCAGCAAATTTCAAAATCTTGTTTAGAAAACTTTAAAAGTTTTTCTACTTTTTCAGATTATTATTTTACGAAACAAATTTTTAAAGCAAAGTCGCGACTTTGACAACCTTAAAAACAAACTGACACAAAAAACTAAACAAGTTGAACTTCAATCACCTGAACTAGCGACTGTATCATCAGAAACAAACAAAACTCTCATTTCATTAACAGTTGAAGTAATTGAAGACGGGTTTTCTTCACCACAAAACTTTCCATGAAAATCAGAATCTCCATTTAATCCGCTGTAAACTTCTAAGTAATCATATTTACAAGTCTCCTGAAAAAGAAGATTAAATTTCAGTTTTAAAGTTTTCAAAACAAATAATTTTGAAATTTCAAATGTTGGGACTTTTTTATCAATTCTTACACCATCTCCTTCAAGATTGAAATCTTCAAATTCAACTGTGATCTTGTGTTGGGGAGGAGCAACTATTTGCCACGTACATTGCTTGTTAGTTGGATAATTAGTTGGCCAATTAGGCGAGGTAATTTCACCAATTCTAGCTGTGACGTAACCACCGCACGCACTTTCACAAGTCCTGTAGATCGAAATGATGATTAATTTGATGAAAATCAACAGAGAGATTGAAAAGAACCTTCCATCATTGCTGAGTTCGTTACCAGGGTCACATTCACATCGAAAACTTCCCAAAGTATTCACACAGATCTGATCGCATCCTCCATTATTGATGAGACATTCATCATGTTCCTTGAAGTAACTTGCCGCGACTCCAGCTTTGTTCACAGAAGCTACATCAACAGATGAAGATCTTCTTTTGATCTGGACTCGATTTATTTACCGTCAGAATTGAACTTCACCCACAAACTGTTCCCTGTTGACTCGATATCTTCCGGGATTTCGTATCCACAATACTTACCAATCAGCGGTGAGTCTTCATGTTCTCCATCTCTCACTTCCAGATAATCATAAGAACATTCATCATGTCCCTCGACCTGCATCCAACGAGTTAAAGATCTTTCTTCAAAGATCATTTTGAACCTTAAATTCATGAAATGTCAGCCCCACTGTGAATCCTTCTTCCATTCGAATCCTCCAGACACAATCCTTACTCGGGGCGTACTCCTCCGGGTAGTTGGGACTCCGTATCTCGCCATGATCAAGATCTACATCTCCTCCACAGACCGCTTCATACTGAAAATGGAGTTGGAGTCCGAGAAGTCAGAATCACTTCAGAATCACCTCCAAATGGAACCCGGACCCTTGGAAGTTGCTGACAGTTTGGAATCTGACCCAGAGTCGGCTGCTCCGAGACACAATCTCATTTGGAATTCCTCTTCCGCAATATCGACCTACACCAGCGTTGTTAATCGCGTTGATGACGTCACGAACGCTACATACCGATGAGAGGTGAACGATGCCAGTATCCATCATGGATTTCAAGATGATCGTAAAAACAGTTTTTACTGAAATATTGAAATTTGAAGGAAAAATTTTTCGTTGAAAATTTTCACCTTTTATAGATCCCAATTGAATGAAATCTGATGACGATTTTCTCTCCTGGAGTTACACTGATCCTCCAAATACAATGAAGTCCTGATGTATATCCATCTGGCCAATTTGGTGATGAAATATTACCTGATGTAGACTGAAGCGTTCGACCGCAAGCTGGACGAGAGATCTTTAATAAAGACTCGATAAAGATGAGACTTACTTGGACAATTGTACAGTTTATTTGCTTGTCTAATGTCTCCTTGACTCAATTGAGTTCTTTGTCCAATACTGGGTCTGATTCCAGAGTTTGGGTCGTTATTAGGAAGGATTGTGTCCAAAAACTTCCCTGAATTTATTCAAGAAGATCTGAATGACTCGTTTCATCTTATTTCTTAATCCTACCTCTACTAAATGTGTTTCGAGAGTAATGCATGATGCTGTAGTAATCGTACTTCTCTCCCAAAGAATTTATTTCTGATCGATCCATCTTATTAAAGTTGTATTCTTGACCTAAAAGTTCGAAAAAAACTCATTTATTCAACACGTGACTGCGAGTGAGGAATAGAAACACTAAAGAGATATCAGTAAATATAAATTTAGTTTATTTAAATAAATAAATGTTTTCTAGAATGAACAAATACGTTTGTGGCTATTAAAGGGTTTGTTTTACTTCAGATATAATTTTTATTATCTTTTAAAAGTGTTTCTAATAATAAATTCTTTGAAATTATCTAAATCATATTTGTAAAAGATCCAGGAAACACTGCAGTAAGTAAATCAAAAATTCAAAACAACAAAATAAGTGAAGAAATTTCCAGATTTTGAAGATGGAGTCGAGAAGAATAAAATAATTTATTTTTAATTAATTGGAATTTTATTGATTAAAAGTTTCTGGAAAAGTTCAGATTTAAATCAATAAATTTTATTTCTAAGAATATTTTAAATCGATTGTGAAAAGTTCCAGAAGATAAAAAGGAATTTGTTGCAAACATTAGACGAAAAGCCAAAATAAATTCTAAATAATTTGTCGAGCCAAAAACCAAATTAACCCAAGCGTTAAAATCGAAAGAAGTTTTGTGGATAAATATTCACACAAATGATTGTTTTAAACATTTACTAAACTGTGAAAGGCAAATATAATTGTTAAAAAGAAATTAAATTAAATAAAAAACTTTTATTTGTTTAAAAATCTTCAAAATTTTATTAAAAAAGTTGAAAAGAACAAAAGTAAATGAAATAAATATTAGCTTCGATATTTGAAGAAAAAAAACTTGAGTTTTAAGTTCATTATTATTTACAATTTTTCAAAACTATCAAATTAAAAAATACTTTGTAAAGTTGTAAAGTTTGAATTTAAGAGTTTAATTAAATACAAACTTATTTGTAATTATTTCTAACAATTAGTTAGCAAGTTAAAGTCAAATTAAAAAAAGAAATTAAAAAAAAGAAAATATTTTGTAAGATGATAGTAAAAATAGTATTCAGTTATTAAAAAGTATAAGAAGTTAGAAAAGTTAATTTGTGTTGAAAGAAAAGTTCTATTAAATCAATCAATAAGTCTATTAAATATTTCCAAAAGGTTAAATAGTTGAATGAACATTTAGTTAACTTCAAAGTGAAAAAATGAATTGAATCGAGTTCAAATCGTTGAAGTAAAAGTTAAAAGCTTTCAAGAGAAATATCTGGAAATACTTTTATGTTTTTGTCATTTAATTAGCAACAATTAGAAAATCAGGATATTCAAATAAACCTTTTCATTCTATTTAATGACTTTAAATTCTGTTTCAACCCAAATATTTGAAATAATAATTAGTTTTTTCACCAAATATCGATTTCATTGAAAATCTTTAAAATAAAAAAACTGCTTCCAACAAATTGACAAAAAACTTTGAAGTTTTCTCAACTAACCTTCTTGAATATTCTGATACAAAATCTGGATATGCTCATCTCTATCAGGTCGTGTATGTTCATGCCAAAAACCAATCACGTGACCTAATTCGTGGACCACAATTCCAAATTTATCACAGTTTTTACCGATAGAAATAGCTTGTGGCCGACCACCTCTACGCCCCACATATGAGCAACACCTGGAAGAGAATTACTTCTAACTGGACCTCGATATTTTCTGTGGTTTCTCACCCGCATGGTCGAGACGTGAACTTGATGTAAGATTCTTCAGAAGTTCTCTCAATGAAGGTGATGCAAGTGTGGTTTTCCCAATGTCTCATAGCTTGCTTGAATATCGCTTTTTGTGAACCTTCAAAAATCAAACAATCTAAATTTAACAAACTGAATTATTCTGTTTGTTGTTTGTAGTTTCTCAGTTTAGTTTTGAAACACAAATGATGTTGATGTCTTTAAGATGTTTACACAGGTGCCCCTTTCACGTAATCACGTGACAAATTAAAGCGATTCGACAAATTAGATTTCAGGTTTCTTGAGATGCAGCTGAAATTCAAAACCTGTAAAGTTGAAACTGATGAAGTAGGGGATGACTCCATGGGGCCAGACTCGTTCCGGGACCGCTGTTGCCGCCCTTCTGTAACGTTTGAACACTTTCTCCGTCCTCTGCTTCCGGCTGTAGTATCGTTGAGGACTCCGGAAACGTCTCGCTGAAATTCAAACTTCAATTTTTACGAAATTCAAAAAACTTTTCTCACAAAACCTCTTCTATTTTTATTTCTTCTTTTCTTCTCGCTTCTTCGGACTTGTCGCTGACTTTGACGCGAAACTTCGAGAAGATCGGCTCTTCTTCGATTCGATTCGCGATCAATCAAATCTGAGATATCCTCCGGATGAGGAACTCCAAGAAAACTTCTTCTTTTCTACAAACATCATTCGTTGCTAAGCAACCAACGATGTGATAAAATCGCTCGATTCTCTTACGTCAGAACGACGTGATGAAGAGTTTGAGTCATTATTGAAGTGACGGACGCTAAAGATGACGTCATCATCGCGATTCTTCCGTCTTTGCTTCGGGCGACTTTCACTTTGATTGAAGATCTGTTTTGGATTTCTTTCAAATTGCTCCAAAACTTCATCAATTGGTTCTCCGAAGATACTGTCGACATCTGACTGATCAAGAGCGATGTCTCCCATAAAGAGCTCTACAAGATGAAAAGATTAGATCTCAGATTCGATTCGAGTGAAATTTACTGTCAAAATAAACTCATAAAAAAAGATTCTATCTCCTTCTTCGTTTGTGACTTTCTAATGATTCATGTAAAAGGATTCACTTCAAATTAATTACAGCTAAATATTTGATAACCACTAAAAGATTTCAAGTCAGAAATTCATCTTTTTTAGTTTATATCAAAATCATATTTTTCAACAACCTTTTTTGTTTCAAATTTTTCTTATTTTGTTTCTAAAACAAATTTGTTCAATTTTTTTTACCAAAAATACAAGAATAATAATTTGAAATATTTCTGTAAGTTTCAAATCTGTTTCAAAATTATTTACAAAATAAAATAGATTTTTTTACCTTGAGCAAATATTTCTATAAATTGAATAAAAATAGTTTTAAAAAAAATTAGTTTAAATTATTTGAAAATTTTAAAAATCATAATTTTCAGGTTAATGATGACAAACCACCTTTAAAAACCGAAATTTTCTGCGGAAGAAATTAATCTAAATATTTTCAAAAAAACCGGAAACGGAAATTGGTAAAAACCAAAAAAAATATCAGTTTTTCGTTGAAATCATATTTTTTGAAGGATTAGAAAAATAACAGTTTCTAATTTTTTGGTGAAATTTTCAAAGAAGTCGATTTATTGATAAAAATAAAATTACTTAATTAGTAAATTATTAAACAAATTATTAGTTATTAATTGATATCGTTAAATTGACAGAAACTGTCTGAGGGTTTCCAAATTGTATTTTTCTAATAATCACAATTTTCAAATTGAAATTGGAATTTTGATAAATTATTTTTTTCGTCTTTATCATCAACTTTTCGAAGTTTTTACAACAAAAAGTTGTTTTTAAATTTAAACTTTTCATATAATTATCTGATTACTAAGACATGTCACGCTTCACTGCACACAATCTAAACATCATTTCCTGTCCTCGCCGAATACTGAATTTTAAACAACTGGAATTTTTATTTGAAATTTTCTGTATAAAAACTGAATAAAAAAATTTAAAAAAAACGATTTTATTGAAAGTTTTGAATAAAATATAAAATTTATAAATCAATTCAAAGATTTGTTTGACAAATTTTTTCACGAATTTTAAAACTAAATTTTTGCAAAATTTTTTTGTGGATTTGTAAATACGACTAATCAGAACTTTTTAAATGTTTCGAAATTTCATTTGCTGCAAATAATTCAACAATTTCAAAAAATTCAAATTTTTGAAAAAATTATTTAAATAAATCTAAAAAATAATTTTTTAAAATAAACTTTTATTTGCATCAAATTTTGAAAAACTCTGAAGAGATCTGTTTAAGATTACAGAAATATTTTTATTTAATATAAAAAGTAAATCAATCTAAATTAATGTTTCTTAAAATAAGAAAATATTTTTTCAAAAACTTATTTTCAAATCTTTAAAAAAATTTTAATTGAATAATTTCAAAACTGCTGTAAAAAACATTTATTAAATAAATTTGCAATTTATCTATTTGATTTTGTTGTTGAAACATAAAAACTAATGATTTAAAAAGTTTTTTTGAAGTTTTAAAAAGTTTCAATTAATCTTAACAATAATCAAGTATTTGTAGTTCGGACAAAAAAGTTAAATCCGCGTTCTCAGCATCTGAAGACTTTTGTTTCTTCAACGATAAAGATGTTCTTGAAGAACAACAAAAGAACAGAAAGTTGTTCTCAATAAAACTTCTTGCAATTTTTCCTATGATTCAAGTAATAAAAGAATTTCTTAACAGGACAATAACCTAATAAGTTTTTAAGTATTAATTACTTTCAACTTGTAAGCATGAGTGATAAATACAGATGACGGGTATAAAAGGTTATTTCATTTATTAGCAGATAAAAAAAAATAATAAAAATAATTTTATCAAATTCTGAATCAATATAAGTTTTCACAAAAAGTTAAAACAGTTTAACTTGTATTTAAAAACGAAATGAAACTGGTTTGTGAGTTTGAAGTTTCAGAGATTCTTAGCAAGATTCTTAGCAAGATTCACGTCAAAAGAATTTTGAAGATCAACAAACGCACTAAAAACTTCTTCAAGAAACTTTTTAAAATCTTCAATATAAAAACTTCCAATTGAAAAAGATTGAAATCTAATTGAAATAATTTGTTGTAAAAATTTGTTTATATTTCTTACTAATCTTTCAACAACAGATTAAATGTCTGCTTCTGTTATCTGATAAACATTTCAAAGAAAAGTTGAATTGAGAGTTTTGAAAAGTAATTTTCCAAATTAAACTTCTTCTAATTAATAAGCAGATGATGAATTTTATGAAATCTGATTAAAATTAAACGAATATTTATCACAATTATAACTTCTACAAACTTTTTGATATATTCACAAAATTTTAATTTCCATTAAAAACTTGGAACAACTTCAAGAGTTTGAAGTTTTAAAGTCGAATTCGTTCAACAAATGTTCTTGTTTTTATTAAAAATTTAAATAATTCTATTTGGAAACACAAATTTCTGTATATTTAAATACTTTTCTTATTTTTCAATCAAAGTTAAATTAATTTCAATCAGCTTTTAGTTAATCTGTTAGAAACTTAAATATCAACTTACGAGCTTTACAAGGGTCCTTTAAATCACCTAAGTCCTCTTCAGACCTATCATAAGAAGGATAACTACTTGCTGCTATTGAAGAAGTACTTGATGTATGTTGACCAACTGAAAGATTTGCAACAAACATAAAAGCCAGCAATCCAGACGGTAGTAACATGTCTTTAAATTTCTTTAATATGCTAACAGTGGTTGGCTTCTACCTACTTAATTACCTAACAACAAGTTATCCATAAGCTAAGAAAAAAAATCAAACTTTTAAAAAACAAAGTTTTAAATGAAAATAAACTTCTTTAAACTTTGAAAGTCGCTGAAACCAACTGCAGAACAATCAACTATAGTATTGTAAACGAAGCCGGCAAGCTAGCTGTTCATACTAACTCATTTTTTTCTTTTCTATCGCCTTCTACGTCATACAACGAAGTACCGGTTTAGGGAATTCCCCTTTTAAATAAGCTGAATAAGCAGTTTTCATCATGAACCAGCTGATTACTGGATGTAGTTACATCATTTCTACATTTGACAAAATACTTTAAAAGATTTTGAAACTCAGCAAATGAAAGTACAATGTGACGTCATACATGAAAAGGCTTCGTGGCGCGCGAAGTGCTTATTTAAAGTATAGTGTTGTATCAGTTTGATTGAAAATCACAAAAGTTGGTTTGAACTGATTTCGTAAAAGTCTGCAAATTTTTCAAAACAATTTGGAGTTTGTAGATTAATAATTTCTTGAATCAATAGAATATTAATCATTCACTTAAACTGATCATTAAATGCTGAATATGAAATTAAATCAAAAAACAAACACCAAAAAAGTAAAAGAATAAATACAATTTGTTTCATTCAACGACAAATTGAAGTTGTTTCCAGCTTTTTAAAACTTTTTTTAGGTTCATTTTAGCTTTTCTGCTGGTTAATTACCGCAAACTGTTATTGCCTATCAACATAATTAAACTAAATGCTTGTTAAGTTGCACCTTAGTTCACCAAAATCAGTAATTCGTAATTAAATCAGTAATTACTCGTGAAACGAAATTAAAATTGCTGAGTAGATTAGAGAACGTTGTAAGTATTAGTGATGTTTTGAAAGTGAAATCAACCAAGGTAATAATTTCATCATCAATTAGTGGTTCAGGGTGGGAACTCAGATACTTTCTCTTCATCTACGCCTACTACAGCTAACTTCAAATTCGTTTAATAAAAGTGAGTTCATTTCGACAAATTAAATAATTTTCAAGAAGTTTTATTCTTTGTATAAATATGTTCATAAAACTGACGAAATTAATAATTAAGTTTTTAATTCAAAAGCAAATTTATTTTCTAATATTTAAAACAGTTTTGTTAATTACTTTCAACAAATTTTTCATTTCAAAGTTTTGTGGTTAATACAAATTCGATGTTATTAGTTGTTTTCTTTATAAAAATAAAAACTTTTTTAAAAATAACTAAAATTATAAACAAATTCTTATTTCAGTTTAGTTTAGAATAGGTTTTGGGTTTCCAAATAAATTTCTTTTTATTCTAATCCTTTTAATAAAATTGAAACTTATTTGTAAATTGCTTCACATCAAAAGGTTACTTTGGTATTGAAGTAGCAACACTTAAATTAAAATCAAAATCAGACTGAAAGATTGGAATAATCAACTGTTTTAAAAGAATTTTTAAAAGTTCAAACAAATTAGGTCTTTTTCAAATCATGAAAAATCAAACCGAATTTGTAGTGATGAAATTCGTTTTAAAAAACTTCTAATGATTTTTAAGATAAAAAGATGTTTAAATGATATTGATGTAAATGTGTTTTATTTAGAATAATAAAACGACTTTTATAATTGATTGTATTTATAGTAAGCAATTTTGTTTTTATAGAAAACAAATAAATGAAAAATAAAAGAACAAAATTATATCTTTTTGATTTTGTCACTAAAAGCTAAACAAATATTTTAATAAAATTATAAATTGTATATATTTGATCAAAAAACAAATCTATTAACAAATCAAAAAGTTTCTTGTCTACCTATCAAATAGAAAACGACATCAAATTAAGCCAATAATTTCAACCACAAAAAATTGAATTGATTGAAAGTTTCTTTGGTTTTCAAACTCGACTTGTTTTTAGCAACATTTTGTAAATTGAAAATTTAATTAAAAACTTCTTAATTATAGAAAATATTTTGGGTTTTTTGATCAATAACCTTAAAAGTTTCCACTCGATGAATTCTAACCATCAACAACACAAAATCTTTAATAAACCGAAAATAAAATATTTCAATTTGTATTTTGATCGATTTTTTTTTGTAACTAATTTAAGTTGAAAGGAAATTTTTAAATCAAGTTATTTGCTTTACAAAAAAACAACCAATTAATGTATTAAATGAAAGCTATATAATTTACTTTCAATTATTTATTTAATAAACTTCAAAAGATTTACTTTGAATAGCGAGTCGTTTGGTAATAAAGTAAATTATTTTAAAGTCTGTCAAAAAACTGCGATGCACCATAAATTAGTTATAAAATTGTAAAAAGATTTCCTTTACAATCGCTTTTTTAGAACTTTCAAATAACCAACGTTCGTCAAAGATGCTTAAAGACAAATTAAATAATGAAGGACTTAGTAAAGATGAATCTAATAACTTAGTTGGTTTATTGTTTACTTTGATTCATATAAAGAGGTTTAAGATTGATCCATTAAACAGTTTTACATGAAAAGAACAAGAAGTTCAAACATCTAATTAGTCTGACATCAGTTCTTTTCACTTTTAATATTTGTAGAAAAATAACTCTTCGATTAATTCAATCTAAAATTTGGTGTCAGTCGATATTAAAAAGTCACAAAGTTAAAAATAAACCCAAAAAACAAACTTATTAACAAAGGTTTAGAGGTAATTGAAAGTATAATTTTATTAAAGTAATCACAAGATATCTAATATAAAACAAAGCTTTGTACTTAAGCAAACATAAATGTTAAATCTTTGGTTTTATTGATTCAAGTAACACCTAAATAAGTTTTTTCAATTTATCTTCGATTGTAGGGAAAGTTTGAGTAATTAATAATGGGTTACCAGTCAAATAAAACGTTTTTAAGGCTTCTGCGTCAGATAATACGTGCAAACATTTACCTTACGTGTTCCCAACACTGTTTTCGAAGTCTTTTAAAAACTGTTTAATTTCATGTCTTTAATTGTATTGATAGAAGCAATTAACAATTTAAAAATTTATATTTACAAATAAAAATCGTCATATATATTTTTATTAATTTTAAATATATGTTTTTTATTAGTTTATATTTATAATGTTTAAATTAATATATCTTTATTTATATCTTAATATAAATATTTATTAAATATTTTTTTGTTATTTAGTCGACTAAAAAAGCTACAACTTTTAATTAGGAAAATATTTTAAAGTATTTGTTATAAAAACACAAACGACTTTTACTTTTATTTAATTACTTTTTAATTTTATTAAAATAAAACTTAATGTTTTCTTTTTATTAAATTAATTAAATTTAAAACTTGTTGAAATAATTTTAGAAAATTATTCCGATATTTTAGAAAACAAACTTTTTGAACTTTTATTTTTTATAATTTTCTAGAAGTACCAAACTAACTCTTTCCTGTTTGATAGTGACACAAAAATGATGGTTGGCATTTATCGGAAATATTTGTCATCAATAATTTCAATTATAAAGCAATGTAAGAAAATTAATCGTAAGAATTACTTTGTAGAAAAAATAGGTTTTTTAAACGATTTACAAATTCGACAAATTATGTTAATAGTTTGCTTATTTTTTCTACGTAAATGTAAAATTAATTTATAAACTCATTAAAGGAAATTAAAAAACTAAAAAAAATGTCTGAGCTATTCGAATTTCTGAAAAATCTACAGTTTACACAACAAATAAATACTTTTCTAGATATTTATTGTTATAACACAATTACTATAAAAGCATTGGTTTTAATTTATCAAAAATAGAAAAATTCTTTTTTTAAAGTTTATGAAAAATATTATATGTTAACAACATTAGTTTGTTTATGCAACAAATGGTTCCTAGAACTTTAAATCAATTTATTCTGACAAAAAGTTCATTTCAATTAAATGATTTTTTAAACCTTATAAACTAATAAAAACAAAATAAACAATTTTTTGGGTTTTAAAAACTTTTCATAAAAGTTTAAATAAAAAGTTGTTTTGTAGTTGCTGGTACAAAATGGCTGTTTCATTTAATGGTTATTAAAACTTAATTAAAAGTATTATTTGATACTTTGTAAAGCAAATTGCATTCAAAGTTAAAACATATAAAGTTTTACTAATTACTTTAATTTATATTATGAGTTTTTTAATATTTGCGTAAATATTTACAACATTATTATCGAATTACATTTCAAATTTTCACTATTTGAAAATGTTTGTTTGAACAAATATCGGTCTACATTTAAAGATTTGGAAAGTAAATCTGTTTAATATTATTTACAACAAGTGTTACTTTTATGTAAAATTGATAAATAATTGATTCTTTCAATTTCTAAGTTTTCTTGAAATATTTTTCAATCTTATGTTGTCAGTAGCTAATTAAAAAATGAATCTGTTGGACATAAAGTTAAATATTAGTTTAAAAAATTTTGTAAATTTGAACTTTCCACGAATTCAATTTTATAAAGTACTTTATCATTTATAAATCTGTTTTTAATTTTGTTAGCTTAGTATGAAATATGACTTTATTTTTACAAAATTGTAATATTTCCAAATATCTAAAGATTTTATAAAGGAAAAACATATTTTCAGACTAAAATGGACTAATTTTATTTTGGTCCGGGCTAAATAACGTCATTATTTTATATTTAGGTAAAAAATATTCACATAGTCACGAGTAAAAAAGTTCAAACTTGAAACCGTTTTAAAGAAAATTTAAATTTCAATAAATAGTTTAACTTGAAGTCTATCCACTAAATTTAAAGTAATTGTTTTAATACTTTGTAATAAAGATGTTACCTCAGAAGTTACGATAAAAATTACAGCAGAAAAAATGAAACTCAAAAAAGTTTCTAAAAGTAGAAAAAAAAAGTTTAAAGATAAGAATTAGTTTTGAAACATTTGTCGTCATGCTTGAGTGACTTCATTCACGCTGTCTTAACTGAATATTCCAACATTAATAGAAGCAACTTCAAAGGTAGAGTTTGTAGTAAAATATAATTTTCTCATTTATTCGTCTGAAAGTAATAATTTGAACGCTTATCTAAAATCCGAAGAAATTTCAGAAAATATTTCCTGATTTTAAACATTAATAACTTTTATAATTTCACTTCTAAGTCAGATTGACATCTTTATTAGGAGACTCTTTACTGCGCGCTCCTTCGCGATTTCGTCATCAGCGATTTAGGTTTGAGTGAAATCATTTTTTTAATTAATTTATTTAAAAAGTTGAAAATATTTTTCTAAACTTTTATTTTTAAACAAATTAAGAATTTATTTTAATAATTCTTTAAATATTTAAATTTTTTAGATTAGTTTTTATTCGATGATTGATTTTGATCATAATTTCTACTTCGTCAATTCCTAATAACCAGAAAAATTTAAATTACTTTTTATAGAAAGTTCAATTAAATAGAATATTATTTGGAAACATTTTTCTTTAATGAGATATTCGATAAAAATTTCAGAAATTTGGTTTTCAGGATCTTTAATTAATAAGTATACAAAGATTGTTTACTTAAAGAGTCAATACACTAACCACTAAAGTTAATTAAATATTCGAAAAGTTTGTCATCTGTGACCAGTCAATACACTGACAAGAATTATATTTATTAAATTATCTTTTAATTGTAATAATTATTATGTATGAAATTATTTGAAATACTTTATTCAACATATTCTTAACATGATTATATAAATAGAAACATTTTTTGATTAATTCATTAATCTGTTGGTTAAATAAACTTCGTAAATTAGATAATTTTAAAACTATTTTTTGTTGTAAATTAAATGTTAAATACAATATCTTTGAAAGAGATATTTATGTAGAATGACAAATAGTAAATTATTTTATAGTCGACAGTCTATAGTAAAATAAATCTTAAAAGATATTATTTGTAAAATTATTTATAAAATATCTTTCTTGTAAACGACTTTATCAAAGATTTTTAAATATTATCAAATTATTTCCATTTTTTAATATTTTGTTTCATTATTTCTTAAGTCGAGTAATTTACAATAATTTGTTCTTAGCTCAAAAAATCAAAAGTTCTAGAATTGAGATATAAATAAATAATTGTTCACTGTTATATGTTTTGAGGACTACTGAAATACCATGTGTTACATCTTTTGCTTTTTATACTTATAACTTATTAGATGTTATTTGTGAGAATGTGTGTTAGCGAGAAGTGCTCTCATCAGGCACCCTCCTTCACATTTATTGTAAAAAACAAATAAATATATTTTAAAATAATATTTAATATATTCACATATTTAATAAACTTTTATTTAATCTATAGATTAAAGTTAATGCTTTCTACTAAGCTGAAAACGAAACTCAAACAGTTTCAATTATTTAAAAGAAAAGTATTTTAATAGAAATAATGATTATTTACTAATTAATCTGTAGTAGAAGGTATTTGTTTGCTAAAAACCTTTTATAATATTGTATAGTTGGCAATTTACTACAAACATTTAACCTTAATATAATCTTAATTTGATTAATATTCCTATTGGCACTTTCATTGGTACTTCTTTCAAATGCTTCTTATCCATCGCAAACAGCAACGATTAAAAACTAATTTGTTTTTATCAAGTCAAATCTTATTGATTTAGCAAAGTTAAATATATCTTACCATAAAATTGATTTCTTTTCTGAGTATTATGCTTTGGTATTTTGGTTTTGTTGTACATCTTATTAATACCTTTATAGAAGTATCCTTAATAATCTTTATTAGTCGTAAATGTGTTTTTGGAATGATTTTATTTATTGCAATCTTTATAATTATTGAAACTTTAGTAAAAAAGAAGAAATTATTTTTAATTATATTTCGACAATTTATTTTATTTTTTTGAAATATAAATCTTTGTCATTTGTAAATTTTAAAACAGTATTCTCTATAAACTTGAAAGTAAAATTTTCATTTACTTTTCTTGCTTACAAAATAAGTTTTTATTTAATTTATATAATCTTAGATTTTTAACATTATAAAAAATAGTTTAAAATTGTTTTTTAATATTAATAAATTTTCGACAAATAATTTTTATAACTAATTTATTTTTAAAAATAACCGTTAATATTTATAATTATGTAAGTTTAAAAGCTTTAAAACAGTGTTGACAAGTTAAAAAATTTAAAAATTTTATTAGTTAGAAACTCCTCGAAAAAATTTAGTAGTAATATCATGGTGAAAAAAATCTGATAAACGTCCTGCTTTTCAACGATTGTTTTGATTTTCTACATTTTCAAATTTTATTTCAAAGACAGTTAATAACAGATATTTTAGTTTTTCAATTTATTTATTTTTTATTTATTTTAATATTACTTTTTAACATTTAAATAAATTTTTATAAACTGTAATAGTATAGCTGTTGTAAAAATAAAATAAAGAGCTAGATATTAAAATCATATTTAAATATAATTTGATTAAATAAATTATAATTATTAAAACTATTTTCTTATATTAAATTATTTTCTTGAATATTTGTTTTTATAAAATCTATCTATAAAAGAAACATTTTATTATTTATATTATCTATAATAAATAATATGATTTAATATCTAATTATATTTTTGAATATTTTATATTTCTATTTGATAATTTATTCTTAAAATGAATTCTTTTTTATCCCATGTGGTTTTTATATTTAAAATAATTCATTTAGTTTAAATAATTATTTAAAAGTTAAATCTTATCATCTGGTTTATAGATTTGAAATTTTAACTATAACTATTATTTTTATTTTTAAATAAAGCTAATTATAATATCTTTAATATTGTTTTCTTTGATTGGTAACTTATAATTAATGTTGTATTTATTAATTTCTGTTTCTTTTCTGATATTTAGTTTCAGTGTTTCTTTGTGAAAATACTTTTATATTTTTTATTTTGAAATAAATCTTCTATTTCTTTTGGTTTGTTATTTGTATACTTTTGGGTTTCATGCTGAATACAATAAATGATTTTAATTAAATTGTAAATGTGAAATTAGTAGACATCAAATATTATTAAATGATTTTCAACCTATACTGAAATTTCATAATTTCAAATTAGATGTTTTGATACTTATTAAAATAAATAAATATATATTTGAACTTTTGGTTAGTTGATAAATTCAATACTTTTTATCTATTATTATTACAGAACTAGAAACTTATTAAGATGGTTTTTTATATTCTTATTTTGTAAAAGAATTTGTTTTTTATATTTTCAAAATGTTCATATAATTTGGTTTATTTTGATTGTTATTATTTAAACTTTAGTTGCTTCATGTATAATTTAAAAGGTTGACATTTAAAGAATTATAAAACTATTTAATAATTTGATATTAATTTTCTTCAAATTTAATTTGATATCTTAAACGAAGTCATGCTTACATCTGTTGTGGTTTTAAGTTATGTTTCTATAAATAAACTGTTGGTTCTAGACTTGCAAAACTTTATCAATCTTATATTAATAAATAAAATATCATATAAATGTAACTATCATATTATTTGTAAATAATGAAAGTACTTCTTTCAAATGTTCTTTTGTATTTCATAATTTTGCATGAAATAAATGTTTTTAATTTGATTTTAATTCTTATTAATTATCTTGATATAAAAACTTTTATTTTTTAGTAAAATGGTTTTCAAAATATCAAATTTTTTTATTTGAAACATTTAACAGTTTTTATAAAGAACAACATTTTGTTAAAGTTACTTAATAATTTAATTTTCTAAAAAGATTATTTTTAATTTACTGATTTTTAAAAGAAAATAATATTTGATTTATAAATAAATTTAGATGATTTGTTACATGTGCTTTCAACTTCTATTTGATTATTTTTTAGCAAGCTGTTAATGTATTATGTATACATGAGTATTTATGTTTTGTTTACTAATACAAGTTGTTAGCAAATTACTTGACTGATTTTCTGCTCAATGTTACATTATCAGTTATTATTTTTGTTACTTTTGATGAAGTATTAATCAATTTGATTATTTCAGCTTGACAGCAAACTGAATTTTTTAAGTTCTGCTGTAAGAACATGCTTAACCCTCACCAACATTTGGTTATAGATATTACTTAAACTTTTTATCATTTTCTTAATATCAGTTAAATTCATGATGGAGCAAAGTTTTGAAAGATTAGAAGAGGAGGTCTTAGCTACAATTAAAAGGGTTTGTTTATTTTTACTTTCAAATCATTTTTTCATTCATAAATTTTATGATGTTTTAGATTAAGATGCAGAAGCAGCGACCTTCAATGTATCGTATTGTCAATTGGATTTCAAAACATAGCTTAAAAGGAGAATTTACAGCACAAGATATTGAAAATAGAGTTGAATTGATGGCGAAGCATAAAAGAGTTTTGAAAGTAGATTCACAACTCCATTATTTGATGCTTCAATCAAATCCGCGTCAATTTGTTGTACAGATTTTCAACCAGGGTGAATATTCTTATCGTGATCCGGACACAATGACTGAACGAGCTTCCTCTAAGACCCCGAAACAGAAAAAGAAGGTTCCAAAGTCTCCTTGTGAAAGTCCACAAGTAAAAACTGTCTTGCCAGTGATCTTATTGACCCCCAAAGAGCCAATTAAACGTCACAAAATAGTAAAGGTTGGTTTTGCCATTCTCTACAACTGGATTTTGAAATTAAATTAGATTAAAAAAGTCAATTAATTTGAAAATTATTAAGTTTGAAGTGAAATCTTTCGAACTAAACATAAAAAACTTTCTCTTTTTTTAAAGATAAATGAACCAACACTGATTATTCGTGTTGCTTTGGACGGTTTAAACTGTTGTCATGCATCTATTAAAGAAATGGAGAAATATATTGATAAGAATTTTTTTATTCAGGTTTGTTACAGTAAAAAGTCAAAAAGAATTTCAAAAGCTTTTTGTAATTGAAGGATTTTATAAACTCTGAAATATTCGAATATTTGCAGGACTTGGTCCGTACACCACTACAAGCGTATCTAAGGGCTGCTTGTAAAAAAGGGGTTCGTTGTGGGTTACTTGTTAAAAATGGACAAAACTTTTCGTTTGCTGTTGATGAAGAATCAAAAAGCTCATCTTCATCTCATCAGGTTTGTTTGCAACTAAAAGTTTAAAACTTCCCGCTGCTCACTCAAGCGTGACGGCAGCATCAACATCAAGATCATCGTCTAGCTACTTCTTCTCGCGCCCTTGCTCATCGATGCGTGACCATCTCTACATCACCCTCTACGCGCGTCCTCTAACTCTACTGAGCTTTCCCGCCCCGCGCCTGCGGCTCAAAGCTCGCTTACGTCACAAAGGCGCGCACATTAGCTTAGCAACGAATGCTTCGTTTCGAATTTTCAACTTTTGATAATTCGACGTCAGAGACAGTAAAAAGACTCCTCTTAATAAGGTGCAATTAGTCAGCAGTTGCTTTTGTAGCGAGGAGTTTTGAGAACTTCTATACCAGCAAGTGACCATCAATCGCTTCGAGATGAATTTTTATGACTCATCGAATATTTAAATCACTTTTTTGATTTAATTTTAATGTCATCATCATATTTTCTATAATTTCTATTTTTAGATTTTTTGAAATAATCTCATTTATCTGAATCTATCTTTTTATCTTCACTACAACAAAATCAATTTTACTTTTTAACTACAATCTTCAATTTCTACAAAAACCCTCTCTCATTACCATTTCTAATTTCCACAATTTATTTAATTACTTTTATTTGATGGTCAAAATACAGAATTTTCCGGAAATGTCGAACGCGCGTGTGCACTCATGCGTGAACCACGTGTTTGTCAATTCTGTGTGTAGTGTATGAAAAGATTTTAAGGAAATTTATAAAAAATTTAAATTAAAAATTTTTTTTTTTTTAAATCCATAAAATTAAAAATCCATTTTCGTCGTGATGTAATTAACATTCAGCGATATCGCGTTTTACACCTTCTACATAAAACTCTCACAACTATGACGAATTTCAATTACTTATTATGTTTGTTTGCAAACTTCTTCTCACTTTACAATAAATAACTTCGATGTCGTTTTATTTAAACAACAAAAAAGTTGATTTAAGCTGAAATCGAAAAGCAAACATTACTTCAACCTCCAATACTTCTCAATCATGTGTTGATGACGTCATTAATGTTTCTAGAAGCGCGAAGTTGGTTCATGTAGCTTATGTTCTGATACAGATGAAGGAAAACGTCTGATAGAATGTAATGGATGCAATATATGCAGTTAGTACAAACTCATCACTAGGTGGCGCTCTTGTAATCGCTTTTTTACTTCATCTAGGTCATCTGGGATGTTTGAAGCTACCTCTAGATCTTCCAGAGCGTCTTCAAGAAGATACTTGGAAATGTAAAGATTGTAGATCTTGCTTCGTTTGTAATTCATCAAATAATAAAGTAAATTTTTTCAATTTTTTATTCCAACTTTTAAAGATTTTTTTCCAGGAGAAAATGTTAATTTGTTTTCTATGTTCGCGCGCTTGTCATAAACACTGCTGTCCTACATTTACTGGCAAGAAATTTAAAGGTGACCACTGCTTTCTTGTCATATGTGGTCCAAAATGTTAAATAAGCCTTTAACGGAATGCCAACGTGTCTATCCGAGCCGTTTGCGGAGTCAAAATAATCGAATCTTTTGCAGAATCCTTCGTTTGTTCGAAATGTGAATCAGAAAGTGATTCTGGTCAGATGAAGACTCCCAAAAGATCAACAACATCCACTTATCGAAGACCTTCAACTACTGGTCTGTCGTCATCGTCGCTTCGCGTTTCTTCAATAATTTGACGATTTGTTACACAGGTGACAAATTGGTCGATTCAACAAATGGCCTGGGCCACAACGTTAAACAGCCAAAAGGTTTAATCGATGGAATGACCAGGTAACTTACTAGTTGTTATGACAACCGACTTCTCGACCACTACACCGTTCTTCCCCGTGGGGATTTCCCCTTTTTTTAATGAACTTATTAAATATTGAATGAATTAAAAAGTTGTTTTCAGCGGAATTCAGTTTGTTTATTTGTTTTTCTGTCAATTTCTACATTTGTTTTTCTTCTTGTATTTATCTCAATTATTTTATAAATAGAATTATTAATATAACTTCCTCAACAACCACAAACTTTTCACAAACAATTGTTTTCATCTTGTAATTGAAACTGCAACAAATAATTGAAAGAGAAGCCCTTAGGCGGGTAATTAGATAAAAACGAATTTCAAGTATTCACGATTTCATCTCAAAGACCTTTTTTCAGTTCAAGTTTTCATCTTTTGTGGGCCATTTCTGTTTCTGACCATTTTCGTCAACTTCAGGTTCTTCACTCCATCTCAAGGTGGACGGAAGACAGTGACGTCACAATCGCGAACGCCAGCTGCATCGACGTCATCGAGTTTAGAGAGCAATACGTCATCAGTGACGAAATCTTCATCTTCTAAACCAGTTCCAGAAGAGATAGATGAATTGAGTGAAGATGACGTCACACTGAATGATGGTAGGTTGTCACTAGCAACAAGAAGTCGATCAACTGATCCTTTTGTGATCTCTTAGGAGGAAGAACTAAATCTTGTCGACCCGTCATCTCTGAATCGGATGAGAAATCTTTTATCAAAGCGCGCGAAATCTCGCTTCTCGTAAGTCAGCTTCATCTGATCTTCATCTGATCCTCATCTTCTGATCTTCATCACCTGATCCTCATCTTCTGATCCTCATCTTCTGATCTTCATCTTCTGATCTTCATCATCTGATCTTCATCATCTGATCCTCATCTTCTGATCCTCATCTGCTGATCCTCATCTTCTGATCTTCATCTTCTCATCTTCTTCTGATCCTCATCTTCTGATCTTCATCTTCTCATCTTCATCTGATCTTCATCTTCTGATCTTCTTCTTCTGATCCTCATCACCTGATCCTCATCTTCTGATCCTCATCTGCTGATCCTCATCATCTGATCTTCATCTTCTGATCTTCATCTTCTGATCCTCATCTCCTGATTTTCATCTTCTGATCTTCATCTTCTGATCCTCATCACCTGATCTTCATCTTCTGATCTTCATCATCTGATCCGCATCTTCTGATCTTCATCTTCTGATCCTCATCTTCTGATCCTCATCATCTGATCCTCATCATCTGATCTTCATCTTCTGATCTTCATCACCTGATCCTCATCTCCTGATCTTCATCTTCTGATCTTCATCTTCTGATCTTCATCTTCTGATCTTCATCTTCTGATCCTCATCTTCTGATCTTCATCTTCTGATCTTCATCATCTGATCTTCATCATCTGATCCTCATCTTCTGATCCTCATCTGCTGATCCTCATCTTCTGATCTTCATCTTCTCATCTTCTTCTGATCCTCATCTTCTGATCTTCATCTTCTCATCTTCATCTGATCTTCATCTTCTGATCTTCTTCTTCTGATCCTCATCACCTGATCCTCATCTTCTGATCCTCATCTGCTGATCCTCATCATCTGATCTTCATCTTCTGATCTTCATCTTCTGATCCTCATCTCCTGATTTTCATCTTCTGATCTTCATCTTCTGATCCTCATCACCTGATCTTCATCTTCTGATCTTCATCATCTGATCCGCATCTTCTGATCTTCATCTTCTGATCCTCATCTTCTGATCCTCATCATCTGATCCTCATCATCTGATCTTCATCTTCTGATCTTCATCACCTGATCCTCATCTCCTGATCTTCATCTTCTGATCTTCATCTTCTGATCCTCATCACCTGATCTTCATCTTCTGATCTTCATCAACTGATCCTCATCTTCTGATCCTCATCTTCTGATCCTCATCTGCTGATCCTCATCACCTGATCTTCATCTTCTGATCCTCATCTTCTGATCCTCATCATCTGATCCTCATCTCCTGATCTTCATCTTCTGATCTTCATCTTCTGATCCTCATCACCTGATCTTCATCTTCTGATCTTCATCAACTGATCTTCATCTTCTGATCTTCATCAACTGATCTTCATCTTCTGATCTTCATCTTCTGATCTTCATCTTCTGATCCTCATCACCTGATCTTCATCTTCTGATCTTCATCAACTGATCTTCATCTTCTGATCTTCATCTTCTGATCTTCATCTTCTGATCCTCATCACCTGATCTTCATCTTCTGATCTTCATCAACTGATCTTCATCTTCTGATCTTCATCTTCTGATCCTCATCTTCTGATCCTCATCATCTGATCCTCATCATCTGATCTTCATCTTCTGATCTTCATCACCTGATCCTCATCTCCTGATTTTCATCTTCTGATCTTCATCTTCTGATCCTCATCACCTGATCTTCATCACCTGATCCTCATCTTCTGATCTTCATCTTCTGATCTTCATCTTCTGATCCTCATCTCCTGATTTTCATCTTCTGATCTTCATCTTCTGATCCTCATCACCTGATCTTCATCTTCTGATCTTCATCATCTGATCCGCATCTTCTGATCTTCATCTTCTGATCCTCATCTTCTGATCCTCATCATCTGATCTTCATCAACTGATCCTCATCTTCTGATCCTCATCTTCTGATCCTCATCTGCTGATCCTCATCATCTGATCTTCATCTTCTGATCTTCATCTTCTGATCTTCATCTTCTGATCTTCATCATCTGATCCGCATCTTCTGATCTTCATCTTCTGATCCTCATCTTCTGATCCTCATCATCTGATCCTCATCATCTGATCTTCATCTTCTGATCTTCATCACCTGATCCTCATCTCCTGATCTTCATCTTCTGATCTTCATCTTCTGATCCTCATCACCTGATCTTCATCTTCTGATCTTCATCAACTGATCCTCATCTTCTGATCCTCATCACCTGATCTTCATCTTCTGATCTTCATCAACTGATCCTCATCTTCTGATCCTCATCTTCTGATCCTCATCTGCTGATCCTCATCATCTGATCTTCATCTTCTGATCTTCATCTTCTGATCTTCATCAACTGATCCTCATCTTCTGATCCTCATCTTCTGATCCTCATCTGCTGATCCTCATCACCTGATCTTCATCTTCTGATCTTCATCATCTGATCCGCATCTTCTGATCTTCATCTTCTGATCCTCATCTTCTGATCCTCATCATCTGATCCTCATCTCCTGATCTTCATCTTCTGATCTTCATCTTCTGATCCTCATCACCTGATCTTCATCTTCTGATCTTCATCAACTGATCTTCATCTTCTGATCTTCATCAACTGATCTTCATCTTCTGATCTTCATCTTCTGATCTTCATCTTCTGATCCTCATCACCTGATCTTCATCTTCTGATCTTCATCAACTGATCTTCATCTTCTGATCTTCATCTTCTGATCTTCATCTTCTGATCCTCATCACCTGATCTTCATCTTCTGATCTTCATCAACTGATCTTCATCTTCTGATCTTCATCTTCTGATCCTCATCTTCTGATCTTCATCTTCTGATCTTCATCTTCTGATCCTCATCACCTGATCTTCATCTTCTGATCCTCATCACCTGATCCTCATCTTCTGATCTTCATCATCTGATCCTCATCTTCTGATCTTCATCACCTGATCTTCATCACTTTCAGAGATCTGGTGTTTTGTCAACTGATGATATCCCCGACCCTTCGACCACAAGGTGTCCTGCAAGTATCCTCTTTGGCAAGTATTTGGTGGACACTTGGTTTTCTTCCCCATATCCACAAGAGTACGCCAGGTCAGGACCAACCACCTGTCCCACAACCTCGTTAACACGTGACCACTTGACAGGTTACGTAAATTATTTCTCTGTGAGTTTTGCCTCAAATACATGAAGACCAAGGCAATGTTGGCCCGTCATCAAAGCAAGTGTCCCTGGTCACATCCGCCCGCTAACGAGATCTACAGGTCCGGTGGACTGTCAGTGTTTGAAGTGGACGGTAACAATAGCAAGGTGACCCACAACCACCTCATCGTCAACATATTTTCATTTCTTCTTTTATAGATTTATTGTCAGAATTTATGCTTATTAGCAAAACTCTTTCTGGACCACAAGACCCTTTATTACGATGTGGAGCCCTTTTCTTTCTACTGTCTCACTATCAACGACAAGTTCGGGTCCCATTTAGTTGGATATTTTTCCAAGGTTCATTTCTGTGTCTTCAATCAAATCTTCATGAATTTTTTAATAGGAAAAGGAATGTCGACAAAAATACAATGTTTCCTGTATCATGACGATGCCTCAATACCAACGTCAGGGTTACGGACGCTTCCTCATCGATTTCAGTGAGTGTAATGGCCCTAGCCTGTCCACTGACCCACATTGACCACTTCAGGTTATCTTCTTTCTCGCAAAGAAGGACAACCAGGTACCCCTGAAAAGCCATTATCTGATCTTGGGGCTTTATCTTATCGATCTTATTGGAGATTTGCTATCCTCGAGTATTTCACGAATCGAACAGAAAGCTCTGACGTCACGATTCGAAATATCTCGAAGTCAAGCGGTGAGAAAGTCATTGAAGTGTGAAGACATGTCTGATTTACGAACTTAGGTATTTGTCATCATGATGTGGCAGCAACTTTGAGGCAGTTGAAGATGCTGGGGTGGGAACGGAACCCAACTGACGGTTCAGCTGCCAAGTAAGCTTCATCACCTCATCTTCATCACCTGATCTTCTGATCCTCATCTTCTGATCCTCATCTTCTGATCCTCATCTTCTAATCTTCATCTTCTAATCCTCATCACCTGATCCTCATCTTCTGATCTTCATCACCTGATCATCTTCTGATCTTCTTCTGATCCTTATCTTCTGATCATCATCTTCTGATCCTCATCTTTTGATCTTCATCTTTTGATCTTCATCTTCTGATCCTCATCACCTGATCCTCATCTTTTGATCCTCATCTTTTGATCATCATCTCCTGATCTTCATCTTTTGATCTTCATCATCTGATCTTCATCTTTTGATCTTCACCTTTTGATCATCATCTCCTGATCTTCATCTTTTGATCTTCATCTTCTGATCCTCATCACCTGATCATCTTCTGATCTTCATCACCTGATATTCTGATCCTCCAGGATGGTGATCATCGTCGACGAGGACTTGTTGGAGGAGCATCGTAAGAAGAGGAGTAAATGTCGGATCGGGAGACCCACTGTTAACCCGGATGCGTTACGTTGGAGTCCTTTTGTTCCTGCCGGATATTCCGACCCTACTGATGTAAGTTTGAATCTCGCGTTGCTCCTTGTGACGTCATACTGATCTCTACAGGAGTGCAACGATGTGGAAGATAGTAAGAAGGAAGATCCCGTTCCGGAAGTCCTTGATCTTCCTGATGAGGATCAGAAAGAGAATGATCTGAGATTACTGAAATCGAATAAAAGTTCAGAAAATTTGTTGAATGGACTTCGAGATGGACCTTGTCTCAGTCAAGATGATAATGAAGGCGCGACTGATGCGTCATCGTCTGATTGTGATGATAAAGCGACGATGACGTCATCACTAGATGATTCGAGGAAGTTGTTGATGACAAATGATGGAATGAAAAGTTGTCCTGACACTTGTGGTCCGGTCCCTAAATCGAAGAAACGTCGACGAAAGAAAACAAAGGGTTATGATTGGGGGAAACCCCCGAAAAAGAAGAAGCGACTAATTCAAGTGAGTGTTGAAAGTCCCGGATGTTGATCTAATCTTCAATTTCTTAGAATTCTTCTGTTATTTCCGAAGATTCAAATCTTGAAAGATCGTCACCGGAAACGCCGTTAAAACTTCTCGATGGTAATTCCCCTTTTCTTCCGGGTATTTCCCTAATTTCTTGTTTTTCAGTCAAATCTTCAAATGAAGTTCTTCCTCTTCCAAAGATCATTGTGTCCCCTCCAAAGAGCAACTCAAATAGTGTCTTTGTTGAAAATGGATCTTATAAATCTACAGATGATGAGGATCAACAAATAGCTCCTCCTTTCAGCCCTCTATCTTCTTGTAAACGAAAACCTCAACTTTCGACGGCGCCCCAATCACCATCGAGCCCCAGAAAGACTCCTTCACCTCTAAACGAATCTCCCAAAAAGAACCAATTCCACAAACAAACCACCTTGGACCGATATTTGGCCCCAAAAAGTCTCTTTTCGAAGCCACAAGTGAACGGTAAGGACACTGAAGAACCTAAACCTCAACGACAACGGCGACCCGCGGCCATAGCTGGTCAGAACTTTGTGGCAAGTTGTCTTTTGTCCACACACAATCGTCGGACTACAAATGGACCACGATCTCGTAAACATCCAAACAATGATGAGATACTCTCAAAATCTTCCCCAAAATCTTTCAACTCCGAAGATCTACTTCCGGAATCTTCCTCTGAGACACAACAAGAAGTTGAAGAACCCCCCAAAGAGTCAATCATGCCTTTTTTAGGAATGAGCCCCCAGATTCAAAGCACTAACGACCAACAACAGCAGCTGAAGACTATCTGTTCTTTTGCGAAACCTTGGATTTCAAAATCTCTTAATTCTCGTTTATCATCAGAGAAACGCGCGATCCCAACCTTCGGACTTTCTGATGGTTTGTTGGTTTCATCTTTCAAACCAAATTGTCAAATCGAACGAAGCAATAAGAAGACCTCGATCATCAAAACGCGTCGAGATATCGCGCTCTCCGCTTCCATTCGAGCTTCTTCACTCACTGCTTATCGTGATCGCGCTTTCAATGATCGTGACGACGAAAACGATGATGACGTCACGTCGTCGTCATCGTCGTCTTCCGACTGTGAATCAGTGATCAGCGCCGGAGACGGATCATCTTCTTGTTCCGATGAAGATGAAGAAGTGACTTGGCGAAACGTGAAGGAGAAGTCCGTTCCGCTTGATTGCGTTCCAAGAACTTCTTCAGAAGTCGTTACAAATTCAAACTTTGAACTGGGGGCGGGTAAAGAAAAGCGTTGCCATAACAACAACGCGCCTTTAAAAGAGGCGATTGTGAAGCCGTTGACATCGGCTTTTAGTGGCCATCAGAAAGATCAGATCCCGGCATCTACGGATCCGGCATCTACGGATCCGGCATCTTCGGATCTGGCATCTTCGGATCTGGCATCTTCGGATCCGATATCTTCATCTAAACAAACTGTTGATGAAGTTGAATCTTCGAATAATTCGCTGATGAGCGTCGAAGACTCGAAACTTGCTGCTGAAGACCCTCTGGATGCTATTGATAAGACATCCTCATCAGTAGAAGATCAATCTAAGACCTCATCTGATGCGTTTGTCATCAAATTTTCTACATCCTGTTTTCCTGAAGATAACATTTCGACAAATCGACAACAGGTTTGTAGTTAGTGTGATGGAATCATTTTTAAATCCAACATCACGAGTTAGTCTTCAAAAATTCTTCTTCTTCTTCTTGATCCCAAAAAATCCGGCAGCAAAAGATTAGTTTGAAAGATTTTTAGAAAAAGTATGGTTTTTTTTTTCTTGTTTCTCAGATTTTTTTTATCAGGAATTTTCAGAAAGTTTTTTTGAATAAAATAGAAAAGTTTTTATCTTTTTTGAACCAAAGATTTTTTGTGAAGTTTTTTATTTACTTTTAAATAACATCAGTTTATCTACTTGTATTTACTTCATCAAAAAAATTATTCTAATTAAACGAATTTGAAAACAACAAAATTATTTCCAGTAAAATTTATTAAAACTTCAAAATAAAATGAATCTTAAATAAGATTAGAAAAAGAGTCATTTGAAAATATTTTAATTAAAAAATTATTAATATTTTTGGTCAATTTTTTTGTAGATTTGAAATTTTCATCTAAAATTAAACTAATTTTTTTATTTAAAAGATTTTTATCAAAAATTTATTGATTAAATCAAGAATAAGTTAGGATCTTAATCTTTTATGTTTTATTGATAAAGACAGAAATAGATACAAAATGATGAAAATAATTTTTCTAAGTTTTGATAAATAACCAGAAAATACAGAAAATTTCAAATAAATGTTTCTTGAAAATTTCACTTCGTTTGTTTGTCTAGGTTACTTCAAAACCAGGTTCTAGAGAAGAAAACGAAGTTACAATGACTTCTATTGCTGCATCTCAAAACTCAACAACTAGTTCAGGTGAATTACTTGTTTAATGATTTGCTTTTCATAAAATTAACTTATTAATTTCAGAAACTTTCACGATAAACGAACAGAAAGTTCCTTCTTTAATTCAATCTCCAAAAGTTTCTGATTCAAATTTACAAGTAAACAGTGAAGGTAGAGAAATGAGAAATTACCAAGAAAAACAGAAAACCATCGACAACTCAACAACCACAACCACTTTCTCTCAACCTAGAATTCAAACACCTCCAATAACCTTTCATTCTAGTTGTCAATATACTAACACCAAAGATTTCTTCCCGAAATTATCTCAAATATCTGAAGATATGAATCAAATACCAAGTCAACTTACTGAAAAACAGACTTATAACATCACTACATCAACAACATTGATGTCTGCTCCACTAACTTATCATAATCAAGTTCAATATGAACAAAGATGTCCATCTCAATCGACAGACAACAATCAAGGTGCTAGTGGACAACAAAACTTGTCTGGCAACAAACTTTATACAACTGGATATCAAAATCATCCACAACAACCAACTGCTTTAGTCAATTGCTACCCTAACAATCCTTCCTTGACAACAACAGTCGCTGACTTCAGCTCTTCGAGTGGATACGATACTTTGAGTAATAATAGTTCGAGTCCTTTCACACCGGAAAACCACAACAATTATGAGCAATTAGGAACTCAGCATCACAAGCATGGTTACGTATCACCAGCAAGACCAGTTTCTTCAACTGTTTCAATTGGATTCCAACCTCATAGAGTAATTGCTTGTGGTTCTAAGATTGGTAAGTGAACAACAAAATGGTCAAAAAACTTTTTGGCGTTTCCAGAATTTTCTCAAATATCGAAATTTCATTTCAGGTCTGAATGATGAACAAATCACGGCTTCTTCACCTTTAAATCCTTGCCAAGATGTTCCATCTCCTATAAATCCCTTAGTAGCTCCCAATATCATCACGGATACCTCGAAAAATTTGATTCCACAACCTACAAGATCGTATCCGAAACCAGTATCAGTTCAGAAACGTTCTAGTTGTGCAATGAAAGCAAGGCAAGAAGATAATCAAATCTTAAACAGATCATCACAAGCAAGAGTTTATCCACAAAATACATCAGATTGTAATCAAAATGGAAATAATTTTCGATTAGAAGTTCAACAACTTCATCAACAACAACATATGGTGGTTCGAACAAACCCGCCAATTTCAACCAATTACAGAACAGGAACTGTAAGAAATAAAACAACACAACCAAATTCTCACAATAGTTACTTGTTACCACCAAGTGAAGTTCAAACGCGTTCCCATAACAACGCATCATCATCGCCTCGTGTTGCTTATAACGAACAACCAACTCGTTCATCACAAACAAGAACCGGTTGGTTTCGAAACAACCAGTACTACCAACAAACACAACAACAACAACCTCATCAACAACCAACAACACCATCTAATTATCATGGTGGTTACCAACACAGTTGGATCAACAACCAATCAGCAACGAGTATTCATCAAAACCCCAACCAACAACAACAGCTCTACGATTTTCATAATCCTTCTCGACTTTCTAATAACTTCTATCCACAACAAAACTGGACCACAAACGCTCACCATGGCAACCCTGGACCATCTAATTTCCATCCTCTACCACCAGATCAAGTTCAGTACACAGCTGGTTACAGTATGATAGACCAGAGTGCAACCAACAACACCATCATACAACCAACATATGGTGGTGATCCAAACCAAGTGGTTTACTCGAACCAACGAACCGACAATTTTTATAATTATCGATAAAAATTGGTATTTTTTTACGGAACTTTTGTCAGAATTCGGTGACTTGAGTATTTAACTATTTTTTTTGTGAATATTTTTTCACTCAAAAACCTTTTTTTTCTGTTTTTTTTTTCATTTGGAGCATATTTTTTGCTTCATATTTTTTCTATCCAATTGATTCTGATAAATGACAGATCGGGGCAAGAGGGTTTGCCTATTTCATCAACTCGTGTTGTCATCATTAGTAAAGACATTTGGGAAAGGTTAGTTGATGATGAACATCAAAATCTAAAGAAACGCTGCCATGTGAAGATCTAAAAAAAAAACCCGAAAAATTGAAGACAACTTAAAACACAAAAACTTCCCGTTTATTTACTGTGCCGTACTTTCAACTTTACAAGTTGATCAAAATGATTTAAATCTTTGTATAGTTGCCTAGTGTTATAAAACAAACTTTTTCGTAATGAAAATTTCATCAGATATTTAAATTAGTAATTATTTCAACTTTTTAGAGTAAATTTCGGTTTAATGTTTTTGTCGGATATTTGAATTTTTCAATTTGAAATTACACTTTCACGGTCAATGTAATTGATAAATAAAAAAAGGTTTCTTTTTATATCGATTTAAAATATAATTTTGGAATAACTCAATATCAGAAATTGTTTTTTTTTTAATTTTTATTTTAAAGAAAGTTTGAATTAGCTATAGATCAAGCAGAGAACCACCTTTATACAACCAGGGCAGATATTATAAGGACCAGTTGTTGCCCATGCAGCAGGATTCCACGCCAACAAGGTTATACAGCGGAACAGAAGGACTGATGCAGCTGGCGTCGTAGGAGCTTCTGGAAAGACACTGAGTACAGCGACAAACTGCCTACGAGGCCCCAACTTTAAATTCAGAGTTTTGTGTCCCATAGAAGTGTTGCCAGTAACCAGACTCACAAGGCCCTTCTACCCCGGGTTTTTTTTGTCGCAAACCAATTAAGTTTTAATTTAATTTTTTACAAAAAGTAGCAGAAAATTTTTTCAGTATTTTAAAGATTTCAAAGTTAAGAAAGTTTGAGTTTTTTAGACTGTATCTATATTTCGATAAAAATCAGTTTTTAAGTTTATGAATTAGAGATATCCAAATGATATTTCTCTCTTAGAAATTGTTTAAACCTTCCTGACCACTAAGTACAAATTTATGGATAGGCAGTCGTATAATTGGACAAAGTCCACCACAAAGAAATGGAAAATGCGTTTACATCTAAATTAAATTCGAAAATTAAATTTGTACATTAAGTTTACTTTAACTGAATTAAAAAAAATAAAAATTAACTTTTTTATCAGAAATTAAATTAAAGTTTCACTCAGAAAGAAACAAATTTTTTGCCACCACCATTAATACCTTCTTTTTACTTTGAAAATTGCCTTTTAAATTCATCAAAATTTTGAAGAGTTACTAAATACAACTGAACTACTTTTAAGGACTTTAAAAGGGTATAAAAGACATAACTAACTGATGCATAAGTACTTTTTCAAATTTTAATCCTGCTAAAATTGACACTTAGATTGTTTGAAGTTTTTATTTTTTTGTTTCTGGTAATACTTAAAAATTTTTTAAAACTTCAAAGTTAGAAAAAAGTTTCAAAAAATGTCAATTTTGCTAAATAAAAAAATATCTTCAACTTATCAAGCCAATTTTCTATAGTTTAATTACTAAATACTTGTATTGAAATAAAAAGTTTTTAAAACTGAGCAATTGAAGTTATACCACAATAATGTCTTATATATCACAAATACAATTTGTTTGAATTCATTTACAACAACTTAAACAAGCTTATACAAAAAGCTAAACAAAATTATCTTCACTTGTACAGAATAATTATCAAAAACTCAATTATTATAGGCGACAATTCTTGTAAATTTGATGGTTTGTTTTATGTGAATTTTTGTTAATTAAATGCAACGCCAATCAATTGTGATTTACATAAAATACTTCTTTTTAAAACACATCTTCTTATATTAGTTTTATTAGAGAATTTACTGTTAGAACTTCTCTTTCACTTCTGGATTTTCAACTTAGTGTTGATAGTTTAAAACTTTAAAAAGTAATTTGATTCGCCAACGGCATCTCCAATATTATTACTGGACAGACGAGAAAAAAGACGTCGTAATACGCAATAAGTGACGTCAAAAAGCTTCGTGAACATCTAAATTATGACGTAAATAACGCTGTTATCCAAAATCAACTTTTTAAAGTTAATTGATAATCATTAAAATATTTTAAAATTTTTGCAAAAAATTTTTTCAATTTGTTTTTCTTGGAATTTATTTAATTAGTAAAAAATATTAATAAACTTAAATCAACAATTATGGAATATTTTGCCCGAAAATAATGAAATGATTTATTTTTATTTAATTTTTGAAAAAAATAAAAAATAATTTTTTTTTTTTTTATAAAACACAAATTTGTAAATTTTGGAAAAATTAAAAATTTCTTCAATAAAAATTAAATTCATGAAATTTTGATTCAAAATATAATTTAGCAAATCTAAGTTTGAATATTAAACAAAAAGTTTGAATAAAATAAAACATTTTAAGAGATAAACTCAAAATATTTTTTAGAATTTTTAATGTAATGTTTCAGAAAAATATCATTTAGAGATTTTATAATCACAAAATAAAAATAAAAGAAATTATTTTGTGGCTTTCTCTTTAATCAATTAAATTTTTATAAAATTATAGTTTTTCTTTAATCCAATTTTAATCTATAAAAATAAATAGAAATAAAATTTCTAAAAAATATATTTTAATGTTTTTTCTTATAAAACAAATTATATTTATTTGGAAATAATTTTGAATAATTGAATATTAAAAACTAAAAAATTGTTAAATATTTTGCTAGTATTTAAATGTATCAAAATGTTTTAGAACTGATTTAATATAAAAGTATTTATTTATATAATTGCTAAAAAATTAATTAAAGTTTATTTTTTGTGTTTTTTCAATTCATAAAACTTTGTAGCTAATTTTAGATTCTAAAAGAAAAGCTCATTAAATCCAGTATTTTTTCAGAAGTGTCTTTTCAAATAATTCAAAACAATATTTTATTAAAGAAATGTTTAACTTTAAGGTTGCTTGTTTAGTTTATATTAGATAATATAAAAAAGTTAAAGAATAATCTCTAAGATAAAGAAATGGAAATATTTGTACTTAAAAAAGATGATAAAATGTTTTAAAGATTTGAATATCAAGTAGAATAAATGTTTAATTTTCAAAATGTTAACAACTGGAACAGAAATTTGTGAAATAATTAAACAGTTTCAAGTAACTGAAGTTGAATGAAGTAATTCAACTTCATTTTGTGTCTTGATTTTGATTTAGTGGCTATTTTTAAACAATTGTTTATCTAAGGTAACTTTTTTAATTTTTGCGATACCCTAAAAACATTTTAATTTTTATATTTTACAAAAGTTTAGAAAATAATTTTTTCCAACTAAAAGTAAAAGATTTTACGAGAAAGTTCAAAGGTCATAGAAAATAACACTTATAATGACGTCATAATAGCAATTCTACAATAAGTTAAATTGTCAGAAAATTTCCACTTAAATTTAGAAAAGTTGAAAGAAAAGCTGTTATAATGGCAGATCAGGTTTTATTTGGCAAAAGGTTTAAAACTCAGGAACAACAACAATATGACCTAAAAGATGACTTTCCTGAAGTCACTGAGCTTGCTAATCTTCAATCTAGTCTTGCTAAATGGATTACGGCTTATCAAAAAGGTCTTTATGTCGACCCAGAAGCTTGTAATAGTATTTCACAAATTCATGTAATTTTACGACAACTAAAAGTTGTTATTCGTCGTTTACGTTCAAAAGTTGAAGAATTGAATAATGAAATTAAAAAATTCACTAATGTAAGTGACTTCATTCAAAGTTGTTTTATTTTTATGATGAAATATTGTTAAAATATTTGCGAATTTTTGAAACTAAAAAATGAATCTAATTTACAGCTGGAAGGAAATTATTTAAAATATTATTAGAAACACTTTTAAAAGATAATAAAAAATATATCTGAAGTAAAACAAACCCTTTAATAGCCACAAACTTATTTGTTAATTCTAGAAAACATTTATTTATTTAAATAAACTAAATTGATATTTACTGATATCTCTTTAGTGTTTCTATTCCTCACTCGCAGCCACGTGTTGAATAAATGAGTTTTTTGAACAGATAAGAGAAGATTTAACCATCAGTATTTGGGAAGTGGATCAAGGAATTATTTTCCGTAAATCAAAGACTCTGGTAACTAGACCAAGATGTGTAAAGAACCCGATCAATGAGCTTTCACTGCGTCTTCATGAAAGAGACGGAAAAGCTTTGATTTGTCAAGAAAACTTTCTCGAATCTCAACGTATTCTGAAAGTTCAATTTCTGAAAGTCAAACAGCAACTGTTGGTAAGAATCAAAACTTCTGTTGGTTGCAAAAATCTAAAAATGTCTTTGAACAGGATTTGGGAAAGTTGCGGGAACGAATACAAACCGAAATAACTCGTTTGTCGAACTGTTTGCAGAAGATTCCAGGAAATAGAGTCTTAACTCAAAAAATTAGACAAGAAGAGTTTTTGAGAACGAAATATATCGAATTTGTGAGCAGTTTTCTTTCATTTACTCGATAAAAATTTCATTTCTTTGATGTCAATTAGAAAGTTTGTTTTAGATTAAGAAAGAACGATTACAAAAAATGGGGCTGATGCCTTTTCCAGTTGAATATCCCGAAAAACAACGAAGTATTCATTACAAAGCTGATTTACCAATCCATAAAAGATATGAAAGAAAAAAGGAGATGCATCCTGTTGAATTAGGAGATCCGTTTTTGTGAGTTTCAAACAACTGAAAACCTTTAGACGACAATTTTGTCATTTTTTTTTAAACTTTCTCCTGCTAGTTTACGATAAAAATACTTTTTTGGGTTTTATTTTTAAATCCTTCTAATTTTTAATAAATTCCTTTCATTTTAATTAAAAATATTTGAATTTCTGCCGACAATTTTCTTGAAGTTTCTAAAAATTTTTAACAACAAAACAGAAAAAAGCCAAAAATGTTTGCGTTGGCGACCGGAGACTCGTTCAAGGCCATGTCAGCTATGGCAGGGGCCTCTCTTTGCAGCATAGACCGGGTACGAGGGACATTTTCTCTTTTATCTTCTAACAAATATTTTGTAGGCTTGCAACGAAACGATTAAATTGAGATTAAATATTATCGATGCAATTGAAGTAGCTCTTGTAGTTGAGCCGACAAGACACCGCACCAAGATCTTATACGGAAGACCTTCTTTCGGATTAGAATATGGAATAGCTTGTAATGGCAGAAGAGGGCGAAGAGACCCCCATAAAGTTATTCATGGAATTAATGAAGGAATTTTCAAACTTTATTGAAATTTCAGTAAATTTTGTGAATAAATCAATAAATGAAATAAAATGTCAGATTTTGTGATTAGAAAGTTCCAACTGATTCCTTTTTATTTTCTACTAAATATAAAATTGTTTTTATTTTCTACTAAATATAAAATTGTTTTTATTTTCTGATTCCATTTTAGTAATTTATAAAAAAGTACTTTTAAAATTTATCTAAAATTTAAAGTTTTTCTAAAAAACTTTCATCAAATTGTGGAATTTGGAATTTTAAATATTTGAGTTGAGATCTTTGGGTTTTAAAAACATTTTTTCTCATAAATTGTTGATACTTCTTAAGAAGATTCAGTTTCTTCTCAAACTCAAGATCTTCATCAATTTCAAATCAACAAACTGATGAATAAATCACTCAAATGAATGTCTTTAAAAACATTTAAATAAAAAGTGAAATTGTTTGAAAGATTTTTAATGTTGATGTAGTCGAGAAAAACATTTATCAAATTGTTGAAAGGCATCACATCTTGGTCGCCTGAATGTTACGCGATATTAAAAAGGTTTGGAAACGATGGAATTAGCTCAACAAAACAGACGACAGTAGAAATGAACAAAATAATCTCTATCTTATTAGTAAACATCAAACGAAATATCAACTTTCAAATTGAATAATTATACTTTGAAAAAAAAAATGATACAAGATTGGAATTAAGAGACTTCCGGATGTTTACATCAGTTTCTTCCGGTAGAATTTTTGATCTGAAATAAAATGAATTTCATCTAAAGTCAGAAAAATATAAAATTATCAACTGTTTTCAATCGATGTCTTATCTGTCACATTCACTTAATTTTGTTTTTTGAAAAACATTTGTAAATATCTGAGAAAGTCTTCAAACCTTTGAAAGAGGATCTGTTGGATGTTGGAAGCTGTCAATAAACATTTGAGGAATATTTGGACCAAAATAAACTTTAGAAGTTGTAGATAAAGCTTCAATCTTCTTTAACTCGATATATTCTGGTGTTAATTTCAACTGTAAAAGAAAATAAGAAAAAGAAGAAAATTAGATGAAAGAAGAACTGACTAGATTTGATTCAGCTTCCTTGAGAGTCCTGTAACATTCCGCATCAGTTGCTGCTTTCATCTTAGCAAGATGAGTCAAATCTAGAAATAATTTCAAAAGATGATTTGTTGGATATTTTCTGAGAAATGTCTTTAAATATCATTGAACAGATGTTAACTTTGAGGAGTAAACAATGTTTCCCAAATATTTATTAAAAGTAAATATTAAATAAAGAGAATTGGAAACATTAAATTGAAACCTTCAATTTCTGAAATCTGTCTTTGTGTCTCTTTTTCCATAATTTTCTGATCCAATTGAATCTTAGAGACTTGGGCAATTTTTTCAGCTTCTAAAAACCAAATTGAAATTGAGACACAAATAAGAGGAATATTTGAAGATCTCTCACCAATGATAGCTTTCTTCCTTTCCGTTTCAGCTTCTTTTTCAACAACTTTCTGTTTTTCTTGAACGATCAACAACTTAGTCTTCTCTGCCTCCCTGTCAACAAAGATTTAATCTCAAATAAAATCAATCAAATCAACCGACATCATTTCGTAGTTTTTTCGAATCATCTCAGGAATCTTTGGTTTTGTGACTCGTACAGCTTGAACAAAAAGTCCAGGAGCCATTTCAGTCAAGTCCTCTTGAAGAGCACGCTTCAAATTCTCATCAATTCGATCTTCAAGGAGTTAATTGATCAACAAAAAAACTTGTAAGAAAATGAAACAAACCAAATTTGGCGATGTAGACTTCTTGGAGAGAATGAACTGAACAGAATTGATTTAATTCATGGTGAACTTTGTTGAATATTAAAGCTCTATCATAGTCGGCAGTGTAGTTTCTAACAATCTCAAAAACCGCTGCTGGTGATAAGATATTAACCACTTCAATTTGATCAAAATATATCATGACACCACCACTGTAAGTATGAGGAAATTGGTTTTGTAGAATATTGATTAAAAACTAATTAAATTAGGAAATAATTAAAAGAAAAGCTTTTCTTTTATTGGATATCAAATAAATTTTTAAACTATTTTACAATCACTTGTTTTAAGATATTAAAGATTTTTGATAAAATGAAAAAGTTAAATTGATTAGTAGAAAGACAAATCTGTAAAAACCCATTTTAGTTCATTTCCGTCAAATTGTTGGTATTAAAATTTGGTCAAAAAACAGTTTTTGAAAAAAGTAAATTTTTACCACAAATAAATCTTCTTTAGTTTCAAGGTAAATAAAAGTTTATTTTAATACAAGTAGAGTTTATAAACCAAAATATTTTAAGATTAGTTGGTTAGTAAGAGCAGTTGAAACTGTTCCTGATGATCTTAAAATCTTATAAACGAATTTCTAATCAATTTGCTTCAGATAAATAAACATTCAAGAAATGAGAAAAGTAATCATGAAACCTCGTTCCACAAGGTACATTCTTCACTTTATCAGTTTGAAGTGTGGTTTGAACTGAACGATAAGAAGTTATTAAAGGGACCATTATATGGTAGCCTGGCCCAGCAGTTGTTTGCAGAAGTGCCCCTCCCTAGGCAGACACAAAAATTAATTAAAAGATCCAATTGAAATGAGACTTACTCTGTAATAGACGGCAACATGTCCTGAAAAAATATTGATTTCAAAAAATATTTTCAAAAAGTTTTTTATATCAAATGAAATAAATAAGAAAGTTACCTTCATCTACTTTATGAACTGAGAGAGTTATTGCAGCGATAAATGCCGCTAGAATAGCTCCATTTGCAATATTATTTGCCATTTATCTTATTAATTCAAAACTAAAAATAATTTTGCATCAAAAAGGTGAATAGATGAAGAAATTATAAAAAAAAAACTAAAATTTGAAGCAAATTAAAGTAAAAAATATTTATAAATCTTCATTAGGATTACAAATACAAGCTAAAGACTGAGCATCAATATAAGACTTGCATCCTAACATATCAACACTTTTAAAAATCAAATTTGCTGTCACTTTACAAGAATCTATTGTTATTAAAGCTTTTGTTGGATTCATTTTCAATTTATCACAAGCAAACAACAAACAATTTAATAACTTTTGGTCACACATATACTTCGAATTATGACAAGTATCATAACAAAAGTCGTGATAATTACAACATAATGTCAAGGAAGGATTTAAAGCAAGTTCAACTCCAAAAGAACCACAACCATCAGACGAAGGTTCATGAGATACATTTGTAACTTTATAGAAACCTCTTGGACATTCAAAAACACAGTTTTTTTGTTTGTTTGAAGCAATTTCCAAAGTATCAGCAATATTGTTAAATAGATCAAAACCTTCTTGGAGTAAAGAACTTTTTTTCATGAAAGAAAAGGTCTTTAAAGGTAACAACAAAACAACAAACAGAAAAACCTTCATTTTCTGAGAAAAAGAAATTTAAATAGAAAATAAATTTTCAAATAAATTGAAATGAAAATTATGAAGACCAATTTATTTCATAAAATTATATTTTACTAGATTCTAATTTATAGAAAAATTTGGAAAAATTATATAAAAAAATTATATATTTAAAAACTTCATTTAAAGTTAAATAAATAAAAAAAAGAATAAAAAAAATGATTTAAGAAATTGAGAAAAGTTTTTAACAAAAAGAAAAATTAAAAAAACTTTTTAAGAATATAAAAACTGAAATAATAAAATTATGAACTTGTAAAAAGCACTTCAAAATAATAATTAAATTATTAAAGATATAACAATTATAGATAGAAATAAGATTTATGAAATCAAATGTTTATCTAATCAATGATTTGAATAAAAGTTAAAATTTAACTATTCTTACAAATGTATCTACAGATATTCATTTTTTATAAGATCAGATTTCAAGTATAAGCTGCACAAAATGGACTTTTTCAAAATGGTGCAGCATGAATTATAAACTTCAATTTAAAAAAATAAAAAGGACATTATGTCAAAAATTTATTTCTAATCGATTAAAAAATAAATAATAAAATTGATAAAATAAATGAATAATTAAACTGTGACTAATTTAAAAAAATAATATTTTGTTAAAATAAATATCACAAGAAGATCAATAGTACTGTACAAAAATATATTTACTTTCAAAGTATTACTTAAAAAATTGGTAAAAATCTGAAAAAAAAGAAATACAAATTAAATTTATAGTGTATTTACATATATGAAATATTTCCTAACTACTTACACCTTAAGTACTGCGAAGCACGATTAGCTTACATTAGCTGTGAATATATAATCGACGCGTAACTGATAAAACATATAAATACACACAAATACTTTAAAGACTATAAAAGTTAATTTTTAAAATATATAAATATTAAAATTTTAATTTAAAACAAGAAAAGAAAAATGAAGATTATTGAATATCAACATTTGTAAAACAAGTTAAGAGTTTGTTATAATATATAACAATATATAATATATATAAATATATCGACATATTATTCTTGGTTGATTTAAATAAAAGAATCTTAGAATTTGTTCAACTTTCAACGTACAAAGGCAACATACAAAAATCTTCTTAATTTTTTATGAAAATTAGAATTGTTGTCAACTTAAACTTAATTGAATAGATATTTGAAAAACGATGCTAATAAAAAACTCTAAAATAAATATTATGAAAATAGTTTAATGTTTTCTGCAGGAAATGTTGTTTTGGAAATAGCTGAATATCAAATCCTTTTGAATTAGAAAATATTTGACAAATATGGTACAGTGCATGCTCGCTATAAACGGCCGCTGCTAATCCGGCAGGTTTCAGTCGAGAAGTAGATTTAATTAATTCAGCTAAAATCTTATTTAAGCTAAAAATCAATGTCTTCCTGAATGGAGATCACTGGAAAGCTGACAATGAATCCATGTTTAAGCTTATGTCGCAAGTATGTTTGCTTTACAGTTTGATCTTTACATCTGGTTTCGTCAGGAACGTGAGAAAGGCTGTCTAGTAACTGGTCCAATAATGTTAGAAAAGGTCTCTGAGTTCCACCGTTTAATTTACGGTGAACACTTTAAGTCCTTTTTAGCAAGTTCGGGGTTTCAATGGAGGGTTTGGGGGATATTCGGCTTGAGGAATCTCGAAGCCTTCGGTGAGAAATTAAGTTCAGATAACTCATCTGATTCGTTAATTAATTTTCTGGCATAACCGAGGGCTACTCCGAACATCAAATTTTTAATTGCGATGAAACCGGATTGTACTTTAGAATGTTGCCTGGACATACCTTAGTATCAGCACACAGCTGGCCGGATGGAACGAAAAAGGCAAATGCCAGTGGGACAATAAAGTTACTTCCTATTGTATTTATATTTATTCTATTAAAGTTATTGTTATTGTTTATTGGTAAAAATCCGCGTTGTTTTCGTAATCTCAACAACGAGGCGCTGCCGGTTATCTATAGAAATCAAGCAAATGCTTGGGTCGATCGTGATATTTTCCAAGATTGGTTTTTAACTGTTTCGTTCCCGAAACAAAACAACAGCTGAGACAACTTGGGCACAAAAAAAGGGCCATTTTGTTCCTCGATAATTGCTCTGTCCATTCAAGTGAGGACGAACTTATATCAGCTGATGGCAAAATTACTTCCAAGTTTCTGCCTCCAACTCATACGACCAATAGATCAAGATGTGCTGGAATCTATCAAAAGAGTTTATAGAAAGTCGATTCTGAGAGATCTTTTATTATATGCATAATATAAAATGTTTGGCTAATTCATTACATAAATAATCATTTAATTAGTTATAATTTGTTATTAGGCTTGTATATTTAGGCTTAACTAAAAACTAATTTATTTATCATCTTATTAAATTAATTTAACTTTCTTAGAAATTTTCTTTTTTACGAAAATTTTTATTGAGAAAATTTAAACTTTTTAGCATTTAAAAAAAAAAAGTTAAATTCCTGAAAAACGAACTTTAAATTTTATCACGTTGTTATTGACTACCATTACAGCTGAGTTTTTTGCACGTGCTTTAAACTCCAATATATTTTTTATAAATATAATAAAGTTTTACTGATAACTTTGAATTTATAAACTTTTTGGCTTAATATATTGTACAAGTCTTCTATTTTTGATATTTTAAATTTCATTTATAAAATAAATCTCAAACTATCAGAGCTTTAGAGAATATTATTTAGGAAATTTATTTTAAATTCTTTCAAATTTTTGGAGGTCACAAAGTTACTGGAGGTTAAAATTTAATTAAAGTAAAAATAGAAGTTTAAATAAATCCTAAATTTTTGGAACTTTTTTAGTTTCTTGAACTTCAACAACTTGATATGAAAGATACAAACTGAATTTTCAATTTGAAGTAAATCACTTTTGGAGACATTTGAATAAATCTCTACAAAAGTTTCCTGTTTAGTAAGAAAGATTGAAAAGTCGAGATGCTGGTTATCTAATCAATAAATCCTCTTCAAAAATTTCTTGTTTTCTTCAAATTATTTATTTTATTTATATAAAAAATCAATAATTAGAAAGTCAGAGAAACAGAAAGTTTGACTTTAATGATTGGAAACAACTTGCTTCTTATTTATAACTTGCAACAGTCGAGTACTGGTTCTACTTGGACAACAACTTTATTATTTATCTCATATATATCACAACAGAGTGCTTTTGTTACTCTCTAAACTTGTCAACCTTCAAGTTGAAGTCAAAAAAAAATCAATTGGCAAAAATTGAATCAAATTAATTTATTCAAATTCGAAATATTCAGAAAACAGAAAGAAAAACAATCAATAAGGAAAGTTAAAGATTACTCCAAAAAGTATTCTATTTCAAAAACAATGAAATAAAAAAGAAGAGTTTTCTTCTTGGATTTCAATTCTTCTCTCAGAGCGCCATTCGGAGCGATCTTCTGCCAAATCTTCCCATTTACTGACATCAATATTTAGTGATTTCGTATCTCGCTTGCAAGTATCTTTGAAACGAAGACAAGGACAACTGATGTTGATTTTCGAGAACTTCACATAAAAGTATGGATGATGACATCTACATCACTCGTGACATCATAACAAATCGTGTCTTCAACTAAAGATTAGTTTGTGGATGTTGAAATCGTTGATGGAGGTTGTTGGAAGACATCTATGTTCTACAGATGCGATAATTTCAGTTAAAACTTCACTTCTTTTCAATATCTCGAGAAAAGTCTTGGTGGTTGAAAGCAGTTTGAAGGTCTTTCTGTAAAACAAATTATCATCATTTTGATATTATCAAAGATTGTTGCTCTAAAGCGACACATGTGATCAATAAAACGATTTCAATTTACTTGTAAACAACCTTCTGTTGATTATTCAAGAATTTTATTAATTTATTTACAAATAATTTTGTTCTTTTATCTTTCCAAAAGTCCTCTCTATCTATTTTTAGTCTATCTTTTTGAAGACATAATAATAATAAAAAGAAATTAATTTGAAAGATGAATGAATTATTTGAAAAGAGAAGTTGTTGTTAATAAAATAATTTCTAGAAATCAGGAAAGAAAGTTTTAAAAATGTTAAAATTATAAAACAACAGAAATCATGAACTCAAAGATGGGAAGAAATAATTAATAAATAATTACTGAATCAAATATTCAAGTTTAAATAAAAATATATTTATCAATTATCAAATTTATATATCAAACCATCTATATACTAAATCATGAAAATTAAAATATGAAAACTTTATATAAAAAACATCAAAAATATATTTATATATTAATAATTATTAACTTAAAAAATATATTTGAAAATTTATGAAATTAAAAAGTTTTTAATTACAAAAAATAATGATGGGAAAAGAATTTGAAAAATTCATGAAAAGTATTTTGTAAAATAATTCATCAAAATTAAAATTAAAAGAAATAATAAATTGATTTAAATAAAAGGCAAGTTGTTAAAATGATAAAAACCTTTGTTAGTTTTAAACAATTAGAATTTAAAACTTCAATCTCAGAAGTAATCCACAGATGATGTTGATCAACTAAGTTGAAGATGTTTACTTCAAATATCACTAAATCTTCTTTATTTAGATCTTCAAGAATTTCTTAGAAGTTTTAGGAATTCATTGAAGACAAGGTCATCAGTAACATCTAAAATATTTGATATTATTTGAAAATATAATAAAAATTATTTTCAAGTTTTTATATCATTTTAATATATAAATAAAAAAGAAAATTTTTAATGAAATTCTGGAATTGATTTATTTTCAGAATATTTGAAAATAATTTCGAAATTATTATTATTCAATAAAAATAATTTGATTAGTTTTCAAAAATCTTTTAGAAATATCTAATCTTGTTTTGATAAAAATAGTTTAAAGGGAATGAAGAAGTTGTAAATATCTGAGAAAGTCTTCAAACCTTTGAAAGAGGATCTGTTGGATGTTGGAAGCTGTCAATAAACATTTGAGGAATATTTGGACCAAAATAAACTTTAGAAGTTGTAGATAAAGCTTCAATCTTCTTCAACTAGATATATTCTGGTGTTAATTTCAACTGTAAAAGAAAATAAGAAAACAAAAACGCCTTTTTATTAAACATTTGAACTCCAAGCGGGAATAATAAGAATGTTGAAATTAATAAATTAATTTAAATTAAAAATAAAAAAGAATAAAAAGAAATTTGAAAATATTTAAAAAAAATTTCATTAAATTTATTATTAGAAATAAGAATTGAAAATATCATGAAAATCAGAACAATAAATTTGAACTGAAATATTATTTGTAGCTACAATTGATATCAGAGATCTTCTGAGAAGACACAAAAAGATTTAAAGAAGAAGAAATCATGATAAGAAAATAATTGAGATTCAAGATGCTTCTGACCAAATATATTAATATAAGCTTCCACATTCATAACTGCACCAACTGTTTAGATCCTCTGTTCGGTGACACGGACCAGTGTCCTGGGACAGTGACATCAAGGACAGCGGAGTAGAGAATCCGAAAAAGTCTTCAAATCAGTTTTCTGTGTTAAAAAACAACAATTTAAAATAGAAATATAATTACTAGCTAAGATTGTTGGCACCACCTAGCGGTAGGAATTTCATCTTTAAAAAGTTGAGAATATTGAAGTTGTTAGTTTGTAGAAAATCTTCTTTTTGATACTAATTAAATACATTTTATTGTTGAGTTTTGTAGTCTGTACTTCATCAACCACAAAATCATCAGATTTATTTTTATATTTAAAGAAGATACTTTTAGCGCTAATTACTTTCTGTGTCTTTAATGATGAAGATTCAAACTCACTCATGAGAAGAAGAACCAATCATCTCGTCGTCATAGAGATGAGCCAAGACACAACATATTTGGCTCCTACAGATCATAAAATGATGAAGATAAACTGGTACAGATCTTCTGAAACTTCCAGAGATCAAATGATGAAGAAGTGACGAAGATCTGTACCAGAAGATTATTTGAAACAAAGAAGTCTTCATCCACGAAAATAATCTGAGAGCTTGAGACTTTGCTGGCTTCATCTCTTACATCAGGTAGAAGATGGACGAATGACATTCTGAGAGAAGAAAACAATTTGATTACATCAGATAGACTTGATTGGGAAGCTTCGCTGGCTTCATCTCTTACATCAGGTAGAAGATGGACGAATGAGACTCTGAGAGAAGGAAATAGTTTGATTACATCAGATAGACTTGATTGGGAAGCTTCGCTGGCTTCATCTCTTACATCAGGTAGAAGATGGACGAATGACATTCTGAGAGAAGAAAACAATTTGATTACATCAGATAGACTTGATTGGGAAGCTTTGCTGACTTCATCTCTTACATCAGGTAGAAGATGGACGAATGAGACTCTGAGAGAAGAAAACAATTTGATTACATCAGATAGACTTGATTGGGAAGCTTCGCTGACTTCATCTCTTACATCAGGTAGAAGATGGACGAATGACATTCTGAGAGAAGGAAATAGTTTGATTACATCAGATAGACTTGATTGGGAAGCTTCGCTGACTTCATCTCTTACATCAGGTAGAAGATGGACGAATGAGACTCTGAGAGAAGGAAACAATTTGATTACATCAGATAGACTTGATTGGGAAGCTTCGCTGACTTCATCTCTTACATCAGGTAGAAGATGGACGAATGACATTCTGAGAGAAGGAAATAGTTTGATTACATCAGATAGACTTGATTGGGAAGCTTCGCTGACTTCATCTCTTACATCAGGTAGAAGATGGACGAATGAGACTCTGAGAGAAGAAAACAATTTGATTACATCAGATAGACTTGATTGGGAAGCTTCTCTGACTTCATCTCTTACATCAGGTAGAAGATGGACGAATGAGACTCTGAGAGAAGGAAACAATTTGATTACATCAGATAGACTTGATTGGGAAGCTTCTCTGACTTCATCTCTTACATCAGGTAGAAGATGGACGAATGAGACTCTGAGAGAAGGAAACAATTTGATTACATCAGATAGACTTGATTGGGAAGCTTCGCTGACTTCATCTCTTACATCAGGTAGAAGATGGACGAATGACATTCTGAGAGAAGAAAACAATTTGATTACATCAGATAGACTTGATTGGGAAGCTTCGCTGGCTTCATCTCTTACATCAGGTAGAAGATGGACGAATGAGACTCTGAGAGAAGAAAACAATTTGATTACATCAGATAGACTTGATTGGGAAGCTTCGCTGACTTCATCTCTTACATCAGGTAGAAGATGGACGAATGACATTCTGAGAGAAGAAAACAATTTGATTACATCAGATGGACTTGATTGGGAAGCTTCGCTGACTTCATCTCTTACATCAGGTAGAAGATGGACGAATGAGACTCTGAGAGAAGAAAACAATTTGATTACATCAGATAGACTTGATTGGGAAGCTTCGCTGACTTCATCTCTTACATCAGGTAGAAGATCGACGAATGACATTCTGAGAGAAGAAAACAGTTTGATTACATCAGATAGACTTGATTGGGAAGCTTCGCTGACTTCATCTCTTACATCAGGAAGAAGATCGACGAATGACATTCTGAGAGAAGGAAACAGTTTGATTACATCAGATAGACTTGATTGGGAAGCTTTGCTGGCTTCATCTCTTACATCAGGAAGAAGATGGACGAATGACATTCTGAGAGAAGGAAACAGTTTGATTACATCAGATAGACTTGATTGGGAAGCTTCGCTGACTTCATCTCTTACATCAGGAAGAAGATCGACGAATGACATTCTGAGAGAAGGAAACAGTTTGATTACATCAGATAGACTTGATTGGGAAGCTTCGCTGACTTCATCTCTTACATCAGGTAGAAGATGGACGAATGAGACTCTGAGAGAAGGAAACAATTTGATTACATCAGATAGACTTGATTGGGAAGCTTCGCTGACTTCATCTCTTACATCAGGTAGAAGATGGACGAATGAGACTCTGAGAGAAGAAAACAGTTTGATTACATCAGATAGACTTGATTGGGAAGCTTCTCTGACTTCATCTCTTACATCAGGTAGAAGATGGACGAATGACATGCTGAGAGAAGAAAACAATTTGATTACATCAGATAGACTTGATTGGGAAGCTTCGCTGACTTCATCTCTTACATCAGGTAGAAGATCGACGAATGACATTCTGAGAGAAGGAAACAGTTTGATTACATCAGATAGACTTGATTGGGAAGCTTCGCTGACTTCATCTCTTACATCAGGAAGAAGATCGACGAATGACATTCTGAGAGAAGGAAACAGTTTGATTACATCAGATAGACTTGATTGGGAAGCTTCGCTGACTTCATCTCTTACATCAGGTAGAAGATCGACGAATGACATTCTGAGAGAAGGAAACAGTTTGATTACATCAGATAGACTTGATTGGGAAGCTTCGCTGACTTCATCTCTTACATCAGGTAGAAGATCGACGAATGACATTCTGAGAGAAGAAAACAGTTTGATTACATCAGATAGACTTGATTGGGAAGCTTCGCTGACTTCATCTCTTACATCAGGAAGAAGATCGACGAATGACATTCTGAGAGAAGGAAACAGTTTGATTACATCAGATAGACTTGATTGGGAAGCTTCGCTGACTTCATCTCTTACCTCAGGTAGAAGATCGACGAATGACATTCTGAGAGAAGGAAACAGTTTGATTACATCAGATAGACTTGATTGGGAAGCTTCGCTGACTTCATCTCTTACATCAGGTAGAAGATCGACGAATGACATTCTGAGAGAAGAAAACAATTTGATTACATCAGATAGACTTGATTGGGAAGCTTCGCTGACTTCATCTCTTACATCAGGTAGAAGATCGACGAATGACATTCTGAGAGAAGAAAACAGTTTGATTACATCAGATAGACTTGATTGGGAAGCTTCGCTGACTTCATCTCTTACATCAGGAAGAAGATCGACGAATGACATTCTGAGAGAAGGAAACAGTTTGATTACATCAGATAGACTTGATTGGGAAGCTTTGCTGGCTTCATCTCTTACATCAGGAAGAAGATGGACGAATGACATTCTGAGAGAAGGAAACAGTTTGATTACATCAGATAGACTTGATTGGGAAGCTTCGCTGACTTCATCTCTTACATCAGGTAGAAGATGGACGAATGAGACTCTGAGAGAAGAAAACAGTTTGATTACATCAGATAGACTTGATTGTGAAGCTTTGCTGACTTCATCTCTTACATCAGGTAGAAGATGGACGAATGAGACTCTGAGAGAAGAAAACAATTTGATTACATCAGATAGACTTGATTGGGAAGCTTCTCTGACTTCATCTCTTACATCAGGTAGAAGATGGACGAATGAGACTCTGAGAGAAGAAAACAGTTTGATTACATCAGATAGACTTGATTGTGAAGCTTTGCTGACTTCATCTCTTACATCAGGTAGAAGATGGACGAATGAGACTCTGAGAGAAGAAAACAATTTGATTACATCAGATAGACTTGATTGGGAAGCTTCGCTGACTTCATCTCTTACATCAGGTAGAAGATGGACGAATGAGACTCTGAGAGAAGAAAACAGTTTGATTACATCAGATAGACTTGATTGTGAAGCTTTGCTGACTTCATCTCTTACATCAGGTAGAAGATGGACGAATGAGACTCTGAGAGAAGAAAACAGTTTGATTACATCAGATAGACTTGATTGTGAAGCTTTGCTGACTTCATCTCTTACATCAGGTAGAAGATGGACGAATGAGACTCTGAGAGAAGGAAACAATTTGATTACATCAGATAGACTTGATTGGGAAGCTTCTCTGACTTCATCTCTTACATCAGATAGAATATGGACGAATGAGACTCTGAGAGAAGGAAATAGTTTGATTACATCAGATAGACTTGATTGGGAAGCTTCGCTGGCTTCATCTCTTACATCAGGTAGAAGATGGACGAATGACATTCTGAGAGAAGGAAACAATTTGATTACATCAGATAGACTTGATTGGGAAGCTTCGCTGGCTTCATCTCTTACATCAGGTAGAAGATGGACGAATGACATTCTGAGAGAAGGAAACAATTTGATTACATCAGATAGACTTGATTGGGAAGCTTCGCTGGCTTCATCTCTTACATCAGGTAGAAGATGGACGAATGAGACTCTGAGAGAAGAAAACAATTTGATTACATCAGATAGACTTGATAGGAAGCTTCTCTGACTTCATCTCTTACATCAGGTAGAAGATGGACGAATGACATTCTGAGAGAAAAAAACAATTTGATTACATCAGATAGACTTGATTGGGAAGCTTCGCTGGCTTCATCTCTTACATCAGGTAGAAGATGGACGAATGAGACTCTGAGAGAAGGAAACAATTTGATTACATCAGATAGACTTGATTGGGAAGCTTCGCTGACTTCATCTCTTACATCAGGTAGAAGATGGACGAATGACATTCTGAGAGAAGAAAACAATTTGATTACATCAGATAGACTTGATTGGGAAGCTTCTCTGACTTCATCTCTTACATCAGATAGAAGATGGACGAATGAGACTCTGAGAGAAGGAAACAATTTGATTACATCAGATAAACTTGATAGGAAGCTTCTCTGACTTCATCTCTTACATCAGGTAGAAGATGGACGAATGACATTCTGAGAGAAGAAAACAATTTGATTACATCAGATAGACTTGATTGGGAAGCTTCGCTGGCTTCATCTCTTACATCAGGTAGAAGATGGACGAATGACATTCTGAGAGAAGAAAACAATTTGATTACATCAGATAGACTTGATTGGAAGCTTCGCTGACTTCATCTCTTACATCAGGTAGAAGATGGACGAATGAGACTCTGAGAGAAGAAAACAATTTGATTACATCAGATAGACTTGATTGGGAAGCTTTGCTGACTTCATCTCTTACATCAGGTAGAAGATGGACGAATGAGACTCTGAGAGAAGGAAACAATTTGATTACATCAGATAGACTTGATTGGGAAGCTTTGCTGACTTCATCTCTTACATCAGGTAGAAGATGGACGAATGAGACTCTGAGAGAAGGAAACAATTTGATTACATCAGATAGACTTGATTGGGAAGCTTCGCTGGCTTCATCTCTTACATCAGGTAGAAGATGGACGAATGACATTCTGAGAGAAGAAAACAATTTGATTACATCAGATAGACTTGATTGGAAGCTTCGCTGACTTCATCTCTTACATCAGGTAGAAGATGGACGAATGAGACTCTGAGAGAAGGAAATAGTTTGATTACATCAGATAGACTTGATTGGGAAGCTTTGCTGACTTCATCTCTTACATCATTGTATCAACAAAATTGTTTGAAAATTGTGTCTTCAACTAAAGATTAGTTTGAGGATGTTGAAATCGTTGATGGAGGTTGTTGGAAGACATCTATGTTCTACAGATGCGATAATTTCAGTTAAAACTTCACTTCTTTTCGATATTTTTGAGAAAAGCCTTGTGATTGAAAGCAGTTTGAAGGTCTTTCTGTAAAACAAACCATCTTCATTTTGGTATTATAGAAGTTGGTCGAAAGCGACTCTTTCAATCGCTATATTATAATAATATAATAATTATATAATAATCATATAGCATAATCTAGATTTATGGGTTTCAATTAATTGTTCTGTAAATAAACAATTAGTTTAATTTCTTAAGTTTATTGTTGTTATGGATTTTCATCATTTCAAAAGAAAATTGAAACTAATTGTTTAATAATCTAATTTGAAGCTACAGAAATGTTAAGAGAAACAGATTTAATGACAAAGTTGATTGTAACAAATGTTGTCAGTTGTATTATCAATTACTTTTGGGTTGATTTATTTGTATAAACTTTCTGTAAGTTTTAATTCAATTAAAATAAAATTCACAATTTGACAGAAAATCTGAAGTTTTTTGACAAATTCAAAACCCTAAAAGCTTGATTTATAAATAGAAGAAGAAGAGATATCTTTCTTTATCTTTTATCAAATCTAATAACTAATGAAAATAATAACTAATTTGTGAATTAAAAATTAAAACTTTATATATTACTTTCAGAGATTAAAAATTAAATATTAGAATTGAAAATACCTGAAAAATTCCATTTTATTCTCTGAAGAAAAACAATCAACTTTCTTCATCAATTTTTTGAAGACTTTTTATTAAAATTATTTGAAAAAGTAGTTTGTCTGATAAAACTTGTATCTAAGAAAATAAATTAAGAATTCAATTTAAATGTAATAAAAAATAATTAAATAAATTTAGTTAATTAAAAAATAAATAATTAAAGTAACTAGAAATAAATCACTTGTTAATATAGAAAAAAACCTTTCCTAAATCTGAAATTTTAAAAAAGAAAGTTCAAATTATTAATCTAGACTAACCTTTTTGATTAAAAGTTTAAAATCTAATCTACAAACAAATCAAATTATTCTTAAATAATTAATCATTATATTAGAAATATAAATAACATATGAAAGAGATAATTCCGACTTTGTAATTCCTTATTTTTTGGGCAGGCCAAATGATTTAGCACAAATGTATTGTTGGCATAAATTTAACAAAATGGATTTTTTCAAAATGGCACAATACAAATAATCTAAAGCCTTTTTTGCAGTCTATCTTGTTAAAAATTTTAATAATGTAGCAAAAAAATTGGAAAGATTTCTTAACTTCTGTTCCTAAAATTAATTTCTTATATCAGTTTAAAGAAGTCTTTAGTTTTACGAAAATTGACAGTGATCAATTTATCAAAAGATTTAGGAAACTTTTTAAAATTCTATTGTTTCTAATTATCTTAAATTCTTAATTTTTAATGAAACATTTTGAAGAAAAATTGAAATTATATTTTGATGGCCGAGTTGCTGAAATTTTAGGCAATACTCTAGTTTTTAAGGGTCACTATTCAGGTGACTCAAGCCCGCCAGCTTACAAAAATACTACGAAGTAAACAGCGCTCCACAAACAATCACAAAGAAATATGAAAATCTTTCATGAAAGCAAGAGTTAGGGTCGATGTATAAGTTGTCGATGTCATTAGAAGGTGAAAGTTGGCAACATTATTAGGAAGAAAAGTTTCAATTTATCATCAAAACGTTTTGTTCCTAAGAGCGCTATCTTTACAATTTCAGCTTCTTGTATTTTTACTGAAATTTTTTGGATTAAACTTTTCAAATTCCTTTGATGTTATTTTTAATGCACCAATCACAACTGAAAGAATTTTAATATTTATTTGAAATATTCTTCAGATTTTTACATCTTTATATTTAGACTTTTATTTAAGTTAATTTTTAATCACAAATAAATATGAAAGGTATCCATATAGATTACTATACAATGAAAAAAATCATTCTTTATGCCATGAGAATTTAATTTACACAAATCATTATTTTCTGTTCAAGATTTTGATTAAACTGAATTTGATTCTCAGTTAATGTAAATTCATTTCACAAGTTTGATAAGTAAAGTTATGAAGCTTTTTACAAATTGTGGCTTGAATAAAAATGAGTTTTTTTCAAAGCTACTTGATATACAACTAAATTAGATTTGAAAATTGTTATTTAAAGTGATTCAAATTTGAAGTAATATTGTTTAAAAGCTAAAAATGTTTTAGTTTTTAACTCAATAACGTCAATAATAAACATTTCTAACTTCAATTAATAAAGTTACAAAAACCTGAAACTGACTTTTTCCATTTTACTATAAATATTGAATATTTGGAAATTATCGGCAAGTACAATTAGTTTAACTTTCAAATAAGATTCTACTTTTATCAAATTGTAAACAAATTCTCATTTGTTTCATGATTCGGTTTTTTGAAATGTTTTAACAAACTCTTAAGACTCACTTTTTATACAAACTAAACAATTATTCCTTGATAATTTAAACTCTAATAATTACTAAATTGATTCAAATAATTACGAACCTTTTAGTTTTATCTTTTCTAATATTTTTTGCTAACTACACTTTTAACCAAATAAATGACCTAAGTTATTAAGGTTTATTTTCTAGTTGTTTTTAAAAAAGAGTATAAAAATAAATAATAAAAATACTAATTTGAAAACAGCCAAAAAAGTTATTAATTTGTTAATTTAAATTTCATTTGCCGTCAGAAATTAAACTATAAACAACTTATTTCAAATATTTATAAAAAAATATCTCTGTAAATGTAACAAAGAAATTATTGTTTAAAGTTTTTCAAATCAGAAAATTTAATAAAATGAACTTGTTTATATTAAAGATTTCTGATTCGGCGTATTTGTTTAAACTAAACGCTTTAATGTGAGTCACAAATAATAAAAAAAACACAAAAACAATATGAGCAGAAAGATAATAAAAAGTTTTAAGTATTTATTCACTTAACTGTTAATAATATTTATTAAAAATTATTAGATATTAAATGAAAATATTTTTATTTTATTCAACAAGTGGCTGCGACTGACAAATTTTACATTTCTTACAGTAAACAGAAATAATATGATGAAAAGGTCTTAAGTATCACAATTTAATTGATTGAAAAAGAATAGAAACACTAAATAGATATCAGTAAATATCAATTGTCAATCAAAAACACAAAATAAGAAAATTAATTTGCTATTAAACAAGTGTAAACAAGAAGTCACTATTCAGGTGACCCAAGCCCGCCAGCTTACAAAAATACTACGAAGTAAACAGCGCTCCACAAACAATCACAAAGAAATATGAAAATCTTTCATGAAAGCAAGAGTTAGGGTCGATGTATAAGTTGTCGATGTCATTAGAAGGTGAAAGTTGGCAATACTATTAGGAAGAAAAGTTTCAATTTATCATCAAAACGTTCTGTTCCTAAGAGCGCTATCTTTACAATTTCAGCTTCTTGTATTTTTACTGAAATTTTTTGGATTAAACTTTTCAAATTCCTTTGATGTTATTTTTAATGCACCAATCACAACTGAAAGAATTTTAATATTTATTTGAAATATTCTTCAGATTATTAGATCTTTATATTTAGACTTTTATTTAAGTTAATTTTTAATCAAAAATAAATATGAGAGGTATCCATATAGATTACTATACAATGAAAAAAATCATTCTTTATGCTATGAGAATTTAATTTACACAAATCATTATTTTCTGTTCAAGATTTTGATTAAACTGAATTTGATTCTCAGTTAATGTAAATTCATTTCACAAGTTTGATAAGTAAAGTTATGAAGCTTTTTACAAATTGTGGCTTGAAGAAAAATGAGCTTTTTTCAAAGCTACTTGATATACAACTAAATTAGATTTGAAAATTGTTATTTAAAGTGATTCAAATTTGAAGTAATATTGTTTAAAAGCTAAAAATGTTTTAGTTTTTAACTCAATAACGTCAATAATAAACATTTCTAACTTCAATTAATAAAGTTACAAAAACCTGAAACTTACTTTTTCCATTTTACTATAAATATTGAATATTTGGAAATTATCGGCAAGTACAATTAGTTTAACTTTCAAATAAGATTCTACTTTTATCAAATTGTAAACATATTCTCATTTGTTTCGTGATTCGGTTTTTTCAAATATTTTAACAAACTCTTAAGACTCACTTTTTATACAAACTAAACATTTATTTCTTGATAATTTAAACTCTAATAATTACTAAATTCATTCAAATAATTACGAACCTTTTAGTTTTATCTTTTCTAATATTTTTTGTTAACTACACTTTTAACCAAATAAATGACCTAAGTTATTAAGGTTTATTTTCTAGTTGTTTTTAAAAAAGAGTATAAAAATATTTAATAAAAATACTAATTTGAAAACAGCCAAAAAAGTTATTAATTTGTTAATTTAAATTTCATTTGCCGTCAGAAATTAAACTATAAACAACTTATTTCAAATATTTATAAAAAAAATATCTCTGTAAATGTAACAAAGAAACTATTGTTTAAAGTTTTTCAAATCAGAAAATTTAATAAAATGAACTTGTTTATATTAAAGATTTCTGATTCGGCGTATTTGTTTAAACTAAACGCTTTAATGTGAGTCACAAATAATAAAAAAAACACAAAAACAATATGAGCAGAAAGATAATAAAAAGTTTTAAGTATTTATTCACTTAACTGTTAATAATATTTATTAATAATTATTAGATATTAAATGAAATTATTTCTATTTTATTCAACAAGTGGCTGCGAGTGACAAATTTTACATTTCTTACAGTAAACAGAAATAATATGATGAAAAGGTCTTAAGTATCACAATTTAATTGATTGAAAAAGAATAGAAACACTAAATAGATATCAGTAAATATCAATTGTCAATCAAAAACACAAAATAAAAAAAATTAATTTGCTATTAAACAAGTGTAAACAAGAAGTCACTATTCAGGTGACTCAAGCCCGCCAGCTTACAAAAATACTACGAAGTAAACAGCGCTCCACAAACAATCACAAAGAAATATGAAAATCTTTCATGAAAGCAAGAGTTAGAATCGATGTATAAGTTGTCGATGTCATTAGAAGGTGAAAGTTGGCAACATTATTAGGAAGAAAAGTTTTAATTTATCATCAAAACGTTCTGTTCCTAAGAGCGCTATCTTTACAATTTCAGCTTCTTGTATTTTTACTGAAATTTTTTGGATTAAACTTTTCAAATTCCTTTGATGTTATTTTTAATGCACCAATCACAACTGAAAGAATTTTAATATTTATTTGAAATATTCTTCAGATTTTTAGATCTTTATATTTAGACTTTTATTTAAGTTAATTTTTAATATTTTTAAATAAACGTATTTAGCAAATTGAAGAAAGTTTTTTTTCTGCTTCAATTTTGTGAATTATTTAACTGACTTTTCTTTGAATTTTACAACTCAGGTGATTGGCTACCACACAACAAGAACCTTCAAATTGGTATTTGTATGACGTACATAGGCTAACGATAATGAGTTGGTGGCCCGTTGAGATACTTGTAGAACTATCAAAGTTGTCAGTTATTTTATTTATTTTATAAAAAACTCTGAGACAGCGGATTATTAGTTAGCAAGACTTCGAACAAAACCAGTATTATATTTGATGAAGTTTTAACTGAGGCAGATTGTTAGAATATTTTGAATGAATAAACAAATGATTGAAAATCGTTTATCAAACAGCTTTTTTATCTTTTTTTACAATCTTGTACTGCTGCTTCTTATGTTAGCATTTATACATCAATGTTATGTGTTTATACATTTGACTCTTGAAGAAAATTAATAACTTTATAAGGAATTACTGTTTTAAAAGAGTTAACTTGCTCGAAGATAAATACATAAAATTCTGAATACTTCTCATGAAGAATCTCCTTGTTTGTGTATTTGACTGTTTGATTTTTATTCAATTTTTTTAATTTAAATTTGAATTAATTACAAAAATCAATCACAATAAAATATGAATGATTTTCTTAGAGAATATTCACTTTTAATTTTTGAAAATCTTTAAATATTTAACTGTTTTAAAAAGATCAGAATTTCGATAGAAACTTGAAAATTGAGATTTGACGAAAAGCTGTTGGACAAGTTTGAAATTATTTGAAATGAAAAGTAGGCAGGCATAAAATAAATCAAAAAAAAACTTGTTGTTTTAAGTATGCAGTATGATAGAAATTATCAAAATTACTGGCGCCAGGATCTGATAACTATCATTATCTAACTTTGAATCATTTTATCGTGAATACAGATTCCCACCCTGAGTATGAATCGAATCAATTGGTCACGCTAACCAATAGCTAGTAGCTGTTTAACTCGAAAAGTTCTCGAGGCTTTTCAGTTACTTTCTAACCATCAAACTGTAAAAAGTTTTTTATCAATAGTAATTGTAGTTGTTCCTATTTCTTCGGTTAACTTCAAACTAATTCTTGGAGTTTTTCAACAAATCTTTTGAAACAAATTCCTTCTTTTTCAAGAAAGTTGAAATTTGACGAAGTTGACTTTCAGTGTTTTCAAATTCTTATTTGTATTTTAGGATCAACTGCGCTGGGTTTGGAAGTTTAGAAAAATTCGGTAAAAGTTGAAACTGGCTTAAAACCAAAATGGTTTAGAACTTTTTGTTACTTTGTATTCTTTTTTAATTTTCTTCACAATTAACCTCTGCGGAGCTTTTTCATAAAAATTCAATGAAAGTTTTGTTAATTTCTTCTAAATAGTTTAAATGGATTAATCAACAAAAAGATGACTATTTGAAATTAGAATAAAAACTTCAATAATATCTTATTATAAGATCAGTTTATTCAAATCTTTACTTTCAAACTTTTGGTTTGAATTGATTTCAACAAGATACTTTCATCTTTTCAAATAGTCTTTGAGACGAAATTTGGTTTAAAAATTTTGTTTATTGATGTGAAAGTGCATACAACTGAATAATTGACGGAAAATTTATGATTTTTTTTCTTCTAAAATATCAGAAAATATCTTTGATTCCTTAAAAGGATAAAAATTTTCTGAAAAAAATGATTCAGAACGAAGAAAAAAGTTCATTTTCAAGTTTCTGTAGAACTTTTAACAAAATTCTTTTTTCTTCGAAAATTTTGAGAGAGTTTGAAAATGTATATGAAGAGAACGAATCACTTCGTGGATCTCTTACAAGACTTCCAGTCTCTTCTTATGTTCAGCTCTTCAGTTTCATTCAACAAATTCGTGTTTCGACTTTTGTGAGAAAAACCGTCTTTGTCAGATTCAGTTTTATTGTGAGGTTCGATTAGTTCTTCTTCATCTTCTTCTTCTTCATCTGATCTATTGGTAGCTCTTCAAACGATCTTCAGTTGATCTTCAACTGATCCTTAACTGATCTTCAATTGATCTTCAATTGATCTTCAAATGATCCTTAACTGATCTTCAACTGATCTTTAACTGATCCTTCACTGATCTTTACTCTTTCTGTCGAAAATTCTTCTCTAAATTTTATTTTCGTCGAAAATATTTTCAAGATTGAATTGGAAATCGATTCTTGTACTTTTCGCGACTTCTTATCATCGATCGTCCAATCACTGATCGAGAAAATTTCTTCTTTAAAAAAGCACTTTGCGATCGCATCTTAAAAACCTCCGAAAATTTCCACGATTCGTCCTTTAGTTGCTTGGCCATTTTATCGAATAGTAGAAAAAGGTCCGCAAAGATGTTCCATCTGTCTAGACAGATCACCTAGGACAGGAAAAGCTAAAATACGTCCATGTCCTACGTCACTGCCCCTGGTCACTGGACCGTGACATCGAATATATATTTTAAGGTGTGGAAATAGTTCAACGCGCGCTTCTAAAATCGAAGACATGATCGTCAGCTTTCTTCCAAGTCACTTTCCTAGGTCGCTGTCCTTGGTCGCTGTCCCTGGCTACTGTCCTAGGTTACTATCCCTGGTCACTGTCCCTGTCCCTGGTCCATGTCCTACGTCACTGCCCCTGGTCACTGGACCGTGACATCGAATATATATTTTAAGGTGTGGAAATAGTTCAACGCGCGCTTCTAAAATCGAAGACATGATCGTCAGCTTTCTTCCAAGTCACTGTCCCTGGCCGCTGTTCCTGGTCACTGTCCCTGACTACTGTCCTAGGTTACTATCCCTGGTCACTGTCCCTATCCCTGGTCCATGTCCTACGTCACTGCCCCTGGTCACTGGACCGTGACATCGAATATATATTTTAAGGTGTGGAAATAGTTCAACGCGCGCTTCTAAAATCGAAGACATGATCGTCAGCTTTCTTCCAAGTCACTTTCCCTGGCCGCTGTCCCTGGTCGCTCTCCCTGGTCGCTGTCCCTAGCCACTGTCCCTGGTCACTGTCCCTGGTCACTTGGTACCGAACAGTAGATCTAAGAAATCTTAAATTAGTCCGCTGTCTCAGGCTGCTGCCACGTTGCACAATAATGATTTATAGAAAATACTGCGCATGCGCAGTAAGGAAATATGGATGACAAATCCCTTTTATCAACTTCTGAAGTTTAGATAAAAACTCTTTATTTTGAAGAAGAATTTTTTTGATGTTATTTTGAAACTGGTTTGAAATTGATCAAATTGTCTTTTTGTTTTTTTTGTTTCAAAGTTTTTTGAATATTTTCAAATCTCTGTTCTAGTCTTACTTATCTAATGCATATCTTCGGATTAGAAAATTTGATGTTGATCTGATAAAGCAACGATCTTAAGATATAAAAATTGATATAATATCAAAGTTCTATTTCAATTAAATAAAGAAACGATTTTCAAATCGCTATCTAATCAACCAACTTTTATTCAACATTTTTTCATTTATTTGAGTTTCAAAGATTTTTGTTTATAAATTAAATTTGTTGAATTTCTATTCAAACTTTCAAACTTTTTTCAGTAAATAATCCCTGAAAAATTTATTAATATTTATAAACAATTTTGCTTTTTATTCAAAATATTATTTCTGTTATTTATAAAAATAATTTAAAATATCTTACAAGAAAAGAAATTCTTTTAAATTTAATTAATTCTTTTGTAAGAATGATTACATAAATCAACACAAGTTACAAATTTGAATTAAAAATTTTAAATTAATTTTAATGTAAAGCGCGGATGAATATTTAAAAATTAAATTGTGATTTCAGAATTTCTTGAAATGGGTCGTTTTAGTGATAAGTTTTGTAGTTGTTTCAGACTTAGAAAAAGTCGATCTGAGGAATCTCTTGATGAAGATTCAACTCGCAGAGTCTCCTCCGGGAGCAATAGCGGGAGTCAACTTCTCCCAGTTCCCAGTAGTCGCAGCGACGAGCCGAAAATTGTGGTTAGAATCATGAACAAGTGGAGCCAAAGCAATTCTGATGAATCATCGAGTAAATCGAAGAAACAATCTTGTTCTCATGATGAGAATAGATCATATAATTGTCAATATTGCTGGGAAGCTCATCCTGATTACCGAGCTAAGTTTATGAAACAACTGACTTGTTTAATTCCACGAAATTTGAAGTTGAGTTATTGTCGATTGGAAGATATTCCCGAGGTTTGTTCTCGAAAGAACACCGAAGTTGAGATATACATCCGAGAAGAGAAGGTTGGATATCGACCAATCAACAAATAGATCTTTATCATCAGTCAAGAAGAAATCTTCAAATTTTATCTTTTATTTTCATCTGGATTTTTATCATTAATTTTACAGACATTTTGGCCACTTTCTATCTTTCAATCTTTGATGTAGAGATTCACTCTCTTCAAGAATCCTTCTTCACAATTAGAAATAAATAAATAGATTTTATTTGAAAAGTTTTTTCACAAAAATCGTTTCATGTTTAAAAGTTTATCGAAAAGTAATTAATTTGTTTTTTTAGATCGAAAATTCTTTTAGAAATTCATCATGAATATACTTTTGCGAACTTTTATTACTTTTCTGCTGATTTATTATCTGATGTTGAATCTATTTTATCCAATCTTCCAACTAACAGCGAAATTGATCATCACCACCGCTGTAAGTTCAAAAGTTGTCGAAAAGTTAATAAAATATCTGATAAACTTTTTCAGGATGCACGAATGGAGATAAAAAAGATGGAAGCAAATTCAATCCGACCATTAATCCCTCTCCCTAAGATGACTTTGTTGAAGCTTCTTCAAATCGGTAAGAACTAACATCAGTCGAGACACAGATGAAATTTGATATTTTATATGAAGATGATGACGTCACGACCTTCGATGGAAGACGATGCCAATTCCCTTTTATCATCAACAGTAAAGTTTATTACACGTGTACTGATCATGGTTCGGAGTTTGGAGAGATGTGGTGCTCCACTAAGTTCGTTTACGACCAGCTACAGAGCAAGGCTTTATGCAAAGACAGTTAGTGACTAGTTGTTTCACTTGAACAAGTTTTAATCATGACGTTTCTTGTAGAGAAAAACTCTGAGAACGACGTCTATAATTACTACAAACGTCAATTTGCTGCATATCTAAGACGATTTACTGAAAGAAAGAACTCTAAATGGAATTGTAAGTGACTTCTTTAAACTTTTTCGATTTATAATCTTTGATTTGAATTCTTTTGCAGTTAACATGAATAAACAGCGAACTGTAAAAGGATTGTTCTGTAAATTTCCATTTATATATGGAAACCGACTTCATGATTCTTGCCTAAAACTTGGCAAGAATGATTCAAGGACTTGGTGTTCACTTACTTCCAACTTTGACTTCAACGAAAGTTTTGATTTTTGCTCCGAATAATTCAGGTTTGTTGTGTTGATGACTACATTTTTGTAAAAACCTTGAAATGAATTGAAGTAATTGATAAAATCTCGAATTTATTTATTGAATTTTTACCTTTAAATGTATTTTTTCAAAGTTTCTAAAACATATTTTGTTTTTCAGAGAAAATTCGATGGTATCTGCGGTAAGAGAATTCCAAAGAACTTTATTTTCTCGTCTTGTCGATGTTATATAGCCATCTACATATATATACGTTACTCTCATATATCACTTTTTGATAAACTTTTTACTTCAAAACTAGAGTTTGTTAACAAACTTACTTTTACTTCTTGAAAAATCTTTTTTTTTTTGAAATAAAATAGTTTGAAACATTCTAATATTTGTTTGAAACATTTTTTGTCAGAAATTTTATTCAAAAATTTGTAGATTTTCAGATGATGAAAGTTGAGTAGAAATATTTTGTGATGTAGTTTTTCCGACCTTTTAAGAGTAATCTGAGCTTCTTAAGAAGATTTCAGCATCTTTAAGACCCTAATTTCTTGCCTGAAATTATCAAAAACATTAGAATACTGCAGATTAGATATTTTTTTCGAATATCGGGTGTTTTGGGGTTATCCCTTATCTCCTACAAGAATGGAAACACTGCAGAGGTATCAGTAAATATAAACCGAAAATTCAAAACAACGAAGCAAGTGAAGAAACTGGAAGTTGTATCAATTGTTTGATGATTGATTAAACTATGTCTTGATGTAGTGATGGAGTCAGGAAAAATCTCTAAATCTTCCTTGATCTGTTTACCTTAAAAACTAAAAGTTTTTTATTAATTAGCGCCAGATGTCACTCGATTTGTTAGTGACGTCACAAGAAATTTGGTAAAAGTATTTACAAATAATTTAGAATATAGCTAATTTTGAAATAGAAATTATATTTGTTTAAAAACATTTTAAAAAAGTTTAAAAACTAAAAATGAATATTTAGATTTAGCGTTTTGCAAAACAGATTACAAAATATAGAATCGTTTTAAACAACAATATCTTTTCATTTGTCGCATTTTCTTTAAATTCTAAATATTTCATCCACTGGATATTTTGTATTTTTACCACAGCTAAATAAATTCGAATAATCAAAGCAAGAAGCGACAATATAGAAAAATTTTCCAAAATCAATCTTTTCAAATTGTATGTACGTCCAATTCTTGAATACATGGATGCCATATCAAGTTAGTGATATCAAAAAAATCGAATCTGTTCAGGCCACATTTACAAGATTAGTATGTTGGAAACTTAATATTAAATATGATAGTTATAAACATCGTCTCAGTTTCTTCGATTTAGATACTTTAGAAATCCGACGGATTAAATGCGACTTAATTCTTATTTTTAAAATTATCCACAATTTGATTGACATTCAGTTTGATGATTTCTTTTCTATTAGTCCTTCCCTCAAGTTATATCAAATCAGACGACACACATTACACCTTAATAGGCTCATATCACCTGGTACGTTAATCAGAGCAAATTTTTTCTCATACCGCACAATTAATACATGGAACTAGCTGTCATCAGACATTGTCATGTCAGAATCACTCGCGTTGTTCAAGCAGAAGTTGAACCGTTATAATATTGCTAACATTTTCATTTCTAAACTGTGATTATTTTTTATTATTATTAACATTCCATGTAATTGTTCACTGTTATATGTTTTGAGGACTACTGAAATACCATCTGTTACATCTTTTGCTTTCTATATTATTAACTTAATAGACGTCATTTGTGAGAATGTATGTTAGTGTGAGGTGCTCTCTTTAGGCACCTTCCTTTGCATTTATTGTAATAAATAAATAAAAATAAATAAAAGAAACATTTTCAGCTTCTAATTTAATTGCTAAGTTTATGATTGAAATGTTGAAGAGACTTGAAAACTGGAAAGATTTTTAAACTAACAATTTATCTTATCAACAACTTTTTCAATTTATTTTTGTTATTAAATAAGTTAAAATTAAACTTTGATGATAAATATTATTTATTATCATTACATTTGAAAGATTTGAAAAACAATATTGAAGTTGATCAAGTTTTATTAAAAACTGTTAATAATATGTTTTTAAAACTTTAAAAATTGTTGAATTATTTTATTCTAAAAACTTAATTTTTTAAACTAACTTTTAGTTTCATAACAGAAATCTGTTAATAATTGTTTTGAAATATTAAAGATAATTTTAACCTATTTTTAGATTTGTAAGTTGCTGATGAAAACGAGGAACATAAAAGCAACAAAATACAAGAAAAAAACTTTAAAGAAAATCAAGTTAATATTTGCTTATCAATTAGAGAAATTTCATTCATTTTAACTTACTTTCATTCACTGCCTTATTTTTTTAAAGAAATTTTAAGTTGAAATTAAAAGTTGAAATTTAAAGTTACTTGAACAGTTAATAATTCAGCTAAATGTTGAATTACCTAATCATTTTGATGAAATACAAAAATATAATTAAAAAATATTTAAAGATAAGATTGAATTTATGTGAATTAGATATTTTGCAAGCAAAGTTACATAAATTTAATCCAATTAAATCTAAGATAGTTTTTAATTTGTAATATTTTATTTTTTAACAACCAAATAAAGAAATCCATTTGAAAACTGATCATTTTTCATTAATTAATTCCAAAATACAATCAAGTTATTTGTGGGTACAATTAAGAAATTCAAATTTGATTTTAAATGAGATAAAAATTAAAAACTTTCAAGACAGAAATTTACATTTTTAAATTAAATTTAAAATATTCCACAGAATCATTTAGTTAAAAAATGACAGAAAAACGTCATTCTCTTTTTTTGTTTAAAGATTTTAACAAAAACATACTCGCTCTGTTTATAAAAACAAAACAATATTTAAATATATATTGTATTTTTCAAATAACTTTAATTTAGTTTTAATTTCAACGAAAAGTTGTATTTGAGTATTTGTTTCTACATTTTGATTAGTTTTAAATGAAACTTGTAGAATTGAAGCTAAGTTTTGAACTTTTTTGTAGTTTAAATTTAATAATGTTTGAATATATTGAAAAAAAACTTGAATTTTAAAAGAGCAAAGTAAAAATTATTAAAAAATTATTATTTTTTGTAAGTTGAAATTATCTTTAATTTGAGTTATTTAAGGATTTGGTAATATTTTTTTCACAATAATACTTCTAGATTCAAGATATAAGGAGGTAATTTAAGTTTCCTAATTGAAACTATGTAAGGCAAAAGTACTAACTTTAGGTCTAGCTAACTTAAAAAAAATTACATAATCTGAAAAGTTTGGTCAAAAATTTCACATAAATATGGGCTGCAAAATCATTTACTAAACAGATGAGTTGAAAACTACTGAAGTCTCTGAACGAATTTACGCTCAAGCTAACTGAGAGATACTTTCTGGGCTGAACCTTTAACGGTGTTAAATGTTTCAGTTCAGTTTGTTTCTGACGTTTTTCATCAGTTAGTAGATGAGTGTTTACTCCAAAAAACTGGTTGATCAGTGAAGATAAGTCAGTTGATGATTATATCAATTTGGGCGCGATTTTTTTTTTGATAGCAGTTCTAGAAAGTACTTGAGAAGGAATCACTTCAAACTGTCTCTCATTATTTTTATGTCATGTTTTCACTTTTGTCGCATTTTCTTCGTTTTTTTTTTTTAAACCTTTCTCCACCTTTTCAACTTTAAAGGCTTCTGAAGATGTTTCTAGTGATGACTTCTTACAGCAAAAAGCCTTTTTCATTTCATCTTTTGCTTCAACTTATAATTTTTAAAAAGTTTTTCTTTTTGAGGGTTTACTCTGCGCAGAAAAATGTTATTTTTCAAGTTGCTATGCGAAGGTAACTTTTAGTTTTTTAGAAGTTTCTTTATTTTGTCTTTTACTTCAATTTGTGATTTTTAAAAAGTCATTTTCCTTTTGAGCTTGTTACTTTTTGGTCAAAAATGGTCGTTCATAAAACGGAATTTTCTTTCAAATTTTTTTATGTTTAAAACTTTCTTCCATTTTGATAAAATCTTTTTTTAAAAAGATCTTTTGTCGCTGTTTTATGTTTGAAAACTTCTTGATAATTCATGAAAACGAGCTGTTTTGGGTTCAAACTTCAATTAGTCAAAGTACCACGTGGTGTAAGGCGCCACGTATTGGCGGTAAGTCAGCCACATCGAGCGCCAAAAAGGTCAAGCGCCAAAAACTTTGAGCGCCCAAAACTTTGAGCGCCAAAAACTTTGAGGACCAAAAGGTCGAGCGCCAAAAATGTCGTGTGCCAGAATCGTGGAGCGCCAGAATCGTCGCCTCAACTTTCTCCTGAACTTTTCAAAGTTTGCTTCGGCAAAAGTAAATCTGTTTTTGGGGAAATAAGTTGAAACGATTATTCTGTTTTGCTCTGAACGCTTGCGTAAAACTCTCAACTCGTCACCGAAGGCAACACGTGTTGTATAGCGCCAACTAGTGACCGATCTGAGAGAAATATTAAAAATTGAAAAGATGCAGGTAAGCAAGCAGCTCATTTACAAGAAATCTGAAGTTAGATTCGTTGAGTTTAAGCTCACAATAAAACTATTCAGTTAATCAGTGGTTTTATAAATCAAAGTTTTTTTGGTGAAATTTTTCAGAATTGATTTTCTTCTAAATATTCGAAAACTTTTCGTCGAGTTGTTGATCGAAAACTTCCGATAATTAATCTTCACCACAAAACCTCCAGGAGTATTTTTTTCAGCAGAAAGATCTTCTTTCTGATAATCGAATGTTTTGTAACTCGAAGCAACTAGTTTGAAACAAACTGATTTTTTCTGTCGCCTATTTTCTGTTTTTACAAACTATTTTTTTTTGTATTTCTTTAATATTAACGACAGCTGCAAATCTACAAGCAGAACTAAAATTTATTACTTATTTGTAACAAATTAGAAGATTTTATAGATTTAAATCAAATTATTTTACATGAAGTTATTTTTAGTTCGTTTCAAATTAATCTTGCTTATCGTACTTTAAATAATTTCTTAAATCATATTATTATTATCAACTAATTTTTTGTTGTTTTTTAGCTGAATTACTTGTTTAAAAACTCCATTAAACATTTCTAAGATGAATCCTAACGGTTATCAATTCTCTCATGAAAGCAATAATGCTAATCGAACTGGGAACGGTTTCAATCCAGTGGCTAGGAATGATACCACCAATATTAACTGTCGCTTCAGTGAAGGAACTTCATCAGGACAAGTTAATCGCGCTAACAACACCACAACTAATCCACCAAGACCTCAACAATCCATGAATGGTCCGTCTCTGTATGGTAATAGCGCTCGATACATTCAGAATATTCGACGTGGAAACTTTATCGCGAATGGAAATGGTTTTGGTTACATCCAGCTTCCACGAGAATTTGGTGGGAATCGATTTTATGCCTTGAATGGTTCGCATAATTGGCAATCTCCTCAAAATAATTTTGGTCAGATTCGTGATTTGCCGACAACTTCTAATCATTTCCAAATGGCAAGTGAATCCTTCGAAGCGTTTCGAATCACTTACCAGATTCAGAAGTTGCAAGTTACATCTGATGGTATCTTGCCGGTCGAAGAACCGCTTCGATTTGAGGCTCCCTTGCAAATATTTCAAGGAAGTTATCGAGCTTACGAAGAGGCGCACGAGGCGCGATTACGAGCTACTGGAGGTCAGAATGGTGGGTCACCTAGAAACCCGATTCAGCCGAGTGTACCCTCGCGTCCGGTGATTGAAAGTATTCCTCCGCCGCCACCACCACCTCAAGAGCCTTCACGAGTAACCCAAACGTCTCAACGACCTCCATCACAACTTCAACTTGGTCAACATCCACTTGATCGTTATTTGAGCTACCGTTCATTCATGAATGAACGAAATTCAAGACTTGCGGCAAATTTTGCTAGAAATGGAAACTCCTCTGCTAGAGGAACAACTAATGAGATTCAGAACGATAGAAAAGATGAAGGTGTCGCTGGAAGTAGTTTGAAATCGAATCCTGGACAACATCCGATGATTAATAGATCAAGTGCTGAGGGTATTCCGACTTGCTCAATTCATGGTCCTGGACTTGGAGGGAATCAAACTAGAGGATTGGTACCTCCATTTGTCAATCCACAACAAGGACCTAGTAGAAGAAGTCATGTTGGAACTCAGCAAGTGCCTCAAAACTTCCAAAATCATGGAAGTAGAAACATGGGAGGTAGTCAAGCAGAAGCTGGACCAGCAGCAAAACGATTGAAGAGACAAGACGAGGTTTCTGGTTGTCAGATGAATTCTGAGAGAAATGTTCCTGGTGATCAATTGAATCGACTTGGTAGAACTGGTATGGGTGATTGTGATGCAGACTTCCGGAGGCGGAAGATGGGAAGCTTAAATGTCCCATTTGTTGCATCACAATTGGTCCATCTCAGTTCTGCTTCTTCTAATGATCAAGCTAATGTCTCAAATCAACTTCATAGCCAGAACAAATGTGAAGAAAGTGAATCTGATGATGAAGATTCGGATTGTAGCATCAATCCTCTGATAATAGATGAGGATTATTCGAATGAGGTAAAACTTTTTCTATTTTCTTTCTCAATCAAACTTTGATTGCAAATCAAATATTCAAATTTGTCATAACCACTTTTCTAATTCAATCTTTTATTTACAGAACTTTTAGGAGTTCAGGGACACATCAGATCCAATCACTAAAGAGCAAACAATCCCAGAAGAGATGATAGAAAGATTCAGAAGATGACGTCCTTGTGTGCTGCTGATTGACTTCTATAAAAAGATTTGGAACTTTTAAGTTAAATATTCGATTAGCAAATCACTAAATATTTTCAACAACTTAAATAGACTTCATCTAGACTCGTAGTGAGATCAAACTTGAATCTTCTTTTGTTTTGATCATCACATCTTCATATCAAATGAGATTTATTCATCTTTATATCTATCATGTGTCGACTTTTCTTGTGATTTTGTTTGTTCAAACTTTGTGATTGTTCTGAAATGATTAAAAGGTGAAAAAAAATGTTAGAAACTTTTCATATACGATGAGTTTTTGTCAGTTTCTTTAGCAAAGAATTAACAAACAAATAAAAAAGTCAGAACTCTCAGATTATCTCAGAGATCAAAAGTTATTCCAATCCAATAAAGATGCCTTCATCAACTTGTTAGAAGTTGTGATGATGATGACTCTTTATTTAGAGTTTTATTCAATTTGTAAAAACATTGTCCTCAGTCGTCACTTAATGAAACTAGTCAGGGACTAACCTCTTCATACTCGATGAGCTAGCCTCCAGCGGTTCCATCTTCTTCATCATCTTCCTTGCTTCTGCTCACAAACATCTGAAGACTCATCTGCGGTTTCCAATCTTCAGCTGGTAGATCTCTGAACTCCAGGACGTAACTCACTGACCTCCAAACTATTCCATTATACTTCTCTACCAGGATAGTGACCTTGTATAGTGATCTGGGAAAGTGAACTTAGACAGTGATCTGGGACAGTTACCAGGGACAGCAACCTTGGACGATGAACCTTGGATAGTGACCTTGGATAGTTAACTGGGAAAGTGACCTTAGACAGTTACCTTGTATAGTGATCTGGGACAGTGATCTGGGACTGTGGCCATGGATAGTTAAATGGGACAGTGACCTTAGACAGTGATCTTGGACAGCGAGCTTGTATAGTTAAATGGGACAATGAACTGGGACAGCAATCTTGGACAGTTACCCGAGAGCGACCTTAGACAGTCACAAGGGACAGTTCTTTCCTTACTGCGCATGCGCAATACTCCCTTCTTTCCATCTTTCCTTACTGCGCATGCGCAGTAGTTCCTTCATTATTTTGACCTGGGACAGTTTAATTGGACAGTGACCAGGGACAGTGACTTTAGACAGTGGCCTGGGACAGTCACAAGGAACAGTTCTTTCATTACTGCGCATGCGCAATACTCCCTTCTTTCAATCTTTCCTTACTGCGCATGCGCAGTAGTTCCTTCATTATTTTGACCTGGGACAGTTTAATTGGACAGTGACCAGGGAAAGTGACTTTAGACAGTGGCCTGGGACAGTCACAAGGAACAGTTCTTTCATTACTGCGCATGCGCAATACTCCCTTCTTTCCATCCTTCCTTATTGATCATATATCTCTTATTGACAATGATCTGGGACAGTGACCTGGGAGAGTGACCTGGGACAGTTACCTTGGAAAGTGACCAGGGATAGTGACTTTGGGCAGTTACCAGGGACAGTTACCTGGGACAGTGATCTGGAACAGTGACCTGGGACAATGAACAGGGACAGTGACCTAGGAGAGACCTTGGATAGTGACTTGGAAGCAAAATTGGACAGTGACCTGGGACAATGAACAGGGACAGTTACCTTGGAAAGTGACCAGAGATAGTGACTTTGGGAATTACCTGGGATAGTGACCTGGGACAGTGACATGGGACAGTGACCTGGGACAGTGACCAGAGATAGTGACTTTGGGAATTACCTGGGACAGTGACCTGGGACAATGATCTGGGACAGTGACCTGGGACAGTGACCTGGGACAGTGACCTGGGACAGTGACCTGGGACAGTGACCTATGACAGTGACCTGGGACAGTGATCTGGGACAGTGACCTGGGACAGTGACCTTGGAAAATGACCAGGGATAGTGACTTTGGGCAGTTACCAGGGACAGTGACCTGGGGCAGTTACCAGGGACAATGATCTGGGACAGTGACCTGGGACAGTTATCTTGGAAAGTGACCAGAGATAGTGACCTTGTGCAGTTACCAGGGACAGTTACCTGGGGCCGTGACCTGGGACAGTTACCTTGGAAAGTGACCAGGGATAGTGACTTTGGGCAGTTACTTGGGATAGTGACCTGGGACAGTGACCTTGGACAGTGACCTAGGACAGTGACCTGGGACAGTGACCTAGGAAAGTGACCAGGGATAGTGAATTTGGGTAGTTACCAGGGACAATAATCTGGGACAGTGACCTGGGACAGTGACCTGGGACAGATACCTTGGAAAGTGACCAGAGATAGTGACTTTGGGAATTACCTGGGACAGTGTCCTGGGACAGTGACCTTGGAAAGTGACCAGGGATAGTGACTTTGGGCAGTTACCAGGGACAGTGACCTGGGGCAGTTACCAGGGACAATGATCTGGGACAGTGACCTGGGACAGTTACCTTGGAAAGTGACCAGAGATAGTGACCTTGTGCAGTTACCAGGGACAGTGATCTGGGGCAGTGACCTGGGACAGTTACCTTGGAAAGTGACCAGGGATAGTGACTTTGGGCAGTTACCTGGGATAGTGACCTGGGACAGTGACCTTGGACAGTGACCTGGGACAGTGACCTGGGACAGTGACCTGGGACAGTGACCTGGGACAGTGACCTAGGAAAGTGACCAGGGATAGTGAATTTGGGCAGTTACCAGGGACAATAATCTGGGACAGTGACCTGGGACAGTGACCTTGGAAAGTGACCAGAGATAGTGACTTTGGGAATTACCTGGGATAGTGACCTGGGACAGTGACCTGGGACAGTGACCTAGGACAGTGTACTTGGAAAGTGACCAGGGATAGTGACTTTGGGCAGTTACCAGGGACAATGATCTGGGACATTGACCTGGGACAGTGACCTGGGACAGTGACCTGGGATAGTGACCTGGGACAGTGACCTGGGATAGTGACCAGGGATAGTGACTTTTGGCAGTTACCAGGGACAATGATCTGGGACAGTGACCTGGGACAGTGACCTGGGACAGTGACCTGGGACAGTGACCTTGGAAAGTGACCAGAGATAGTGACTTTGGGAATTACCAGGGATAGTGACCTGGGACAGTGACCTGGGACAGTGACCTAGGACAGTGACCTAGGACAGTGACCTTGGAAAGTGACCAGGGATAGTGACTTTGGGCAGTTACCAGGGACAATGATCTGGGACATTGACCTGGGACAGTGACCTGGGACTGTGACCTGGGATAGTGACCTGGGACAGTGACCTGGGATAGTGACCAGAGATAGTGACTTTGGGCAGTTACCAGGGACAATGATCTGGGACAGTGACCTGGGACAGTGACCTTGGAAAGTGACCAGAGATAGTGACTTTGGGAATTACCTGGGACAGTGTCCTGGGACAGTGACCTTGGAAAGTGACCTGGGAAAGTGACCAGAGATAGTGACTTTTGGCAGTTACCAGGGACAATGATCTGGGACAGTGACCTGGAACAGTGACCTGGGACAGTTACCTTGGAAAGTGACCAGAGATAGTGACTTTGGGAATTACCTGGGACAGTGACCTGGGACAGTTACCTTGGAAAGTGACCAGAGATAGTGACTTTGGGAATTACCTGGGACAGTGTCCTGGGACAGTGTCCTGGGACAGTGACCTTGGAAAGTGACCAGGGATAGTGACTTTGGGCAGTTACCAGGGACAGTGACCTGGGGCAGTTACCAGGGACAATGATCTGGGACAGTGACCTGGGACAGTTACCTTGGAAAGTGACCAGAGATAGTGACCTTGTGCAGTTACCAGGGACAGTGATCTGGGGCAGTGACCTGGGACAGTTACCTTGGAAAGTGACCAGGGATAGTGACTTTGGGCAGTTACCTGGGATAGTGACCTGGGACAGTGACCTTGGACAGTGACCTGGGACAGTGACCTGGGACAGTTACCTTGGAAAGTGACCAGAGATAGTGACCTTGTGCAGTTACCAGGGACAGTGATCTGGGGCAGTGACCTGGGACAGTTACCTTGGAAAGTGACCAGGGATAGTGACTTTGGGCAGTTACCTGGGATAGTGACCTGGGACAGTGACCTTGGACAGTGACCTGGGACAGTGACCTGGGACAGTGACCTAGGAAAGTGACCAGGGATAGTGAATTTGGGCAGTTACCAGGGACAATAATCTGGGACAGTGACCTGGGACAGTGACCTTGGAAAGTGACCAGAGATAGTGACTTTGGGAATTACCTGGGATAGTGACCTGGGACAGTGACCTGGGACAGTGACCTGGGACAGTGACCTGGGACAGTGACCTAGGACAGTGACCTTGGAAAGTGACCAGGGATAGTGACTTTGGGCAGTTACCAGGGACAATGATCTGGGACATTGACCTGGGATAGTGACCTGGGACAGTGACCTGGGATAGTGACCTGGGACAGTGACCTGGGATAGTGACCAGAGATAGTGACTTTTGGCAGTTACCAGGGACAATTATCTGGGACAGTGACCTGGGACAGTGACCTGGGACAGTGACCTGGGACAGTGACCTTGGAAAGTGACCAGGGATAGTGACTTTGGGCAGTTACCAGGGACAATAATCTGGGACAGTGACCTGATACAGTGACCTGGGACAGTGACCTGGGACAGTGACCTTGGAAAGTGACCTGGGATAGCGACTTTGGAAATTACCTGGGATAGTGACCTGGGGCAGTGACCTTGGACAGTGACCTGGGATAGTGACCTGGGATAGTGACTTTGGACAGCTTAGCGGGACAGTGACCTGGGGCAGTGATCTGGGACAGTTACCTTGGAAACTGACCAGGGATAGTGACTTTGGGAATTACCTGGGACAGTGACCTGGGATAGTGACCTTGGACAGTGACCAGGGACAATGACCTGGGACAGTGACCTGGGATAATCACCTGGGACAATTACCTGGGGACAACCTTGGTTAGTGACCTGGGATAGTTAACTGGGATAGTGACCTTGGACAGTGACCTGGGATAATCACCTGGGACAATTACCTGGGGACAACCTTGGTTAGTGGCCTGGGATAGTTAACTGGGATAGTGACCTTGGACAGTGACCTGGGACAATGATCTGGGACAGTTACCTGGGATATTCACGTAGGGCATGTGATAATTTTCCACAAAAACTCTTCCCACATTCTTTCCTGTAATTTGGTAAAAGTCTTCCAGCCATTGTCTCAGTAAAAAAGCTAATATAAATTCCTATCAAATCTTCTTCAAATCAAAGTATAGCAAATAGAAAGTATCTTCATCGTTTCTAAGTTTTAACTTCACTAAGTTCCAATAACACCAAACCAACTGTCAACAATTCAGCCAAGAAATAAATTGGAATAAATCGTACTGATGATGACTACATAAAGCTTTATTGAAATTAACAAGGTGGCTGAAACAGCGATAAATATACTAACAATAATCGCTATCTCTCACAATTCCTATTACCAAATGATAAAAGTCTATACGATATTGGGAAGGTATAAATAGAACAAAAACATATTTACGTCAGCGGCAAATACTCCAAGTTCTGTATCAAGATCTTTTGATCTGTTAAACTACAATTTGATGAACTTGTATTTACAAACAACTAAAGCTACTGACATCATCACTTGATACAAGTGTTCATGATCTAAAAGTATAAACCTGATTCTACTAAAATCATTTTCACTAAAATGAAATGTGGATAAATAATTGAGATTATGACAACAAGCAAAATAATCATCTCGCTGCCAACAACTGAACTATTTTCTTGTGAAATGATAGAAATCAGTTTTGTGATTCTTCAACAATATTAAGAGTTTCAAATTGAATTAACTGAAATTAAGAGATTAAATCAGATTTTACTGAATCTCACACAAAATCTATTTAAGATTTTTACAAATTTATTTATTTCTTTTATCATATTAACAATTAAACACAAAAAGTTGAACAACATCACTTTAGATTACAAGAAAAGCTGACAGCAAACTAACTTCGTCATGGTGATGGTGATGACGTCACTTACGTCATAATCAAGACGAGATGAAGAAGCTTCTAACGTGGAATCTGTTTCAACTTTCAAATCATCAAATCTTTCTTCACTCGTCTTATCATCATCTGATTATTTCTATAAATGCTACTAAGCAGATCATGTGATCAATCATTCTACATCACTAACCGTTGAGCTTCAAACTGATTAATGACGTCATCTAATATAATAAACTAGAACAAATTCTGAACAATTAAATCTGGTGGTGATTTAAGATGAAGAGTTCTTTTTTAGAGAATTTTCATTTTTCAATGATCTGATATCGGAAAATTTTCTTGTCGGTATTTAGTCTTGCTTATCATGAAGAAGGTACAAGACACATATTTCTCAAGGCTGCGGAATTTGCAAACTGATCTAACTTCAAAAGAATTGAAAATAAATCAGAAATTTATTTTGATAATCTTTAATTTTCTATAATCTTTCTGATAACAAATCTTTTTGATAATCTGTCTAACATAAAACACACTTTCAGTTTAGATGCAAGAATTAATTTTATTTGAAATCAATTTATAAGAAAAATATTTGTCATCAATGATTAGAAATAGTTTGTAAGAAATTGCAAAATCAGTTAACAAACAACATTTTCTTCCCAATCACAAAATCCTTTATCAGAATCAAATAATGTTCCCTCAGGACAAGTTCGTGTAAACAAAGTTCCTGAAATTTTGAAAGTTTTCACTTAATGGTTGAACTTTGAATATTTTTATCTCACTTAAAAATCAGTTAAAAAACATTAAATTCGAAAATTAAAATCAACTAAATAATGTTTTGTATGAAATTAAAATTATTGATAAACTAAATATTCATCCCTTTCAACAACTAGAAGCAATTTTATAAAGTTTGATAAACAACAACTAACCTGCAGCACACTGTTGGAATGAATCACATTTGTTTGGTACTTTTACTGGGTCAGTACTCTTTGGTCTACCAGTAGAATCAACACACATTGTATCTACAGCATAATGTCGTTATAAATGATCGTTGTCAAAGTAATCAAACTATTTCAACTAACCAAAGAAGTAAACAGCACGAGTGTTTGTACAACATCCGGGAACGTTATAGGGCCAATCACAACTTTTCAAAATTGGGTTGAACACAAGACCAGATGGACATGACATGGTATACAAAATACCTGATACAATAAAATTATCAAATTTACAGGCAAAAGTTTTGAAAGAAGAAATGAAGCATACCTGCTCCACATTGATAGAAATGTTCACAATCGCCTCGTTTCTCAAATGGTTCAGTACTTATTGGTTTTCCATTTCTGTCTACGCATGGTCCATCTGAAAAGTAAACGTAAAGAAATAAGTAATTGTTTAACAGGAAAAATATCAACGATTATTATTACATTTTAGCTCCTTGTAACTAACTTTTATTGTTACAACAGCTTTGATAAAGTACTTGAAATAAATGTTTTATTTAGTATATATTTATATTATTGTAACTGACTTGAATACAACAAGTATAAGAATATTTGAATATCTAATTGTAGGATTGTAATTGTAGCTGAAATTAATTGTAAGTTAAAAAACAGCTTAATTGTTTAAATAACAGTCAACATCTTTTTAAACATTATTTAACTTATTTAAAATTGTTTTTGAAACTTTAAAAGGTTAACTGTTAATTCGAGCTTACCTGGTTGACGGTTACATTCTTTGCCAACATATTCACAACCACAAACTTCAAAAGCACATTGACATTCATTTGTATCAGGATTAAAAGCTTGACCGTTTGGACAAGGAAAAGCCACCAAATCACCTGATTAATAGAAATGTTAATTTGTCAAAGTGTCTCAATGTTCATCTTATACAGGAGTTACAATTCAATGTATTAGTGCAAAAACCTACTCACCACAAGCACATTGGTAGAAATGCGTGCAGTTGTTTGGAATAGGGAAAGGACCTGAATTGATTGGTCGCCCACAATCATCTTGACAATCAATATCTGAACAATTTAAAAGTAAATTATTTGTTTGAAGTTTTTGAAGAAAATATTAAGTTTTTTAAAAGGTTTACTGACGGCAACCAGGGTTTGGTGTGACATAACACCCAGGAACATTAAATGGATCATCACAAAGACCAATTTCAGGATTAAAAGCTTGTCCTTCAGGACATGACTCTGTAATCAGTTTTCCTAGAAGTCAACAAATTATTAATTTAGATATTCAGTTGTATGATAGAATTATTTATTAGTTTACCAGCACAGCAAATTGTATAGTGTTTGCAATCTCCAGTTCCTTGTGGTCCTCTACTGATTGGTCTTCCACAGTCATCAACACAACAAGGATCTACAAAGTCACATCATGAATTTAGCAAAAGAAGATTGAAAAGATGAAGATTTCCGATTAAAGTTTATTAATATTTTACCGTAATGTGGGGGACATTCATAACAACCAGGGACATTATAAGCATGATCACAATGTCCTGTTTCAGGATTGAATGCAAGACCATCATCACATTCACTTATGATAAGTTTTCCTGCAAATAAGTATTTTTCTAAGCAAAATTAACTTTGAGCTTCAATTAACCTCCACAGCATGTTTTGAAATGTTTACAGTCACCAGGAATTGCTTGTGGATCTCCACTAATTGGTCTACCACATTCATCGACACAGCAAGGATCTTTTAAATAAATTTATTTGATTTGAACTACTTTTGTAATTACTCAATCTATGTTTACCATAATGTCCTGGACAGCTTGGTGTACAACAACCATCAACATTGTAGTCAAAATCACATAAAGCTGTAATTGGATTGTAAGCTAAGCCATCTCCACATTCCACAACTTTCTTATATCCTTCAAAGCAAAAATAATGTTTTAGTAAATTTCACAAATAAATACAATTAATTTTGATAAAATCGTTTAAATTTTATGCTTATGTATATCATGTTACCTCCACAACATTCAATGTAAAAGCTACAATTTCCTTTGATTGGATATCTTCCAGATGGTATAGGATTACCGCAGTCATCAAGACATTCTGGATCTAATGTAAAAATTGATAATTTTGTTCACTTCAATTCAGGTAGTAAAATAACTAACCATAACATGGTATATCACAACTGTCATCATAACATCCTTCAACGTAATGAGCAGGAACACACACGCGAGTATCAGGATTGAAAGCATAACCTTTTGGACATTCTTTTTCAATCAATTCACCTGGACAATTTAGAAAATCAATATTTTTGTACTTTTAAAATACTTTATTTAGTCACAGAAAGATTATTTACCACAAGTACAGATATAATACGAGCAGCTGTCAGGTTTAGGAAATGGGCCAGTTGAAATTGGTTTTCCACATTCAGTGTGACAAGGGTCTGTTTCAAATGCACAATTGGTTTATTTTAGTTAGTCATAATTAAGATAATTTGTAAATAAAACAACTAAAAAGTGTATTTTGATGATATTAAACAAAGGTTATTTAAAAGTAAAAAGAATTTATACCACATGTCGGAATGCAACATCCACAGACGTTATAAGAATGATCACATTGATGTGTATCAGGATTATATGAATGATCAGGTTGACAAGACATTCGTTGAAGTTTACCTGTGGAAACAACAAAATGATTCTAATACTAATATTTCAAAAACAAAAGAAGTTATGATTTGATTATTTCATAGAAATATATTTAAATGTTTTCGGTAAATGTCTCACCGCATGAGCATTGAAGATAATCATTGCAATCTCCAGGAATAGGGAAAGTGATGTTGCTGAGAGGTCTTCCACAATCATCAACACATTCTGGATCTGAAAATTTCAACAATTTGTAATCAAATTATATTTCTTGAAAACTGAAATGGGTAATTTCAATTTGAAATATTCAACTATTACAAAGAATAAACAATAAAAGTAATTAACCGTAGCATCCACAATGTCCACCACAGGTAGGATAACATCCAGGAACTTCCCACATTGGTACACATTGACCTTGTTCTGGGCTGAAAGCAAAGTCAGGATTGCACTCTCTGATGACTAATTCTCCTAAAAATCAAAATATCAATAAGTTATTACTAGAATTTTCATTTCACTAAAAATTTAGTGAACAAAACGTAACCTTGTATACATTGCTGATAATGAGTGCAATTGTCCTCAAGTGGGAATGGATCACCACAAAGTGGTTCTCCGTTAGATCCATGACAGATATCTAATAAAGGAATCAGTTTAAAATCTGATAAAACAATCTCATTTCTTTCTACTTACCAATTGGTCCACAGCCACAACCTGGAACAGTCCATTCAAAGTCACATGTACCAGTCTCAGGGTTAAATGTTAAGCCATCAGGGCAACATTCTGTTCTCAAATGTCCTGTTGATACATCCTGTTTAATCATTTCATACTTTTTGAAAATTTACTTTTATATAGAATTCTTTTTAACATTTTTTTAAACATCAATGAAGCTTTACTAACCACATGAACATTGATAGAAGCAATTACAATCTCCTTGTATTTGGAATGGTTTTGTACTTATTGGTTGACCATATCTATCACAGCATGGGCCGTCTGAAAATTGTAGAAATTATCAAGTGAAATTAAGAAATAATCAAATATACGAAACATACCACAAGTATTTCCTCCACATTTAGGAACTGAGCTTAAAACTCCTGAAAATATAGAAATCGTTTGTTAAAATACAATGAAAGTTTCTTCAAAACATTTTCAACCCACCAGCACCACATTGGAAAAACTGTCCAAGTTCTTCAAATGGATCTGTGCTTTTTGGTCGGCCATCTGATTCTACACATTTTGGATCTAGAAAACAACAAGCAAGTTATTCAGACATTTATACAATCAATTGTTTAGTAGTCTATTGTAGATAGCTAATGTTAGAAGTGTTAATAATTAGATAGTTCTTCTAACTGATCAATACACCTATCAAGTTTTCAAAAAGAACATTAAGACAAAATGAAACAAAGAACTACTTTTAAAAAAACTCTTTTTACACTGAAGAATTAAACATTTAAATGATAAAATTCAAATTAACTTTAAGTTTAATTAGCTAAACAAAAGTATCGAGTTCTAATCGACAACGAGCTTTTTGAAAGCTGAACAGTTTGATAAGATATCTGAATCATAGAACTAATTGTAATTACTTGATCGACAGTGTGTTGGGTCATAGCATCCAGGTACGTTGTATGGCCAATCACAAACTCCCAATTTTGGATTAAAAGCTGTTCCTTGAGCGCAAGACTTTGTGTAAAGAATTCCTAAATTTAATTGAATTTTCTCATTCATTATATTTAACTTTGTAATGTTCAAACAAACCTGCCCCACATTGATAGAAATGGGTACAATCGCCTGGCTTCTCAAATGGTCCAGTACTCAAAGGTTTTCCATTAGAATCGTGGCATTCATCTTAATAGAAAAGCAAAAAGGTTAAAATCTAATCAGCTGAAATTACAAAGATTCAATTATTTTATCTTTTTTGATTGAAATCGAAATAACGTTTTCGAAAAATTATCCGATAAGTCAAACAAAACTTGTTTTGATCTTAAAAACTCGCACAAAAGCTCACCTGGTGGTGCATGGCATCCTCCATTGCATCCACATCCTGGTACTAAGTAGTCAGGTACACAGTGTCCACAGTCAGGATCAAAAGCTTGACCATTTGGACATTTAAATTCCAACAATTTTCCTTAAAAGTTGAAAATTGTCATCAACTTGTGTCTTTTATGATAACAACATTTTGAGAAATCTTATTTGTAACAAATTTAAACAACAATTTAATTTGCTTGTTTCAACTTACCATTACAACATTGATAGTAAGTACAACAGTCTGATGGTTCGTCAAATGGTTCTTTGTCAATTGGTTCACCATTGCATCCAACACATTCATCATCTTCAAATAATTCAACAAAATAATTAAACCGATTTTGCTAATTGACGGTTTTCAAAGCAAATATTATTTTGAAATATTTCTTAACAAAAATAAACTCAGTTACCGTAAGGTGATTCACAAATATTTCCATTATCACATCCACACCCACATCCTGGAACTCTCCAAGAATCAACACAACATTCATATTCAGGACTGAATGATTCTCCTTCTTTGCATCTCATCACTTCCAAGTACCCTGTATTTTACGAAAAATTACTTATAGTTCAGTTGAAATAGTTTTGTTTTTATTATTTGTAGAAACTTTTCAAAGTTTTTTGTCATAGAAAAGAAACCAAAGCAACGTTAGATAGTTCATTTTTAATTTTGTAGAAACTAAAAGTTCATTTTTTAAATGCAATGCTTAGAAATAATTAAACAAATCAGCTATTTGTAAAATCAAACTTTATTTAATTGAAGTTTTAAATATTTTACAATTCATAAAAAGCTTTTACTGAATAGAAATCTTATTTTTAAAAGTAGTTATCTGACCATTAACACATTGGTAGTACAAGTTGCAATCTCCAGGCTTTTCAAAAGGTCCTTCACAAGTTGGGTTTCCATAGCAGTCTACACATTCTGGATCTTGTATAACAACAGTTTAGATTTGAATTTTCACTTGATAAAATCATCTCAATCATCTAACTAACCATAGTGTGGGTCTTCAACATCACATCCACAATCTGGTACATTATTAGGGCAATCACACAAACCAGTGTTTGGATTAAATACAGTTCCATCAGGACAGCAAATCTCTTGAACATTTCCTGTGAAACATTTTATTTTGATAAATCAATTTCTCAATAAGAAATTTGTCTTCATTATGTTTACAGCAGCTTATATTATGCATCTTTAATAAGATTTGAAAATTGATTTTTATTAAAACTTATGTGATAAAAAGTAAATTAGCGTGAAACTGAAACCTACCTGAATTGCATCTTTGGTAGTGAGTACAATTTCCGCTAATTGCAAAAGGTCCAGTTGTTCTTGGAATACCATTGGCGAGAGTACAAGGTCCTTTAAATAATATTCAAATTTTTATCGAGTAAATACAAACTTTCTTATATTATTTATAAGAATCAGTCCCATATCTCAACATGAAGATTCTTTTAATCAATAAACTTATTTCACACCATGATGGTTTTCACCACATCCGGGAACATTGTAAGGCCAATCACAATGTCCAATAGCTGGATTGAAAGCATATCCAGGAGGACATTCAGAAGTTTTCAAGATTCCTGGTAAAATCAAGATATAAAATCTAATAAATAAATGGCTTACAACTAATTGTAATTACCAGCAGTGCATTGGTAGAAATGGCTACAATCTCCGGGCTTCTCAAATGGACCAGTACTGATTGGTCGTCCATTAGCATCATGACATTGATCTAAAGTTATTTAATATTGAGTCAAAATTGTTTTTCATTTATTGAAGTACAAAGAAAGTTTATATATTTTTCCGATAAGATCTTCAAAACCCAGAAGAGCTAATCACCTCTGCATCCAGGATCTTGACCTCCGCAACCAGGGACATTGTAGGGCCAGTCACAGATTCCTATGAGAGGGTTGAAAGCAGTTCCAGGTGCACAAGGCATTGTATATAAGATTCCTTAAACAATATTATAAATAGCTTTCAGTTACTATTTTGTTTAATCAAAAATCTTCTCAACTTAAAACTTTACTGAATTCTGCAATTGAGTTTATTCGTATATAAAATTCTGATGACTCGTTTCAGCATAAGTTAATTTTTTATGAAAAATATTTTGTAAATTATTTGAAAGTTTAAACTTCCACTTAATTGTTTGATAAACCCACCTGCCGCACATTGGTAGAAGTTATTGCAATCTCCGGGTTTCTCAAATGGATCACCACTAATAGGATAACCATTTTGTCCCAAACAACGATCTTCAAGTTACAAAAGATTATGTGTCAATAGAAGCTACAAAGTTTGTAATTCTAAATATTTTTTTATAATTAGATCATCTCTATTAGAAGTGTATAGATTCATAAGATTAGTACAAGTACTTTTTTAACACAATTTTGTTAAATAAATATCTTTTCCTCATTAAAAAATACTTTTAATTCATATAAATAAAAATAATATAAAACATCACTAGTAATCAAATTTATAAAAACCTGATTAATATTATAAATAATTACTTATTGTTTATATATATATTGTTTTTTAATATATATTTTTAATTATTTAACAAATTGTACAAAATCAAATATTATAACTCCATAATTTATAATTTATTTATTTTTAAATTAATTCAAAATTTAGAATAAAAAATAATAATATTAAAAGTTTTTTAATTTTTTCTAGTTTTAGTTTTTAAATAACATTTTTGATAAAACATAAAACAACAAAATGAAAATATTTGATCTACTTTTGACCATTCATTTGATGAAGCTAGATATAATTAAATAAATAAAATTTGAAACACTAACTGTTGGTTTTTGATTTTGAGTAACAATTTCCACATCCAGGAACATTGTAAGGCCAGTCACAGACTCCAAGAGCTGGATTGAAAGCAGTTCCAGGTGCACAAGGCATTGTGTACAAGATTCCTGAAACATTTTATCGTTAAACGTTTTCTATTTAAACAGTCATGAAAAATATTCAATTTATATTTTCTTTAGGAAATATAATGAACGAAAAGCATAACAAAAAGGACAACATACCTGCTCCACATTGATAGAAATGGGTGCAGTCTCCAGGCTTCTCAAAAGGTGCTGTACTCAAAGGTCTTCCATAATGATCATGACATACATCTGTAAAGATTAATTTATAAATTGAACATTTTCAATAATTTGAAGTTATCTTAATTCACAATCAGCATTTAAAGCTAAAAAGTAAAATTATCTTCTAAAGGCAAGATTATTTTTGAATTAAACTGATATGTCACGGTGATAAAATCAATTTTCTTTTAATTATCATCCAGCTAATCTTACCTCTTTCTACACCAGTACAATTATCTCCTGCACCACAACCTACAACATTTTCTGGGCAATCACAGGCAGCAGTTTCAGGATTAAAAACTAAATCATCAGGACATTCACCAATCACAAGTTCTCCTATAAAAACAGAACAACAAGTTATAATTTCTATTTAAGTGAATTGATCACAAATAAACTGACCTCCTGTACATTGCTTATAATGTTTACAATCACCAGGAATTGCTTCTGGACATGAACTAATTGGTCTTCCGTTTGAGTCTTGGCACTCTCTATCTGTTTATTCAGGTGTAAAGATAAATGATTGACATCACGTAGATAAATAGTGTTTATGTAAATACAGAATAAAATAATTCATTATTATTGAAAAAAATCACAAGTAAAAACTGTTTAATCAATATATTAGATTAAAAAATTAAATTAAATTTTGTTTTTTTCAATTAATTATAAAATTATTTATAAAATTAAAATTAATATTTTTTATTAATATTTATCAACTTTGGGCCTTTTTAAGCAACGACCATTTTGTGTTTTAAGCAGTATCCTATAAAATTGTTAATGTTGAATTAGCATTTCTTTACAAATGTTGCTACGAAAAGTATTTAAGAAATCTTCTCTAATTTCCAGTTTCTAGTTTTTAAATATCTTCATTTTCAATTAAAAGCAAAAATAGATGAAATTTTATTAATTTAATTTTCCAGTTTTAAAAATTCTGACTTTCAATTTAAAAAAGTAAACTTTTGATTTTTTATTTTATAATCGAAGTTTGCATTTACCATGAGAGCATCCACAATCTCCTCCACATCCAGGAACATTATAGGGCCAGTCGCAGACTCCTAAAGCTGGATTGAAAGCTGTTCCAGTAGGACATGACATTGTGTATAAAGTACCTTGAAAATATTATTTATTTTTAGTTGTAAATTTGAAAAAGAATTTGTCAACGTACCACAACCACATTGATAGAAATGTTCGCAGTCTCCAGGTTTCTCAAATGGTGGTCCACTGATTGGGTTTCCATTGTGGTCAGAGCATT
>JAQGEQ010000346.1:0-183460 GCA_034620365.1 Pegea sp. RAD2-039
AGTTGATGAAGTAGTTGATGAAGTAGTTGATGAAGTAGTTGATGATGTAGTTGATGAAGTAGTTGATGACGTAGTTGATGATTTAGTTGATGAAGTAATTGATGATGTGATTGATGATGTAGTTGTTGATGTAGTTGATGATGTAGTAGATGATGTAGTTGATGAAGTAGTTGATGAAGTAGTTGATGAAGTAGTTGATGAAGTAGTTGATGATGTAGTTGATGAAGTAGTTGATGACGTAGTTGATGATTTAGTTGATGAAGTAATTGATGATGTGATTGATGATGTAGTTGTTGATGTAGTTGATGAAGTAGTTGATGAAGTAGTTGATGAAGTAGTTGATGAAGTAGTTGATGAAGTAGTTGATGATGTAGTTGATGATGTAGTTGATGAAGTAGATGGTGAAGTAGTTGATGATGTAGTTGATGATGTAGTTGATGACGTAGTTGATGAAATAGTTGATGAACTAGTTGATGATGTAGTTGATGAAGTAGTTGATGAAGTAGTTGATGATGTAGTTGATGATGTAGTAGATGAAGTAGTTAATGAAGTAGTTGATGACGTAGTTGATGAAGTAGTTGATAATGTAGTAGATGATGTAGTTGATGAAGTAGTTAATGAAGTAGTTGATGACGTAGTTGATGAAGTAGTTGATAATGTAGTAGATGATGTAGTTGATGAAGTAGTTGATGAAGTAGTTGATGAAGTAGTTGATGAAGTAGTTGATGAAGTAGTTGATGAAGTAGTTGATGAAATAGTTGATGATGTAGTTGATGATGTAGTTGATGAAGTAGATGGTGAAGTAGTTGATGAAGTAGTTGATGATGTAGTTGATGATGTAGTTGATGAAGTAGCTGATGACGTAGTTGATGATGTAGTTGATGAACTAGTTGATGAAGTAGTTGATGAAGTAGTTGATGAAGCAGTTGATGATGTAGTTGATGATGTAGGTGATTACGTAGTTGATGATGTAGTTGATGAAGTAGTTAATGAAGTAGTTGATGACGTAGTTGATGAAGTAGTTGATAATGTAGTAGATGATGTAGTTGATGAAGTAGTTAATGAAGTAGTTGATGACGTAGTTGATGAAGTAGTTGATAATGTAGTAGATGATGTAGTTGATGAAGTAGTTGATGAAGTAGTTGATGAAGTAGTTGATGAAGTAGTTGATGAAGTAGTTGATGAAGTAGTTGATGATGTAGTTGATGATGTAGTTGATGAAGTAGATGGTGAAGTAGTTGATGAAGTAGTTGATGATGTAGTTGATGATGTAGTTGATGAAGTAGTTGATGACGTAGTTGATGATGTAGTTGATGAACTAGTTGATGAAGTAGTTGATGATGTAGTAGATGATGTAGTTGATGAAGTAGTTGATGATGTAGTTGATGAAGTAGTTGATGAAGTAGTTAATGAAGTAGTTGATGAAGTAGTTGATGATGTAGTTGATGATGTAGTTGATGAAGTAGTTAATGAAGTATTTGATGAAGTAGTTGATGAAGTAGTTGATGAAGTAGTTAATGAAGTAGTTGATGAAGTAGTTGATGAAGTAGTTGATAATGTAGTAGATGATGTAGTTGATGAATTAGTTGATGAAGTAGTTAATGAAGTAGTTGATGAAGTAGTTGATAATGTAGTAGATGATGTAGTTGATGAAGTAGTTGATGACGTAGTTCATGATGTAGTTGATGATGTAGTTGATGAGGTAGTTGATGAAGTAGTTGATGATGTAGTTGATGGAGTAGTTGATGAAGTAGTTGATGAACTAGTTGATGACGTAGTTGATGATGTAGTTGATGATGTAGTTGATGAGGTAGTTGATGAACTAGTTGATGAAGTAGTTGATAAATTAGTTGATGAAGTACATAAGCATGTCAATTCATTTTAACCTTATTAAATAATCGATATTTTTCGCTTTTATAGTTACTAGCAAATTTCACAAATTTATTTGGAGCAAACCCTTTAATGATTAATGCATCTGCTACTAATTATTATCTTAAAATGTCATCATAAATTACAATTTTATTATCAGATTGTTAACTATAAATGCACATATAAATATCAAAACTATAAAGGCAAGATAAATGCACAAGGACAAAGGTTTATGATAAATACAACACACACAGTTTACGATTTAATTTTTTTTTGTTAAATTTAAAATTTAACAATTTAAAAGTTTAAGTTATTTTAGGTTCTGTTTGTGTAAACTTACATTGAAAAACTATATAGAATGTATCATGGTTACTTAAGTTAAAAGATTTTAGTAAGTACGATAAACAAAATTATAATTATTAATAAAATCTATCTAAAAATTATTTCTTAAATTTCTAAAATCATTTCATTAAGTATTTAAATATATTTTGTAATAAAATAAAATTGATGGATTTATAAACAAAATGTCTTTTTTAGTTTCGGTGATAAAAATATAAATTTTCTTAAATTGCAAAACAATTTTATAAAAAAATTAAATGTTTTAACAAAAAGTTTTTTTTAATCCTGTTAATTTATAAATTTTATATTTTATCGTTTTTCATAATTATCGAAATATTTATTAATATGTTGTTTTGGTTATCAGTATTTATTAGGATAATTTTAATTAAAATTTGACTTTTCAGATGAATTCTACCAGTTTTAATGAACTTGTTGCTTTTCAAGATAATAAATATGATTGTTTAAAAGCTTTTTCTTACTGTATAGTAAGAAATATTCCAATCATTTTAAGATCTTTTCACTTAAGATCATTTTTTTCTGAATTTGTGGAAAAAAATTGTTTTAAATGTTTCCATTTTAAACACAGATCTGAAGTTGTTGTTAATCAAGGTTTGTTTTGTTTGTATAAAAAATATAAAGTTTTATTAGCAAAATATTATTCATTTACATAAAATTTTAAACTCTTATTAATTATTTATAATTGTAGAAACAATTTATATTTTATTTATTATTATATAATATTTTTACAGATGAGTCTAAAAGTAAAAGAACTTGTTGTGCTGTTGTTTCATTTTTTAATTCTCAGCAAAGAGAATCATTTATTCAAAAATTTGATGATAAATTTTGGCAATCTGATCTTAATGAAAAATGCATCATTCAAAAAATTAACATCAAAAAAGTCATCTCTAAAAAGTTAGGAATATATTTTTAAGTTATCAAAATTATATCTATTTTATATAAGTGAATATTTAATTAGAATTATGTTTAAATTTATTTAATATTTTATCATATTTCATATATCTCTAGTTTAGATAATTGTTGTAACTTTTTTATGATAATTTAGTTTATATATTTCATTGACTTTAAAAAATAAAATATCTTTTTATATTTAAATTGAAGAGTATCTAGAATGGTTTATATATAGATAGATCTTTTATTTTATAATTTATAACTTTTATTCTGCTTTTTAAATTATAATTTTTAAATAGAATTATTTAATTATTGTAATTTTATTTAGTTTATTTAGTTTTCAACTTATTACAAACATAAAATTTTAGTTCATATATATTTGTACTTATTTATTTCAATTAATTTAAAGTAATTATTAATTTAATCTTTAATTTTTTTTATTTTGATGTTCATAAAAGTTATTTTATGAAATATAATTAAATCCAGCTTTGTGATAATTTTATCAATTTAATTTTTAATTTCTTTTTAGTATCAATCAATTTTTAACAAAAAAAGAGAAGAAAATTCAACAGAAGTTACAAGATGGAGATGTAACCATTGAAGATCTTGCAAAGTTATCTGAGTTAAGACCTCCAACAAAAGTGCTTCCTCATGGGAATGTAGGGACCCCAACTCAAATTATTTTGGATCTAATTAGAAGTTGTAAATTTCCTCCAAGGTTTAATTCTTATCAATTTTATTGAAACATTCTTCTATTTTTGGTCCCAAATTAAACTAATTTTCATCATTATTCACTGATATCTAATCCTCATCCTCCTAAGCCCTGTTTACAACCCCCTAAATCCTGTTTGCAACCCCCTAAACCCTGTTTGAATCCCCCTAAATCCTGTTTACAACCCCCTAAACCCTATTTGTAACCCCCTAAACCCTATTTGTAACCTCCTAAACCCTGTTTGTACCCCCTAAACCCTATTTTAGCCCCCTAAACCCTGTTTGTACCCCCTAAACCCTATTTGTAGCCCCCTAAACCCTATTTGTAGCCCCCTAAACCCTATTTGTAGCCCCCTAAACCCTATTTATAGCCCCCTAAACCCTATTTGTAGGCCCCTAAACCCTATTTGTAACCTCCTAAACCCTGTTTGTAACCTCCTAAACCCTGTTTGCACCCCCTAAACCCTATTTGTAACCTCCTAAACCCTGTTTGTACCCCCTAAACCCTGTTTGCAGCCCCCTAAACCCTATTTGTAACCTCCTAAACCCTGTTTGCAACCTCCTAAACCCTGTTTACATCCTCCTAAACCCTGTTTACATCCTCCTAAACCCTGTTTGTACCCCCTAAACCCTATTTGTAGCCCCTAAACCCTATTTGCAGCCCCCTAAACCCTATTTGTAACCCCCTAAACCCTGTTTGTACCTCCTAATCCCTGTTTGCAGCCCCCTAAACCCTGTTTGTACCCCCTAAACCCTATTTGTAACCCTATTTGTCCTAAACCCTATAACCTCCTAAACCCTGTTTGTACCTCCTAATCCCTGTTTGCCCTAAACCCTGTTTGCCCCTAGTTTGCAGCCCCCTAAACCCTGTTTGTACCCCCTAAACCTCCTAAACCCTGTTTACAACCTCCCTCCTAAACCCTGTTTGTATTTGTAACCCCAGCCCCCTAAACCCTGTTTGTACCCCCTAAACCCTGTTTTTTTATTTATCTTCTTTTAAAGACTCTATTTTTTTCAGACTAATCAAAAAACTTGGAATCAATAAACTTCTATCAAGACATCAATACAGTAAAGTCCCTCATGATTACTCTTCTTCCCAATCTTGCTCTTATCCATCCACTAACTTCCATCAAATCCCTGAAAAACAACAAAGTGAAGATGAAGATGACAACAGAGGAGAAAGCTGGGAGCTTCACGAAGCTCTCACAGATGACGTCACTGCTCAAGATCGAAATAAAGAGCGATTATTTGAGGAAGACATCGAATTGAAGTGGGAAAAGGGGGGAAGTGGATTGGTTTTTTATACTGGTTGGTTTTTTTGGGGTTTTTTGGTTTCGTAATTTTTTGAGTTTTTTTTTTAGATGCTCAATATTGGGCGAAAGAAGAGGGAGATTTTGATGAACAAAATACTGATAATTGGGATGTAGATATGAGTGAGATGTACGGGGAGGTTGGGGATCGTGACGCGCGAGATTTTATGACGATTTGTGAAGAAGAAAGACTTCGTAAAGATCAAGATCTTCATCCTAATCTTGGAAATTTTGAAAGACACACTAAAGGGATTGGTCGACGGATAATGACTAGATCTGGTTGGGATCACTCTAATCCTGCTCTGGGATCATCTGAAAACGCGATTATTCATCCAATTGATGCAAATGGGCAAACCTCCAAAAAAGGTCTTGGATACATCGGGGAAAATTTGAACCTATCTGCGGGAACTGAAAGCTTTTATTCCCGCCAACAACGATATTTGGAACCGATTCCAAACTATCTCGCTTCATCGTCAAGAAGCAAATTACCTCAAAAAGATCGGAAAAAACTTCAACCAATAGAAGATGGTCTCGTGATTACTACTATATACGACGAACCGCTCGACATAGATTTACCTTGTGACGTCACTAGGTCACAAGCGTCCACCGCTCTAAAGCGAAGAAAAGTGAAAAATGATGAGGAGAAAAGAGAAGTTGAAATTCCAGCCCGAAATATTCATGGATCAAAATTAGTTCATCCAAACCGATGGATACATGATGAAGACACAGATGAAGAAGTTGAAAGACATTGTGTTAATTGGAAACCAACTCTTATAAATTTTGTTCCAGCTTCTATTTCAAAATAATTTGTTTCTAATCTTTGTATTTTTTTTTTAGTTTTTAAGATAAGTTTTTGATTTAATTAATTTTTTTAATATGAGTCTGTTTGGAAATTCGTCTAATTTGTTATTTGGAGCAAATTCAAATAGCACAAGTAAGTTTGAACTTACATCTAACATCATATTCATCATTTAATTTTACAGATAACAAGTTTTCTACAAAAGGTTTGAAGCAATTCAAATTAATAATCTTTTAATTCTATTTACAAAATTATATTAAATTTAGCAACTGGGAGTCATAACCCTATGCATGATATTGAAGTGTCTAGCCCACCAGATGATAGTATCAGTTCTATTGAGTTTGGACCAAGTGGTATGCAAGGAAATTTTTTAATAGCTGGTTCATGGGCTAATGATGTAAGTGACTTTGTGATACTAGAAGTTAGGTTGTTGTGTGCTTCTAATTTAAATTATCAACTAAATTGTGAATGGCTTTTACATTCACTAAAACTTGTCACAACAAACTCAACTGTTTGCTGATTGGTTGAAATTATCAGGTTCGATGCTGGCAAATTGAAAATTCAGGACAGACCACACCTAAGGCTCAACAAACAGCTCAGGGACCTATCTTGGATGTATGTTGGAGTGATGTAAGATCAAATCTTTCATCGGAATCTTTTATTTATTAATCTGTCTTCTTTTCAGGATATTTCTAAAGTTTTTTTAGCATCAGCTGATAAAACTGCTAAAATGTGGGATCTTGGTTCTAACCAATGTGTTCAAGTAAAATAATTACAAATTTATTTGCTGATAAAAGTTTCATTCAATTTGTAGGTTGCTCAACATGACCAACCAATCAAAACATGTCATTGGATTAAAGCTCCTAATTACTCCTGTTTGATGACTGGTAGTTGGGATAAGACTGTAAAAGTAAACAAATATTTTATATTTTTATAATAATTCGTCGAATTGATGATAATATTTATCAATATGTAGTTCTGGGACACTAGACAAGCTTCTCCAATGAAAACAATCAATTTGAGTGAAAGAGTTTATTGTGCGGATGTTGTGAGTTGATTCATCACTTCTTCTTCATTTAGTTGTTGTTGATCTTCCATAGAAATATCCGATGGCGATGATTGGTTGCGCTGATCGACGTCTTTACTGTTTAAAGCTTGAAAATGAACCAACTGAATTTCAGAAACAAGAATCACCTCTTAAGTTTCAAGTTGGTTACTTCTCTTAACTTCTAACATCAACATCTTCTATTACAACAGCATCGTTGCATCAGTATCTTTAAAGATAAGAGTCAGAGCACTCCTATAGGATTTGCTTTGGGAAGTATTGAAGGTCGCGTGGCGATTCAATACATCCAACCTTCTTCACCGTGAGTCTTTCTATCTTCTGACAAATGTTGATTTGTTTGATTTATAGAAGAGACAACTTCACTTTCAAATGCCATCGATCGTCAACACAAAATCATTCCCAACCCCAAGATATTTACGCTGTGAGTTGGAACCTCAATTTTCAAGATCTAAAAATCTGTTTCCATGGTAACAGGTTAATGGAATTGCTTTTCATCCAACTTATGGGACTCTAGCAACTGTGGGATCAGATGGGAGATACGGATTTTGGGATAAAGATGCAAGAACTAAGATGAAAGGGTCTGAACAACTGGATCTTCCTATTTCAGCTTGTGCTATCAATCCTGCTGGCACAATATTTGCATATGCAGCTAGTTATGATTGGTCGAAAGTAACTAGCCAATCAGGAGTGTCTTTAGATTAATTTGATGGTTTTTTTAGGGGCATGAATATTACAGTCCCCAACACAAGAATCGAATTCTTCTCCGCAATTTTGGTGATGAAATGAAACCTCGCGGGAAGAACAATCGATAAAAAGATTAAATATTCGATTTTTTAGCAAATTGTTTTTTTATTTTCACTTTTATTTTCTACATTCATAATTTGTTGTTCGTTTGAATTTTTTTTGTGATTTCAATAATACAAATACTCAATTAAGTGTTTAACTCGCTGAGATTTACCTTAAAATAGTTTCTTCTTCATCAATTACATTTGGTTCATGAATATGAAGCATCATATAAAGAATACAAAAACTCAGTGGTTTTAAATAAGAATAAAAAATTAAATTTATTTCATTTAAAATAAATTTGAAAGTTAAGAACATACCAATAAAAAAAGATTAAAAGTAAAAGATGTTTAAGACTGCAACTAGAGATAAGAGATTTCATAAGTAAGATATAATTCTGTTTCCAGATCTTCAATATTAAAAAGATCAATTTAGATTTATAGTTACATCCGGGAAAGTTTCAATTTATGCTTTTAAGTTCAACTTCTTTAACTTGAGGAGGCTTTTGTTTTCAGATTCAATTCTGAAAACTTTGTGTAAATAGTTAAATATGAAAATAAATAGAAAGCAATTTGAAAATTTATAAAATATGAAGTTTTTTAGTTGAAATCTCAAAACTCGTAAAATCGGAACTTAAAGAAAAATTTATAGATAAATAATTGTTCTTGATTTTTGCCGGAACCGGGATCACCGACCACCGAGGCCCATGTTTCATTGTAGAGGTATCTATTGAATTGGCTATCGATATTTTTATATGGTATCCATAGAAATATTTTTTTTGATTTTGGGAACATCGTTGTTAATTTCAGATATAATTTTGGTGATCATCTTCACACATATCATGTGCTACTCTAATGCGATCCAATTTTTTGTCAAGCCTTAGCTTATGCGCTCGAATTTTTTCCCAAACTTTAGCTTATACAGCATGGCAAGAAACTTGCGTTTGTTCCAATTTTCCTGAAAGGACACTTTCAACGGTCTTCGATGATCTGAGCTTTTTGCTCCAAGTCTAGTCATTGATACCTTTGGAACATCCACAAAATCAAGGCTTTGAGAAGACATTTGATAAAAAAACTCACTGTCATCATCTTTATCAGTCTCAGAGACATTAGAGATGATGACATTGTTTTATCTGTATTCACGGTCCTTAGTAAGTTTTATGAACTTGTCGCTGACCTCCTTGGCAAGAAGCTGCACCATGTTAGCATTTTTGTCGGAACCGGGATCACCGACCACCGAGGCCCATGTGACTGGTATCTTTGTAGAGGCATCCAGTTCGTCCATTGATTTGGACAAACTAGATAAGTTCTCGTCAATTTTGGCAACATCGTTGTCAATTTCAGATATAAATTTGGCTAATTCAGCAGATATAGATCTGCTAATGTCGGATAATAGGTTAAAATTAGAGGAGGGAGTTGTTATATCCATGGATTTAATGCAGAACAATTTAAATCCTATTTGCTTCATTTGGTTGTTTTAAATATTTCATAAATTTTCTTCACTACAAGTGAGATGAAACCAGAAGAGGTATTTGATACATTATATTTCCGGATCTTCACAAGAGCAAATTTTATTGCAGGATTGGCAATTGCCATGGCAAGCTTGTTTTAATAAAGTCGGTTTGTCAGAATTTTTTGTATACTGGAACATAAGATCTTGCCACTTTTATTTGGATCCACCATAGCTTTTACTTTCATTAAGAATTTTTAGTGTCACCAACCCAAATAGTTCGAAACTATTTTTTATTCAGATAAAGTAATTTATCACAAGTAATATATAAATCACTTACTAAAAATAATTTTATCACAGCTTATAGGTATTTATGCAGATAGAATATAATCTATAACCTGAAAATCTTATTCAAATTGAATTATATTATGTTTACTATACTGTATTTACAGCATTTCGTAGTAAAAATGTTTACCAACATTTCACAGAATCAATACAACGTATTTCTAGGCAAATAAATTACTAGAAATTCTGATAGTAACGTAAACAAAAATAAATAATACAAAATATAATGTTGTAGTATATCATTGTACGGGTTATTACTAAAAAATAAAAATTTGTTGTTTAAAACTAAAAGTATGTAGGAAATAAAAAAAAATTTGCAGTACAAAGTATATAGGGTCTGAATAAACTTCAATTTCAAATTTAAGAGAAATTTAACTTGTTCGTATTTATTTAACTCAAGTGGATTTACTTTTATTAGCTTTAAGTGTTTTTTATAAATATAAATAAAATTTATTGTTATGAAAATAAGCTGTTAAAACAGCCATTTTAGTCTGTGATTTTCACTATTCAAGTACTTAAGTCTTTTGTTAGACAAAGATTTCAGATCAGATTATCTTCAATGATATGAACTTAATGAACGGATATGAGTTATATTTATTGAATTTTTCGAAATTTGTGTTTCAACATGTGCTTACTGGTTAATTAATTTAAAATTTGTCAAAATTTATGCTTATTTCTTAATGTTTTATGTATAATTATATTTTAATTGTAATTTTTATGGAAATTTTCTTAATTGTTATTAAAACGTTTTTTCAATATGTTTAATGAATTTATGTTTTTTTAAGATTGATTAGTTTTAACTTCATATGTAGATGATTTTATATATTTTGTTTATTTATATATTAGAGTAAATTTTTGTTGTTTTTTTATTAGTTTTGATAGTTTTTAAATTATATAAATTTGTTACTTAGATAACCTTTTAGTTTTTATATCTTAAAATTCTAAAAGTTATAAATAAATAATTTCAATATTATATTTGATTGTTTTTTTTTAGTAAAGAAATTTATAAATAAAAATATTTTATAAAAAATTTTATTTTTCAATGTTTATTTTACATAATTATATAAAACTGAATCATTTATTCATTTATTTAATTCATTTTTTTATAATATTTAATTTGAAAGTTTTCTAATTCATGTTTTTCATTCATAATTTCTTTTCAGAAATAATATTTATTTATTTTTCATCAAAATGGCAGAACAATCAAACATTAGACCATCAGACAATGAAAACAATATAACTAGACCAAAAGTTGCACTTATAACAGGTCTAATTCTATTTATCTAAAAATTAATTTAAATGTGATTTATATTCAAGGTATTACTGGACAAGATGGTTCTTACCTAGCTGAATTATTGATTGACCAGGGCTATTTTGTCCATGGTATTGTTCGTCGGTCTAGTCAGCCAAATACTGGTAGAATTGAACATCTATATGCTGACCGCGCGACTCATACAGAAGGGAAAATGATTTTACATTATGGTGACTTAACCGACAGTACATGTCTTGTTAAAATTATTCAAAAGGTTATTAATTAAAGTTATTTATAAATATATTAAATCGATTTTCTATTAAATAGGTTCAACCAACAGAGATCTATAACCTTGGTGCTATGAGTCATGTTAAAGTATCTTTTGATATGGCTGAATATACTGCAGATGTTGATGCTCTAGGAACCCTAAGGCTTCTAGATGCTATTATGACTTGTGGATTGAAAGATAAAGTTCGATTTTATCAAGCGTCTACAAGTGAAATGTATGGAAAGGTAAAATTCATACTTTAATAATTAAATGATTAAAAAAGTTGTTTTGTAGGTTCAAGAAACACCTCAATCTGAAACCACACCTTTTTATCCACGTTCACCATATGCTGCCGCTAAAGTTTATGCTTTTTGGATAGTCGTTAACTACCGTGAAGCATATGGAATCCATGCTAGCAACGGTATTTTGTTCAATCATGAAAGCCCAAGAAGAGGTAATAACTTTGTGACGCGCAAAATCACAAGAAGTGTTGCTAAGATACATCTTGGTTTGCAAGGTTTGTTGAAGATATGAATAATTTAAAGTGTTTTTCTCGACTTAAAATTATTAAATACGCTTTCACAGAATATATCACTCTTGGAAATTTGGATTCAAAACGCGACTGGGGACACGCGAAGGACTACGTCAAAGGAATGTGGATGATGTTGCAACAAGATGAGTAAGTTTTTATTCTTCCCATTTTCTTTAAATCTCAAACCCCTGTTTTTTTAAAGACCCAAAGATTTTGTTCTTGCAACTAATGAGACTCATTCTGTTCGAGAATTTCTTGAAAAAGCGTTTGCTTGTGTCGGGGTTGTTATTACATGGAAAGGAAGTGGTATTGATGAGGTACAAAACTTTATTCCCTCCTTAAAATTCAATAAAATTATTTTTATCTTCAAATAAATCTTTTACAAAGAATACGTTCTGCTTGACTTCAAATATTCACGCTTCGTTTATTCAAACAAATTCTTGAAAATATCTTTTTATTTAAAGGTTGGATTTGATTCTAAGACTGGCTTACGAAGAGTAGTCGTCAGTCAAAAATACTACAGACCAACTGAAGTAGATCTCTTACTTGGTGATTCATCCAAAGCTAAAAAGATTTTAGGCTGGGAGGCTAAAGTCAAATTTGATGATTTAGTCAAAGAGATGGTTCAAGCTGACATTGATCTGATGAAGACAACACCAAATGCATAAATGTAAATAATTAGCTTTTAACTCTTCAATACACAGAGTTTTCTATGCAGTAAATTTTATTCATTTTTTTTTGTGGTATTTTTAGAAATTTAATTTGTATCTTGAACGTTTTTTTACAAACGATAAACATCTTCAAATTTTTTTTTTATTCTTTGTAATGAATTCCTTTAAATTTATTTATGAAATAGTCGATTATTACCTTTACTCTTCAAAACTAATCTTCTTTTAAATCTTTGTATATTACTAACTAATAAATCTTCAATTAAATCAATTTTTTATCGGATATTTATTCAATTTTCTTCAAGCAACATTTTTCTTATATATATTGCTGCGTATAATAAACATTTAGATAAATTATGTGAAATGTTTTACTAGCCAGGGTGCTTTTAATACAAATAACTGAATTGTTTAAGATCAACACAAAGTTGATATAAATGATTAAACATCCTGTTTACTTTAATTTAATCAAATCTTATTCAGTTTGTTTAGAACAATTTTCTAAAATCTTTTTTAAGAAATCTTAGAAATTTTTAAAGTTGTCCGAAGCAATAGACCAAAACCTTTAAGCAAATTCGAATAGTTTAATATTTGCATAATTTAAAAATAAAATTCCAAGTACAAGAAATTTACATAACATTTCAATATTCTAGAAGGACTACAGATTTGAATTTTCAAAACTTCTCTGTACCAATAAAGAATAAATTTATTTTTCAACAATTTAAGGTCAAAAAATTGTCTTATAAAGAAATTATAAAAGATTTCTACCTCTTGAAAATTCACCAAGCATGAATTTAATATATAGCTACAAATGAACAAAAAAAGCAATAACAGGAAATGAAGGCCAACTCATTCATTGACATTCAAAAATCTGTTAATAATTAGTTTAGATGTAAAATTTAAAAAGAGACAATTTTATCATCTCAGGTTTGTAATTAACGAATTAAATTCTACAAATTAAATCATTAGAAAGTTCTATTTGAAATTTAAATGAATATTTTACAGAATAGACTTAAGGTTATAGGTTTTGCTGTACTTTATTGTTTGTATTATTTTTCTACAACTCTTGCTTCTTTACTTTATTTGTGAAAAACATTTTATGATACTATTTACTTTAAAATTTCCTATATTTGAAGCTCTACTGACACCAAGCGGAAACCTTAAATTTTATTATTATTTTTATAAATTATTTTTGATAATTTATTTGAAATTATCTTAAAAATTTAAATTAGATTTTTACTTAGGGAGAAAATTTAAAAAAATTTAAATTATTATTATTATTATTATTTTAAAATTAAAATTAATTATTATTAAAATTTTTAGTTTTTTTCATGAAATTTTAACTCATGAAATTTTAATTATGTTTTATTGATAGCTGATTAATTATAATCACAAATAAGCTTTTTTTCCAGATAAAAATGTTAAAACAAAACAGTATTTTAGTTTTAGTTGTGAAATAATCAAAGTTTTTGTCAATCTTTAGGTAGACATAAGAATCCTAATTAAATAAGCTCTGACTTTTTTGAGTTTCTATACTTTAGTTGAGAACCTAAATCAATAGATTGATTAAATTTTGACAAGGTTAAAGAAAATGAAAAACTTAAAAATAGTTAGCTTTTAAATTAATTATTTAGAACTTAATTTATATCAAATTGATTAAGAAAATTCTACTTTGAAAATATCTTTTTTAATTTCTTATTAATTATTTTCAACAAAAATTTTTAATGAGAAGAAGATGATGGAATTTTTTTTATATTTCTTAAACCGAAATTCTCTTTTGCAGAAAGATCAAATTCTTGGAACAATTCTTATTCATTTTCATAACTTTCAAATTTCTCGCAAATTTGGTTATGAGAAAAGTTAACTATTATATAAGAAAATTTCACCTATTTTAATATAATTATGTTGAAAAATATGTTACTGATAATTTATTTATTTATTTATTACAATAAATGTGAAGGAAGGTGCCTAAAGAGAGCACCTCTCGCTAACACACATTCTCACAAATTAGATCTATTTGACGTGTAAACGAAAAAGCATATGACAGTGAAGAATTGCACAGAATCATAGTATTGTAAAAGAGAAAATTCACAGTTTAGAAATGGCAATGTTGGCGATATTATAACAATTCAGCTTTTTTTTGAACAACACAAGTGATTTTGACATGACAATCTCTGATGGCAGATTGTTCCATGTACTGATTGTGCGGTATGAGAAAAAACTTAATCTGGTTAACGTAGCTGGTGGAGTACGCTTATTAAGATGTAATTTATGTCTTCTAAGTTGATATAACTTGAGGGAGGGACTAATGGAGAAGAAGTCATCAAACTGAAGATCAATTGGTTGTGAATAATTTTAAAAATCAGAATAAGGTCGTATTTAATTCTTCGGATTTTCAAAGTATCTAGATTGAAGAAGCTGAGACGATGCTTATAACTCTCGTATTTGATATTAAGTTTCCTGCAAACCAATCTCGTAAATGTTGCCTGAACAGATTCGATTTTTCTGATATCACCAACTTGATATGGCATCCATGCACTGACATTGTATTCAAGAATAGGGCGTATGTACAGTTTGAAAAGGTTGACGAAAAACCATGGATCTTTAGACTTAAAAGTCTTTATGATGAGGTGGACAAGCTTGATAGATTTTTCAAAGATTCTGGAAACATAACTGTGCCATTTGAAGTCAGATGTCAGAGTAATGTCGAGGTCTATGACTGAGGATACTCGTTCAAGAATAGATCCATTGATGTAGTATTGGTTGCTGGAGTTGGCACCTGGCTTACGGGAGAATGTTATAACTTCAGACTTTGTTGGCTGGATTTTAAGTTGCCAATTCGCAGACCAGTTTTCTACGATGTTTAGTGCAGTTTGGAGTTTTGAGTGAGAACCAGATAATAGCTTGATGTCATCTGCATACACAAACACACTGACATTGTCTACTGTTATTAGTCTTCTGATGAGGTCTTCAATGAAATAATAATGTTTAAAAATATTTAAATGAAATTGTCTGCTAGCTGAAAAACTGAAATAATCTTTTTAAATGTTGTTCAGTATTGATTTTAATATCAGTGAAGATGTCTTCATATTCAATCTTCTAGTAACTTTTATTATTCTTTCAATGATTTATATGAATGTTTCAATTTATTCACAAACGATTGAAGAAATTATCAGAATATTAAAAAAAAACAAATAATTTTGAAAAGAAAATAATTTTGAGTAATAATTTTAAAAGCTCTAAAGATTTAGAATTTTCATAAATTCCACATTTTTAAGAGTTGACTAAAAAATTGAAAGTATTTTTATTGACTTTAAAACTTTAACGTAAGATATTTTCAAGTTTTTTAAAATATCAAAGTTTTGATATTTCTTAAACTCGTTAAATCGATATCAGCTACTTGAATAAAACGAATTTTTATTAACAACTATTTAAGTTAACAAATTATTATTTTTTTATTGAATTAATTAGTATAAGTTAATTAAATTAATTCAGATTATTTTTTAAATTGTTAGTAATTATCTTTACAGAATCAATTAAAATTTGTAAAGAATTATTAAAGAATTATTATTTGGTTAACTTAAAAGCTTGTTTGAGCTGGGTTAGTTTCATCTCCTTCGAATGCTTCATTTGTTTCAGCAACTTGTTCAACACCACCAACATTATTAGACGTTGGGGTAGGGAGAAACGGTAGATATCGAGCCAAACTAAAATAAAAGCCATTTTCGATAATTTAGTTTTTTTTATCATTGTCTAAAAGTTAGATTAAAAACTTAAAATATTTTTTTGTTTAATTACAAATAATACAAAATTTACAGACCCACAACAGTCTGGAATTACAGGGTTATAACATTTATCTTGTAAAGCTCTTTCAAATGGATTATTTTTAACTTTTCCAAATGTTTTTCCAACACCTCTTTCCTCATTGGTTCCTGGTAAAGTGTTATCAATTACAGCAGCAACTACTGCTCCAACTGTTAATGAAGAGTTGAGAAGAACAAAAAGTGTATTATCTAGATCTTCAATTCCAGTATTAATCTTTATTAGATTACTTTCAATTGCTTGTGGAACCATTAGGCCGGTGTAGAACGAAAAACCAATAACAAAAATATTTCTATAAAAAAAAAGAAATTCATTTAATTAACCAAATTAATTACTTAACTACTTTTGATTTTATTAACTTCTATGTTTACTGATTTAGTTTAGAAAAAGTTTTAATTTACAAACTTAAAAAGTAATGTTTTAATTTCTACCAAAGTTTATTTTAAAGTTTGAATAAAATAAGTTTAAAAGATTTATAGTTCACTAGTTTAGCACCAAAAATTCTTTAACAGTTCTTTAACAACAATTCAACTTTTATTTTTCGCTTCACCTGCTAGAGGTTAAGTCTACATATCGAAGATTGGTTAAACCGATCGCTATAATCATTCCAAACACTACCATAAAGATTCCTCCAAAAACAGGATCAGGAATACTTACAACAAAAGCTCCAAACTTAGTTATACATCCAAGAATTATACTCACGACTCCAGCGACTTGAATAACCTAAAAATAAAAATGAATTGAAGTAATTACAGGTTTAGTGATGCCAAGTTTGATTATAATATATAATAATATGTATAAATATATATATAGTTAGAAACAGGGTCTAAACTGTCTACAATGCAATCTACAATTTTGCATTTGAAGTATTTCAGTTTATTTTAAATGCTGCAAAATAAGAAAATAATTTTAATTAGATTTTTCTAATTCTTTTTGCGTTTTGAAATTTGAACTAATAATTCAGATATTTTCAAATTTCTAAGATACTTTTATCACAAAGAAATCTGTTGAAGCTACAAAATTATTTACAAATAAAACAAAATTAATGAAAATAATCATCTTACCCTTCTACTTCCAACTCTAGTAATTCCAATCGCAGCAACATTTTCACTATAAGAAGTTGTTCCGGTTGTCGTTCCAACAACACCAGCAAGCAAACAACCAAAACCTTCCATCATAATACCACGATTCACAGCATGCTTTGGTAGTTGTGGGGCATGTGCCATGGTTGCACAGGCATTATAGTCCCCTATTGACTCAATGATACTTGCACAGATTGCTGTAAGCATTCCTACTGCACCAGCAACTGTAATCACTGGCAACCCCCATTGACCAGGATATGGACACCGAAACCTAGAAAAATTATAAAGTTGAAACTGTAAAAAGATTTGGATATTCACCATGGACTGGTGTATACTGAAGAAATTTTAGCGTCTGAACGAGCATTGTAAGAATCATCATTAGGATTATCTGAAAATACTCCAGCAGATGTAAGAATCAAAGAGAGAATCCAACCTAATATGATCGCAATGAAAACCTACAAGTGTCAAATAGTTTTAAAAGTTAAACTTTGAATTTTTGAAACTTTTTAATATTGAGTTTCTTTGTTATTTTGTTCAAATCTTTACGAAGTAAATATTAAATGTTTATTTTAAGATTATTTTTGAGCGATAGTTTTCTAAAAAACAGTAAAACAGCTAGATTTTAAGCCAACAATTTAACTTTCATCATTTTAAGCTTCCTTTTTTTCTATTTTTTTCTAATTTTTTATATTTTTGATTGAATTTTTTAAAAACTTTATTTTTAGAAGTAATTTATAATAATTATTATACTAACCTAGTTAACAAAAAATTACAAATAAATTAAAAAATATTTTACAAATTTAAATAAAACTGATAATAATATAAACTCGAAATCAATAATCGTTTCACTACAGTGACTAATGTACTAAGTATATAAATTAGTATTTGTTAATTGAAACTTATCTATCTTCTGACTTTAAATGGCGCAATTAAGTTTCCAAAATTTTTGCAAAATCAGACAACCTTGTCTTCCTTTTCATAAAGACCTTTAATTCTAAGGTCCCATGCTTTTTTATCAATCTTTTCAAATTGTACGTACGTCCAATTCTTGAATACAATGTCAGTGCATGGATGCCATATCAAGTTAGTGATATCAAAAAAATCGAATCTCTTCAGGCCACATTTACGAGATTAGTATGCAGGAAACTTAATATTAAATATGATAGTTATAAACATCCTCTCAGCTTCTTCAATTTAGATACTTCAGAAATTCGATGAGTTAAATACGACTTAATTCTTATTTTTTAAATTATCCACAATTTAATTGACCTTAAATTCGATGATTTATTTTCCATTAGTCCTTCCCTCAAGTTATATCAACTCAGACGACACACATTACACCTTAATGAGCCCATATCACCAGGTACTTTAATGAGAGCAAATTTGTTTCTCATATCGCACAATTAGTACATGGAATCAGCTGCCATCAGACATTGTCATGTCAGAATCACTCGCGTTGTTCAAGCAGAAGTTGAACCGTTATAATATTGCCAACATTGTCATTTCTAAACTGTGAATTTTTCACTTTCTAATATTATTAACATTCTATGTAATTGTTCACTGTTATATGTTTTGAGGACTACTGAAATGCCATGTGTTACATCTTTTACTTTCTATATTTTTAACTAAATAGATGTTATTTGTGAGAATGTGTGTTAGCGGGAGGTGCTCTCTTCAGGCACCCTTCTTCGCATTTATTGTATTAAATAAAAAACAAATAGAAAAATAACCAGTTAGTTTGTAGGGAACAAACTCTTAAGGACATAATTTCTCGACTTTTTTAATTGTTTTTAAATTAAGCTTTTATCGGATAATTATTTTAAAATAGCTTATCAGTGTAATAGGAACATGTAACTTTATAAAGTTCAAATTTCACTTACCGGAAACAACTTAAAAAGTTCAAATGAAGATGCATAACATTTTTTTTCCTTCGAATATGTTAGAATAGGAAATTTCAAATTTTTCATATACTGAGAAGACACAACCAGTACAAATGCAGTACTATAATTAAAAAACAATTAGCTAATAACGAGCTATCTTTTCGAAAATTATTCAGTTTATGTAAATTTTTTTAAGATTAGAATATTTTAAAACTTTCTTAAATGATAAAATAATCTTGCGAGCAAACTTACAAAAATGCAATGCCCCAACTGGATTGAGCTTGCGCTGGAGCAACAGACACCAGTTGTATTCCAATTAAACTAATCGTTGTACAAATTGTAATTGGTCCAAATAACTTTGTCAAAAAGCCAATTATTCCAGTAGCACCAATAAGTATTTCAAATATTGATGCTACTATAAGAGATCCTTGTAACTGATAAATATAATTCATAAGCTGAAAAATTATTGAAAAAAGCCATTATAGTTCACCTCTGCAACTCGTCTCATCCAAATTTGGTTTTCATCTAAATATTCGCCATTAATGGTTTCATCATACAACCACAAACCATTTCTACTTATGTTGAGTTTGTTCGGACAAACATTATGTGAAAGCTTCATCAAAGAGAAAGCTGGAACTAAAAAGGCAAACGAACTACCTTGTAAGATTGGTAGCCTATAAAAAATGTTGAAAATTTAATTAATACTTTTCAAGATTTCAAAAATTGTTGAAAAACCTGGTTCCAAGAGTAGATTGAAGAATACTAGAAATACCATTGACAACTAGTACTGATGAAATTAAGTAGGTTTTAGCTTGGTTCCCTATCTCGTCGTCATTAATACATAAAGATGATGCTAGTGCTAATGGTGGTCCAACTGAACCACCAATTGCGAGAAAGCAATGCTAAAAATACCAGTTTTACTATCTGCCTTGCAGCAATTTTTTTTCCTATACTTTTTGAGATGTTTTTTACGATTAACATTTTTTGTAGCTTAAATCAAACAAAACAACTCAAAGTTTATTTAGTTAAATCCAAATTAAAAGTCATAATTTAGGTTTAGATCAAAAAATTTAAGATAAAAACCAAAGTAATAAACTCTATATTATAAAACTATTCATTTATTTAATGTTTCTTCAAGCATTTTAGCAAAAAACAAAACAAAGTATATACCTGAAAAGCAAACAAAACACAAAGATACCATGGTGGATTATCATTAACACCGTACAAAATATCGTTTTGTTCTGTTGTTCCTTCATTTAAATTTCCTTCAGTATCTTCATCATTATTTTCATTAGACATAATCTACTTCATAAAACTGAACAAAAAGTCCTTTAATTTCAAATCTTATTCTTAGTAATGCTGTATAATGTTGACTTGGTAATAAATGAACCTTACAGCAGCTATTTATGAAAGGTTTACGGTAAACAAACTTATGAAAAGCAGCATATGATTCATGAAAATAACAAAAATATTTTAAAAATTCAGCTTTTATTAGTTGTTATTCAAAATTGTAAAGTTTTACTTAAAAAAGGTTGTTGTTTAAGACTAACCAAGCAAAACTTTTTTTTACTCTATCAAATGGAGAAAAATGCGCAGTGATTTTTGAAGCAAATAAATGTGATTGACCAAAAAAATGTATTTAGAGAATGTTTGAAAACCTTCAAGGTTTTATAAACACATAAAGCTACTTTGTTTGTTTTTTTATATTATAAGTTACTAGTTCTTATATAAAGTATATAAATATTTAATTTTAACGATACTTTTTTATCAATCTTTTCAAATTGTAAGTACGTCCAATTCTTGAATACAATGTTAGTTCATAGATGCCATATCAAGTTAGTGATGTCAAAAAAATCGAGTCTGTTCAGGCCACATTTACGAGATTAGTATGCAGGAAACTTAATATTAAATATGATAGTTATAAACATCGTCTCAGCTTCTTCAATTTAGATACTTTAAAAATTCGACGGATTAAATACGACTTAATTCTTATTTTTTAAATAACTTTTGTCGTTCTGCATGATTGCATCTAATATTTGGTTGCATTAACTGCAATATCAGCGATATTTAAACTTTAACATTCGGTTTCATAGAAAATCTTTTATTACCAAAAATCAGAAAAATCTAAACAAATTAAAGAGAATTATTTTGAAATAATAAAAAAAATTTCTAAAATCGACAAAAAAATAATATTCTAAAAGATTTTGCTTAAATCTTTAAAAGTATGCATGGCTAGCTTTACAAGAAATTGTAGCAGACATCAGCATATTTAAAAAGAAAAACAAACCACTATACCACCGTAGGCTATCCTTTGTATCGACATCGAATAAAAAAAATTAATTGGGCGAATGTGTTTAAAACCTATTTTTTTTTTGTGGAAGCGCACTTATTGGTTAAGTGTGCTTACGATTCTCACAACAAAAGATAACAGACGCTATTTAACACATTTCTATATTTTGCGCATAAATAAATATGTTACAAAAATTTTCCATTGCACAAAGGACATGGTGACATTAGAAGAGACTTGAGCCAGGATGGATAAGAAGAAAGTATGGAAAGCGAAGAGATGCCACAGAAAGTACAGATTCGTCTTTGAAAACTTTGAATGGGTAAGAACGTGAGACAACAGGCCGGCCAATAGACTCCTTCAGAAGATATGTACTCTTTAGCATCTTTACTAAGTGATAAACTTGTTAAAGTAAACAAACAAACAGCATTAGGCAGTTTGTGATTTTTCAAACGATTCAATATAGGCCATAATTTTGAAAAGTCCATTTTAGTAGAAAGATCTTTGTTCAAATTGATCCATTTGATAACTTCTGTAACAAAACACAACAACTTTAAATTGTTTGATTTTTTTGATTCTAATTGCTGTTCGGCATTCAGTAAAATTTTATGCATTTGCATAACCAATAATTTCTTTTCACAGTCTTCAAAAGATTCTTTGAAATTTTCAAAAGTTTTTCTTCTATTATAAAGAATACTCCACACAAACTGTAACTCTTTCACGTTTGTTGGAAGCACCTGAACTAACTTTTCAATCTCAGGATAATATCCTTCAAGATGCCTAAGTGAAACAAACCAATCAGACAAAGTTAATGGTGACTCTATATTCTGTACCAGTTGTTTGATTTTTCTAGAATCAGCTTTAATAACAAAAACATTTAGAGTCGACTCATTCTCTTCTAATATACTTTTTGTAACCTTAGATCTTGAGTACAAAGTAGCCAAATAGATGGAATTAGGAGAGATATCAGCAGTCAGAAGATATTCATCTACGTCTTCTGGGTTTAGAATAGATTGAAAGCCAACAAATTTTAATGATTTAAGATGTTTCAGATATATTTTACTCGCACAACCATCACAACTAATTGAAACAACTTCAATTTCATTCTTGGTTGTAAGGGTTCCTCTTATAGCTACAATTTCAAACATATGTTTTTTAAGATCCATAAATTTATCAATTACTTTTAAATGTGAGTTCAGTTTCAAACATATTACAGCGTTTGCTTTAGAAAATATCAGTGCATTTTCATCAGCTGAAAGTCTAAACCAACTTATACTTTTAACTTGTAAATAATCTTCATCTTTCCATATTAGTTTTGGTTGAGTAAATGAAAAAGTTTTTTCATATTTATCAAATTTCATTTCAATAGCAACAAGTTTACCATTAGTAAATGCAACACAAATACTCAAGGAACAATCATTTATAAGTTTTTGATCATTATCACACATTTTAATTGCACAAATAGTTCCTTCACCACAACTAAATACTTGGCAAACTTTAATTATTGTTTTATTTTCTTCATCTTCTTTCAAAGTCCAAAATATCAAATGGCTACTTTCAGTAGCAGTACATAAAACACCACAACCATATGTTGCATTAAAATTATCTAATTTATAAAAGTCTAACCATTCTATACATGTAATTGTAGTAAGTGAGGAATTGTCTTCATTTGCTTCAGATATGTTGGAACTCCAATAAATTTCAAGTAAAGATGTAATGTTGTCTAACGGATTCCATTCTAAAAGTGGTTTTTTTATCCATGATAATAATGATGATGAATTAAATATAGCCATTAGATATTTCCTTCCACAATGTAAACAAATAAAACACTTCATGAAATGATCAGTTTTAGATCGAATTTTTTTTTCAAAACAATTAGGTGGTTTTTCAGGTGAATCAACTTTTTTTATATCAAAGTTTTCAAGACTTTTAATCTTACTGATAGGAAATTGAATCAAATGAGAACTCATCTCTTTAACTTTAACTTCCATAAGATCACAAACCATAATAGAATGATCTGTGATAATGCCAATAGAATTACTATTCATCCAGTGAATTTGATGACCTGTAGATATGTTATCACCCAATAATGAAGTATTAATCAGTTTAGCAGAATTAAATAAATAATCCATTTTTACAAATTCATCAAAAATTGAGTTCTTGATTCAGAAAACTTATCTAAAAATGATTCTAAAAATAGAAGAAAAACACCTGAATCTATTAAATGACATAAAATATGTTTAGATTTCTATTCAATGATACAAAATTAATATAATAATAATAATACTATCAATAAATCTAACTAATATAAATTTCTGAGAAACAAATAAATCAACTTCAATAAAAACCTTATTAAAAATATTTTTATTAATCAAATAAAAAAAAAATTAAAATAATATAAATAGACAATTTAAAGACAAATAATGATAATTAAATTACAAAAAACATAAAAAGGCATAAAATGAAACTTGTCAGGTATACTGTTAAGCAATATATAGATCATAGAATAGTAATAATTGTAATATAAATTTAGAGATATATAAATTTGAACTACTAAACCAAGAAAATGTATAATTAAGTTTAAAACAAAACTAAAATATATATGTATACATGCGATATTAAATAATAGTATTTTTACTTGGTTCTTAAAAGTTCTTCTTTGGTTATTAAAAATGCGCTTAAAGGAAAAAGAACAAAGATATTAATAATATTAAAAATATGGAATATTGTAGTAGTAGACGAAATACTATTGACACTTTTCGCGCTGTACTAAAATGGCCTTAACTTGATTTGTCATTTTACAAAAATATACTTTTTATTTATTTATTTATTACAATAAATGCAAAGGAGGGTGCCCGAAAAGAGCACTTCTCGTTAACACACATTCTCACAAATAACATCTATTTAGTCAAAAATATGGAGAGTAAAAGATGTAAATCATGGCATTTCGATAGCACTCAAAGCATATAACAGTGAACAGTTACATGGAATGTTAATAATATAAAAAAGGAAAAATTCACAGTTTAGAAATGACAATGTTGGCAATACTATAACGGTTCATCTTCTGCTTGAACAACGCGAGTGACTTCGACATGACAATGTCTGATGGCAGCTGGTTCCAAGTACTAATTGTGCGGTATGAAAAAAAATTCAATCTGATTAATGTACCACGTGATATGGGCTTATTAAGATATAATGTGTGTCGTCTGAGCTGATATAACTTAAAATAAAAAGCTCTGTATTTTCAAACTCGGTAATAACTAAAAAGTCTTTTACGCCAATTTTTTAGTAGAATATGTAAGGCAATCTCTTTAAAAATCCTCAAAAAATTCCCTTCCTAGCTTTTGCATTAACTGTAGTTAATCTGACTTTTTCATTTCTTTGATTTTAGTATACCATCTGATAGTGTTTCAAAAGATTTTTCTGTTGAGCGAATTTCAGTAAAAAAATAAAAAATTTTTGTATCAGATTAGTGATAAACTTTGAGAAGTTTATAAATCTATCATTTGATGGTTTTTAAAAACAGACGAATATTTCTATAAAAAGTTGATAATAACAACTATTTAAACAGTACTCTTTAGATTTGAAATTTATTATTTAAAAAGTTTTATCAAAATAATTCAAAGTATGTTTATAATAATCATTAAATATAGTTATTAAAAGGCTGATTAAAGATAACTATATTCAGCTTGACATCTTGAAATAGAAGTTCAACTTAAAGTCTTAAAGGCTTAACTTAAAGTAGAAAATATATCACTTAAACAATAATCTGTATTGTATTTACTAAAGATTATTTAAAATACATGAATAATAATAATAATAGTTATAAATATAAATGAATTCTTTTTAGAGTTTTTAACTTAAAATATTGCTTAAGTTTTTCTTAACAGTTTTCTAGCACAGCTGTGAGAGAAGGTCACCATTTCTTATTATGATTTTCATAAAGTTTTTGTAAATTAAACAACTTTGAAAAATTCTTAAATTGCAAAATTATATTTTATTCTTCCATTAAATTCGGTCTATAAAGTTTCTGATGAAAACAAAACAATATATCAATGTTTTGATAAGTTTTATTTTGCTAAGAAAGACTTGTTAGGCTTTGTAGATATATTGTAGACAAAAATATAGCTCTTTTATAACATTAAGTTAATAATATCAGTTTTAATCAGAAAAAAACAATAAAATATGATAAATAATTTTAATTATAATGAGTCTATAGTAACTAGGCTATTTTCAAACTCAACGAAAGGTTCAAGAAGCAAAAAAACAAATGCAACAGAAAAATAGGTAGCCCCAGATAAAGCTAAATAAAACGATTTTCCCAAAATATGAGAAATAAACTGAAGAGATTCTGATTTTCGACTTTTTACAAACCTTGCAAAAACAGCCAAGGCGGCTGTTACAAGAATAACTGAAAGTAAACAAAAAAATCATAATTTAATCTAAATATTGAGTTTCAGTTTCGGTAAAGTACCTATCGAATAAATTTTCAAATAATTTACCTGTAATTAATGTTAGAAACAGAACTAGATTTCTAAGAGTGGTATGATGAAAATGATGATAAAATAAATCAATGATTTGAATGATTAATCCAAACATTGAAATCAGTAGTGAAACGATAATCAGATTTTTAGTCACGAGCAACTTTCTTGGCGCAGCTAAATAATGATAAAATAAGATAAAGTTATCTGTAAAGTTAAGCTAAAAGTTTGATTCAAAAAGTATATAAATGAAACTTACAAGTATCAAAGTTCGAACTTACTTATCATAAACTGTTCAGCATTATCTAGTTCTATATAAACACTCTTATTCCCTGATGCCTCTTGAACGATGTAATAAAAACCAAAAGATGTTGTCTAAAATATAATTCAACGCGTAAAATGATTAGCTTTTAGCTTTAGGAATAAATTTAGAAAGAAGACCTGAAGATTAGATGATTGGTGTTCTACTACTATCTCCCATTCATTATAAAAAGTTGAAGAAGATATCAAGAAAATTCCAGTTGAAAGTAAAAGAACCACTAGAATGATTGGTAAGTTGTGTGTAGTTTTCTTTTGTTTATTACTGAATAGTTTGATAATTGAGAAAATAAAACTATCAAAACAAGACATTATTAAATAACTTTCTATTAATCTGTAATTAACACAAAATATATATTTTCAAAGGTTGAAATGATGATAACAAAAACAAAAAGAACGTTTTCGATTTTACAAGCAAATGTATTCATGTGTTTATAATGCAACTTCTACAACAAATGAATATATAGCTGCGATTAAAATACAGCTGGTACTAATACAACTGTAAAAAAATCCTGCGCCGAAATGTATTTCTGATGGTTTACTAAACTGTTTAACTACAGTTATCCAATAAGAAAGCGCAGCAATGTTTGTCACTCCTACAAGCAAGTATGAATTAATAAAGAAGTTGTTGATACAATAAAAATACTTACCAATTATCAAAAATATGATACAAGGTATATATTTCGATTTTCTATTTAATGTAAATGATAACTTCAAGGCAATAATTATCCCAATAATAGAGAGTAGAAAGCTTGATGAAAATGAATAACCAAAGTATGGAAGTACAGACAGATCTTGAAAGTAAATGTTATTTTTTTATGACAAAAACTAAAAAAGCCATTTTGTTATACTTTTGTTATTCCAATTAAACATCAGAGAACATGTTTTTCGATTCACTTCAAGATATATTGGCTCTATCAATTTTGATGTCTTGCAAACGTAAAAGAGTCCGAATGATAAGCTCTTCAAAAAAAGTAAGATTTTAATGTTTTTAAAACATTGAAATCTAAGAAATGAAATTTTTTCAATATAATTCTATCTATTAACTAAAAATTGAATATATGTACAAAAATAAACAATGCTAAAAGTTAGAAAAGTCGTTAGCTTACATTTGTTTGATTATATCCATTAAAAATTTCAACCCAATCATTTTGTATCAAGGAAAGAAACTGGAAGATTGAAGCAAAGAAAGCTGGAACAAAACCAAATATAACTGGAAACAAAACTACTGAACTTTGAGAAGATGCAGTTTCTGTTGAACCTGAAAAGTAAATAATTTTACATCAATTAAACATCTCAACCTTTTGTCATCACTTATTTCTGAGATGACTTCAATCTCTGAGAGATCATTTTCTATGACTTCATTGATGTAGCTGTGATTATCGTTTGGATATTTGACAATCAATGAACATCCGTTGTCAGTTGAGACATCTTTGTTTGGCTTGTTCTTCTTTGGTGTAGAATACTCTACTTGAAACGATGTTTCCTTGTTCTTTCTAACTTCTGTCTTCTCATCATCAGAATCCATTGATTCATTTAAAAATCTTACTCTATTCTTCATCGCTGAAATACTTAAAACTTCAATTAAACTAAAAATTAAAACTTACTTTTAACACAAAAATAACTTTTCTGAAATGTTTTTCCACCATGTTTTTTCTACTTTTTGTTTTTTAACTTTTCTTTAATAACATCTATCAAAAACTTAACGTTTTTAAACTCTGATAATCTTTAATATAAATAATCTTTTCTTGCATTAATTAAAAAAAATTTTCTCAAATTTAAATTTTTTGAATATAACCTTGTTAATACTTTTTACAAAAAAATTAACTTTTAGATTTTAATACTAAAGTAACTCCTATGAAGTAAAAACAATAGAAATAGGTTATTTTATAAAAACAAAGTACACTTTTTTCGAATAATATTTTGGCTTATTTGCTTGTAATTCAGAACTTTAAAATTAAACAACTTTTAAAATTCTTAGGAATTATTTTCACTTTAATAATAATGTCTTATTTCTGCTAAATAAAAACAATTTTGGCTTAAAATAAGTAAAATATTCACAAACTTTGCAATAAATATTCATTATTAACTACTTTACATATATGCAAATAATATACCTAAACCTTTGGTTGCTTTTTCTATTTTAAAATAAACATTAGCTGAAGTAAATTAAGAAACTTCACATCTCAAACATAATTTTTTCATCTTCTGATTAATCGTAGCAATGTATTGTTTTTATTCTATAGAGTAATCTCTACACAGGTCATAGCAAAAATTTAATAAATTATAAAAATTTGATGTATAGAACTAATCCTTTACATAAAATAGTGTTTTCTAAAGTTAAACACAAAGTATCGAATATATATAAATATTATTTATACGAATCAAGCGCACAAAGTTAGACATTTCATTGCTCATAAATTTCTAGGCTTTTTTCCAATTTTTTTTTCAGCTTTTCCAAAATTATTTTGATTAAATCTGTAATTAATCGTCTTTAAAAATAAAAAATAAGTTATCAAAACTTGTTTAACTTAAGACATACTATCAAATTTCAAATAATAAAAAAGTCAAAAACGGCCAAATGGTTTGAAATTTGTCAAGAAATTTTTATTATATTTAAATTTAATTTATTAATAGTTTATTCTTTACTATTAGAGTAAAACTGGCCAACTTTTTTTGAATTTTTCAAGATATTTTGTTTGCTATACTAGAAATTTGTCAAATAGTTTTTATAATTGGAAATTTAATATTTTATTTTCTATTTTTACTCTGATAATTGTATTTTATTGAAATCTTAAAATGTTTAACTGAATTTCTATAAATTTTTAATTTTTTTGTTGAAGTAATTTCTTTATTGTTTTCAAATATTACTTATCTATTTGTTGATTTTGTATTTTATATAACATCAAGTAATTTAATATCATCTTGATTATTCTTCTTCTACCTGTTATGTTTTCTAACACATGTTTAAAAAATTAAAGTAAATATAATTTTATTTTTTTCTGAAATTGTATAAATATAATTGTTATATCATTTACTCATTGCTTATATTTACAGAATTTTAATTAATTTAACTTTATCTTAACTTATTAACTTATATTTACTCAAAAAGTCATTCTTTTTATTCCATCTTATTCACTTTATTTATCAAATCATCAAAGACTTCTGTAGTTTACTCTTTTTGTATTTTACTAACTTATTTTGTTTTATTTGTTTTTTTTGTCATTTAACTAAACTTAAATATGTTTAATTTATATTGATAATTTTTATTATGATTAAAATTTGGGTTTTTGTATATTGATGTATAATTTATATTTTAAGCAATCTATTGCTAAATGTTTAATATTTTTGATTAAACTCCAAATTTGTTTATCTTATTTGCTTTTTCTGGAATTTGATTTTATAATTTTTTCTTAATCATTTATTTATAAATTGTATTTAATAGATTTTTATAATTTTTATTAGATATTATTATTAGACCTTCAGTTTGATGATTTCTTTTCAATTAGTCCTTCCCTCAAATTAATTAATTTTATTAGATATTAAATATATTAGATGACATTTGATAAAAGAAGTTTTGAAGTTTGTTTTGAAAATCAATGGTTTTATAAATCACCTAGATGCCCTCATGGACCTATGCTATTATTTGAAAAGTTTGTATCTGGCAAACATAATGAACGAAGATACTTTGCATGTTCAGCAAGTAGAAATAGAAAAGAATGTAGTCATTTTATTTGGGAAGATGATTTTAAAAGAGGAAAAACTCAAATGAAGAAACAGAAACTGGAATCACACTACCCTAAGTATGAAGATATTATTAAAATGAAGAACTTTTGTTTAGATTGTCAGAGATTTTTTATAGATGAACAAAACTGTGAGCATAAACTAAAAAAGCTAAATGATAAAGAATTTTCAAATCCATCACATTTACTTCAAGCTGTTCAAGCAAACAAGTTTAAAGCACAATATCATTTAAAAGAAAAGTCTTTAAGTTTTCTTTTCAATCAAATTCTACAACTTGGATACACTCATGTTATATGCATGGGGATGCCAAGATTACATGAAGCAATCCAAGCTCTAAACACAAACAAAATCACAAGCTTTTTATTAGATATCGATGAAAGGTTCAAAATGTTTTGGCCATCTGATAAGTTTGCCAGATTTAATATGTTCAATCATTATTTTTTTGACTTAGATGGTGAAATAAATCTTGAAAAATTTTTATCTACATCAATAAAAGTGTTAGTTGTGACAGATCCACCTTTTGGAGGGCTTATTGAGTGTTTAAATCAAACTTTGTTATGGTTTACAGAGATCTATAAAAGAAGATTAGATACATTTCTCATATTTCCCTACTTTTTTGATAGAAAAATTAATGAAACAATGGAATCATTTGAAATGTTAGATTATATATTTGAATATGACAATCATAAAAAGTTTAGGATGAAAAAAAACTCACCTGTTAGACTTTTTACAAATATCAGTCTTGGAAATTTTAATCTTCCTGTTAAAGAAGGTTATAGATACTGCAAAGAATGCGAAAAGTTTGTCTTAGAGGAGAATAAACATTGCAAAATATGTGGAATATGCCCCTCTAAAAATGGGAAAACTTATATACATTGTAACAAATGTAATTGTTGTGTTAAACCTGATTATACTCACTGCTTGAAATGTAATAGATGTCAACTTAATGGACATACCTGTCATGGTCAGATTGAATTAAAATGTCATATTTGTGGAGATAAAAGTCATAAAAGAAAAATGTGTCCTCAAAGAGTTGATGTGAAACGAAAGAAATTTGATAATTAAAACTTCTTTATTTAATTAGAAATTTCTTCTATTATTTTAAATATATAATTATTTATTTATTATTTATTTTATTTATGTGTCAGATGGCATCTTTTGAAAAAGACATTTTAGTCATTGATACTTCTAAAGATCAGATTACACTAAAATGCTTTAATGACGTCACGATGAAGTAATCCTTGCAACACACCGATGAGATTACATATGATGACGTCATCATCGCTATCTCTATTTCGTCGCCTTCGAAATGGTGTCTCGTCAACTTGGTTGCTGTTAGTTACCACGCGATGTCGAAGCGCTTGCGTTCCTGCTGCAAGTCACGCTTCACTGCACACGTGACGTCACCAACGCGATTACTCACGTTCCGGAAGAGACGATCATTGTTACCACCATCGTTTGGTCGCGTCCATGACGTGCTGAATGGATCGCGTTCAAACGCGACTCATTTGCATATAAGTCTTTACTGCGATCATAAATAAATAAATTTCGAATTTCATAGAAAAATGTTTCTTTTTGTTCCTTGATCTTAATTTTTCTTCATTTGTTTGTGGAGCAGTCATTCGGAGCGATCCGCTGCGATAACTTCCTAATTGCTGGTATCGATATTAAGCGACTTCATATCGCGCTTGCAAGTATCTTTAAAGCAAAGACAAGGACGACTGATGTTGCTTTTTGATAGCTCCCCGTACAACAGATCCTTTGGTCCGTCCCTCATCTATTCGACAGACGTGTCCTTAGCTGTACATTGTTGTCACACCGCTGTGTCACTTCCTTGTTTCATATCTTTTGCTGCCACGTTAGATGTAGTCTACGACGAAAATGAAAGATATCTTCCCTAATTTTCGACAAATCCACTCGTGTACAAGAGCGTACTGCAGATGAAGGCTCGGTAGATGGCAGCTTTTGTTTTAATAAACAGCTTTAGATTATTCCAGAAGCTGTGAGCCAAGATGCTTTACGATTGCTGGTCAAATATTAGAAATATTATTTTTCGAACAGTTTCATTGTTACTTTAAACAGAAAGCAGATATTTTATTGTTTTTAAGTTTCTGTGAAAGTTTTTTATCATCTTGTTAACTCTACTACTGTTTTTATTTTCTTATCATCAAGAAACACGATTTTGAAATAAATGATTACTTGAAGCTACAGTTAAATTATAAATGATATTGTTTTTGTACCAATTACAAAAGAAAAGTTAAATCCAAACTTGTTTTAAGCCAGAAAAGTCAAATAAAGTTGTAAAACTATTTTTAAAATAAGGAAGTAGAAACTGTTAGTATTATTCAGTTGTTAAATAAAGTGAAGTTATTAAATAATTGTTATTTCTTGAATAATAAAAACTAAAATATAGAAAATATAACGTGGAAAGCCAGCAGATAGTATGTTAATGGTATTTTAATAATTACACCTTTCAGTCTAAAACTAACTTAAAATTAAAATAATTTTGTTTGAACTAATGAATGCTAGGAATATTCATTTTAAAATATTATGCAAGCTATTTTTAAATCCTCTGTCTTCACTGTCTAAAGTAAGTGTTTTGTTCGTGTCGATGACCTTCTTGGCAAGAAGCTGCACCATGTTAGCATTTTTGTCGGAACCAGGATCAGATTTCAGATTTAAGTTTTACTGATTCAGTAGATACAGATTTGCTGATGTCGGATAATAGGTTTTGATTATAATTAGATGAGAGAGCTGTTGTGTCCATGGTTCTACATTTAATGCAAAACCATTTAAATCCCATTTGCTTCATTTGGTTGTTTACAAATATTTCATAAAGTTTCTTGCTCACATCATTACAATTCTTAAAATAAATAAAAAAATTTACCAAATTTATTTATATATTACAAATAAAAAACTTTAAAAATAAATGGAAAAAGTGCTGAAAATAAACAGATGAAAAAAACTAGAATTTGTGAAATAAGACAAACTGCAATCTCTTATATTTTCAGCTTACATAAGTTTGATTAAATTTATATTTAAAGCTGCAAATTAAAAAAGAAAAGTAAGAAATAGAATTAGGAAAAACTGGATATAAAGTAATGATTTTATCATGAAAGTTAAATTTAAAATAAAAACTTTTTCTTTATCATGTTTAGAAAATAGATTTCAATTCTGTAAGCCTGTAAGAGAACTTGTCTCATTTATTTTTGAAATGATTTCATTTTAGAATTGTGAAATGGTAAAACTATGATATTTGCACTATCAATGCGCTAAACGAAATAATTCTGTTTGTACTGCTTTGTAAGCTGCTTCTTATTAAAGTAGGTGGAGAATACACTAATTAAAAATTGTCTCTTTCATCCGTTTTCTTATCACTTTCATTCAATTTTTTCTTCCTCTTTACTCTAGTAGTTTAAGCTTAGTGTTTAAGCCAAAGTTGTTTACTTTCAATGCTTTATTTACTTTCAGCATATTTTTATTCTAAGTTCTTTGAAATTGTTTAGAAATAATGTTATAGAACAAAGTGGTAAATATTGCTCATAAAAAATAGAAGTTATTGAGTTTCCATTAACAATAAGTTTTAGAAGTCACTTACATTAAGTTTTCCTATATTCTTTTTTATCCCGTTATTACTTGTTTATTGTTTAACATGATGATATATTCTTACAAAAATATTCCGTTGGTTAAGTCAGTTCTAATCGAAAAAATAATTTCGTCATTTATTTTACTTCCTTATATTTTAAAGTATACTTTATGCAAATTTTATACTTTTCAAAGTGAACATTTAAGTTATTTTCTTGTAGTAAACGATTTTCAAATTTTAATTTTTCAATTATTTTTTAGTTTTTAAAATTGCAAATCAGTTGTAAAATTCAGAAAAAATAAATGGATGTTAAACGTAAAACTAATTTTGTCAAAACTATTTCAAATGATAGAATATAATATGTTTATAATATGTTGATATAATAACTACAGTTCTTAATGAATTTTGCAAAGCTATACTTGTAAACTGATTCAAAAAGCAAATTTTTAAATCTATATTTAAATAAAAATAAAATCAGTTACTTTTTCTATTTAAAACTAATAACATCACCTTAAATAAACATTTTTCTAGGTATAATTTGACTTTAAACTTAAAATATGATCAAAGTTATTTTAAAAAACTAGAATTTTTGACCTTTAACTTATTAGTACTTAAAATAATATAAATGGTGCGCAAATAAATTTTATTCTAATTTTATTTTCTTATATTTTGTTTGTAACCAAATTTGAATTTGTAAAACGGTAACTAGACAGCTTATCGATTTTTTTAATGTTAAAAAAGCCAAAATCTGCTACTTGCTATGGCCTGAAGCGCTTTTCCAAATTGTTTAAAGTTCTTCACTTGTAACTACCTTTTGGTAGTTTATGTTTTTCTATTTTTATCGTATTTTTTACAGTTTATTTTTAAATTATAAATTTTCAACATAATTGAACTTTTTGTGTATTTTCTTCTAATGTACTAATTAAAAGCTAATTTAATTTTTCTGTAATTTATCGTTTGAGTTGTCTTTTTGATTTAAAATTTAATTAAGCAACCATAATCTTTCTTATTTTCTATTTTTAACTTTATTTCTTTGTTTGTATCATCAAATAAATACTTTTTAATGTTTTTAAGCTTTATTTTTTTATATTGCTAGCTATTGTATTTTCCAACAATAGTTTTTTGTTTCCTGTTTCAAAAATTGAAGCATTTTTTTAATATAATTTTAATATTTTCAAAAATTTGTTGGTCAATAGTTCTATGATTATTTCAATGTTTGTTTTATTATTAAATATTTGACTTTATTTACATTTTTGACTAAATTTTGTTGTGAGTTTGTTTTACTAAATATTTTATTTCTTTAATCTAAAAGTTCTTTCTATTTACATCTGTTAACTACAAAGTAAGCTTCGAAAATTTGATCATTTTCAATAATATTTATGAATAACTTATTTTTTTTTCTATTCTAATAAAAACTGTTTAAAGAAATGGTTTTTAGATAAATAATTTCTGCAAATTTCCAATATAACTTTATTTATTTAATTTATAGAATTATTTTTCTTATATTATGTTTTGAAGTTTATATTTTTGTTTACAAATAAATACTTTTAATGTAATGAAGTTTATCTTTATATGAAACTGTTTTATATGTTTGTTGTTTAATCATTTCACAACTTTTAAAAATATAAATTATTTCTTATATGCAACTTTGTTATGATTATAACTTCATAGTTTTTATAAAACTTTTGATATTTTTATTTTAAGTAACAAACAATTTATTAATAATTCTAAAGTTTTTTTAAGTGTATCAGAAGTTTGTTTAAAATACAATAAATATAATAATCAAACTTTTTATCTTTCAGTTTTGTAAGTTTGATTTAATACTGTTAGAGAAAAGTTTAATACCTTAATGTCTTTTCCAAACAAGTTACGAAGAAATGTACCTAGCTTAGATGCTGAGCGGGAAGCTTTTGAAAAAAGACAAGTAAGTTTTAATTAAAAAAATCTAAACTTTTTGTTTTCATAAATAAGGAACTTCTGATAAAGATTTTTATGAAAATAGAATATAAAATGTCATTTTTTTAAAGATTTTTTTATGAAAACTGTAATTGATTAACTATCTATATTTCTTTTTATAATTCTTCTATTTATTATTATAATGTATTTATAAAATTCTAAACTTTTTGCATAATTTATTGAAATATTGAAATAAATTGAAAGGTATTTAAATCAATCTTATAAATAATTTATGAATGCTTTTAATCTTTTTAGATGAATTGTATTCAGAAAGCAATGAATGTGAATGAAGCAGCTGCTAAAGAAAAGCATATCAGATGTAAGACTCTATTAAATTTTAAAGATTTCAAATCAACAACATCTGAATCCTTTTTTTTAGCTACAATAATGGGAACTCATCATGAAAAATCAGCAAAAGCTTTTTGGAGTATTGTAAGAAGATTACCTTTATCACATGATCCAATGGTAGTTTGGAAGTTCTGTCATGTTCTACATAAAGTTTTAAGAGAAGGACACCCTAATGTAATTCATGTTTTTATATATTTTAAAAGTTAAAAGTTTGTTTTGATAATTAAGTTGGTTTGTTTATAAATATTTTACAAATATTGCAAGAACTAAAGCATCTTTTAAATATATATTTTCTTCTTTTATAAATATAAAAGACATTAAACTTACAAAACTGAAAAATAAAAAGTTTTATTATTTTATTTAAAATATTTTAATCAAATTTTCTCATACACTTAAAAAAGACTTTAAAATTATGAATAAATTGTTTACAAATATTAATATTTTTCTCACATCTATAGGCTGTAAAAGATTCAATTCAATACCGTAAAAATTTAAAAGAATTATCAAAACATTGGGTAAGATCTTTTTAAAGTTCAGTTTTTACGTCAAAGCTCATTAAAAATTGTTTTTTAGAAAAGGTTTTCTCAAGGATATGGTTCGATTATCAGTTTATATCTGACTGCTTTATCAGCAAAACTTGATTTTCATCAAAAGGTTAAAACCTAGATGTATTTTTAAAACTAATTTTTGTGTTTACATAAACATTTTTTAGTATAAAACTATACCTGGATCTTTAAAAATTACAGAAGAGCACCTCGAAGACATTTGTGGAAATGACATTAACATTTAGTGAGTAATTATCTAATCAGTAAATCTTTAAACTCATTTTTTTTTTATCTAGTTTCGAACTTTGCGTTGATATATTTGAATGTATTGAAACACAGTTGATACTACAACAAGCAGGTGTGTTTCCAATCTCTTATTCAAGTAATTTACAAAATACTTTTCCAGTTTTTATCAAATTGGATATGTCTCGAGCTATATCACAAACTAACACTGGACAATGTCGACTTGCTCCATTAGTTTCTGTTATTTTAGACACAAATCAGTTATACAACTGCGCTATCAACATAATGTTCAAATTACACGGCTGTAGGTCATGTTTACATTTTACTGATGTAATTTCCTTCACTTTTCAACTATTCAATGTTTACTTAAAGACTTTTTTAAAGACTTGAAGTGCTTTTTATTTTAGGTTTACCAGCCGATGTATTACTCGGTCATCGAGAGAGGTTCACGACTTGTCATAAAGGATTAAGAAAGTTTTATCACATCTGTTCTAATCTGTATTATTTCAAGCGTCTGATGATGATACCTTCAGTTCCAGATGTCAGTTTCAACATTTTTTTCGTTGTAAAAACACTTTAAAGTTGTTATTTCTGGAAACACTAAAAGTACTTTTCTCCTTTCATAGAAAGTTCCTGATTTTTTGATAAAATCTGATGGGAGCCATGGACTAGAACCAGTTCAAGTGATGGAAGAACCAGAACCAGTAGACCGAGAACCATCTCCAGAACCAGTAAGTCACAATTTCAACCATTTTATCGCTCAACTGGTTTCAACTGGTTCAAGAGCGTTGGTCAACTGGTTGATACAACCATTGATGACATCTTTAATGAGCCATCAGCACCTCCAATACCGCTCCCAGACGCTAGAGATCAATTGATCCAATCCCTAAGAGCTGAAATTCAAAGTCTTAAATCTGAGATTGAACTGATGCAATCTGAGGTGATTTAATCGCGTCGAATTGATGACGTCATTAACGCGATTTATTTAGCATTGTGAGGAGGTTAGTAGACTGTTGATGAAGATCAAATCCTTGGAAACTGATCTTGAAGATCTGAAGATGATGAAAAAGGATTCTGAGGAAGAAGTTAAAAATTTGAAAAAGAAAATTGAAGAAGTTCAAGTTGAAGTTACTGATGGTGTAAAGACTCAATTAGTTACTGTTCAAAGTACATTTACTCGTCACGTGTTTTGTCACGTGTTTATTTGTTTGATGTTTCAGAACGAGCTGAAAATAATGAAGAATTGTATCGAAAATTGAAACAGAAACATTTGGATTTAGTAAAGAATCACGCTGAACTTCTCCGAAAGGTTTTTTTTATCAACTAATTTGCTTCTTTGTTCATTTTGTTGTTTGTAGAACGCTGATACGAAAAAAGTCACTGAAAACCATCAACAAAACATCGAACAACTAACCTCAGAAAAAATCCAATTCACTCAACAACTAGAAGATTTACAGATGAAGATCAAAGATGCGGAGATTAAACAAGATCAAGATGAAGATTTAAAAAAGAAGAAGATGCAAGATTTACTCAGTAACATCCACTTTTAATCATAAGACTCTTTCATCGACTCTTCAACCTCAGATGCTGCTGTTGACGAATCACGTGACATCATTCGCGACTCGATGACGTCAATAGAAGAAGAAGGAGCCGGAAGTCGAAAGTGTAGCGCGGGAACCTTACTATATGTGATCCAGCAAGCGCAATCAAGCGTGACACGTGTCGACGCCGGTTTCGACCAATTACAAGACTCACAAGGTTCATCTTCATCTTCCTATCAACATCTTCCTCGTCATCTTTCATTTCAAACAGAAATCGATGCTCTCATCCAAGCTCTTTCATCATTCGCTCATTGGTTGTCGAATGTTATCGAGAACGGCGTTGCCACTAGCAACATGACGTCATCAACTAACTCAGGTGACAATAGAATGATTCAATGACGTCGTATTGAAGCGATTATGTCCGTAGATCTCGAAGATCTTTGCCGGAGTTGTGGTGATGAAGCGATAAAGTATCTGGAGTCTGTAAGATCAGATCGGATTGATTCGGATCAGTTGAAATTGAAATTGGGCGAAATGACCAAAATCACGACTGTACGTGGTCGGATGTTTTGATTGGCTCTTCATCTAGTTGCTTCTCTTGTAGAGTCTTCTTCCAACTGGATCGGATGTTGCTGGAGGAGATCTTTTGAATGTTGTTGAAGAAGAGATGAGTGCAACTTCGAAAGCTGTTGAAGAAGCAGCGAGAAGAATTGAAGCTTTATTGAATGAATCACGTGAACGAGATTCAGGTGTACATTTGGAAGTGAATGAAGGGTGAGAAAAACTAAATTCGACGAGAAAATCAAAATTTGACAAAAAAACCCAAAATTTCGAATTAATTTCAGAATCTTAGATTCTTGTAACGAATTAATGAATCAAATCAAAGCTCTGGTGACGTCATCAAAAGAACTACAACACGAGATAGTCGATGAAGGAAGAGTAAGTGAAAAAATCCGATAATTATTGAATAATTATCATTAATTTATCGGTTAGGGTGCTTCTTCACAAAAGGATTTTTATATAAAAAATTCCAGATGGACAGAAGGTTTGATTTCTGCTGCGAAAGCTGTCGGCTGGGGGGCGACCATGTTGACGTTTGTTTCTACTTTCTAGCTTCTTTTTTCTGATGATTTTGTTTATAGAGATGCTGCTGATAATGTGATCCAAGGAAAAGGAAAATTTGAAGAACTTATCGTTTGTTCGAATGAAATATCTGCAAGTACTGCTCAATTAGTAGCAGCTTCAAAGGTTTTGGTTTTAAATCTACTTTTCACAAACTGATGCTTCCTTTTTTAAAAGGTTAAAGCCTCAAAATACAGTGAGAAGCTGACTAAATTAAAAAATGCTTCACATAACGTCAATAGCGCTACTGGTAAAGTTGTTGCTACTACCAACGCTGGTAGAGAACAATTAGATGAAGATAAAGATATCTTAGTTGAAATTGCTCAAAGTATTTCGTTGACTCAAATCAAAAGACAAGAAATGGATTCCCAGGTAATTATAAAACACTCCAATAAGATTCTTGTAATAAATAGAGTCTAGGTTCGTGTCTTGGAGTTAGAACAAGCTCTTCAACAAGAGAGGATAAAGCTGGGAGCAATCAGAAAGAAGCATTATGATCTAGAAAGGCGAAAAGAAGAGATGGAAGATGTTGTAGAAGAATCCACAAAAACATCTTTTTCACAGAAACCGCAGTTACCACCTAAACCAACAATTTAAAAATTCACTTTGATGTTTTAGTGTTCAGCATACAACAACTTCAATCAAGTATTTATTCTTACACATTTGTTAGTTTTGAAATTTACATTTGTTTGAAATTAAGCAGTTCCTCTTTTTTTTAAACTGAATATTTTTGTAGTTGAACGAATAATGTATTTTCTTCTGGCTGCTACAACTGTAACTTCACTATTTTTATTCATAATACATTTCCTAAATGGTACACAAGTCTTGAAATTAAGCAGCACTTTTTCATCATCATGATTTTATATTTGTGATGGAAATATCCTGAAATAAAATAGAACAATATTTGATATATTCATTTAATTTCAGAAAATATAATCTTATATATCAAAAAGTAAACTTTATTTAAAGAAAGGACTACTGTCGGTTGAAACCACAACATTTTGTTTCTATCTTTTGTTTCAACTTCACTTATCTACGTGTTTTAAAACCACAAAATTTTTTAACATTTCCAAAATATTTACTTAAAATTGGTAATTATGTTGTTTATTCCAAAATAAATCTTCTAGAAAACCCCTTAAGATTATTTATTTATTTAGTTTTTAGAAAGATCTTAGGAAATTACACAACACTTGATAACCTACTAAAACTTTTCTGCTGTTAAACTAATATTCAAATACTTTTTTACAATTCAAGTAGAGCATAAAATATTTTCTACTTTTGAAGATTTTTTTAAGGAAGTTAAATTTTTAACTATTTTAGAGAAATGAGTATTTAGATATATAAGTGAATAATTTCAATAGCAACTCTAACATAATAATATGAAGTAATTAGGTGACTTACTACATCAATTTGTTTCAACCAAAATACAAAAAGACCAAAATGTTTCAAGTTTTATTAGTCGATTTTTCAAATCCAAGTTTTCAGATTTTAACAGTAAGTAGTAATAAAGTGAAGTTCTATTAGATAGACTTTAAATTTAATTTATTTAAATTTAAATAGATAAACTTAAGTCAAAACTATTTTTGAATATCAGATATTTGTAGAGAGAGTTATTTATTTGTACAACTATAATTAGTTTATATTTTATTTAATTGAAGTGTAAACTTCTAATTATTTTATTTTCAAGGTATCAAAAACAGCTTGATAAGAATAATCTATAATTGGCATTTTCAAATAATTGAACTAATATAATTATAATTGTATAAGCCACAAAACCCTAGTTTCCATTTTGTATTTTTTGGTACAATCCTTACATTACAAATCTGCTTAATTGCCACAACCAAGTCTTTTGTTTGAATTTCATTGATAGTATTTAGCACACGAACATATGCTTTTGAATTATATTAGTGATGAGATTTTTAAAGTAGAATAAAGTTTGAAACTAAGTCTCATCACATTTTTACTCAAGATTTTTTAAGAAAAAGCCCTTTTGTTTAAAAGCGTCCAAATATTCGTAAGTTTCGGATTCTATTCAGAAATACTTTGATATATAAGGAAGTATCTTCAATGATGCCGAAAATGGCAGCAGACAGTTTTCACATCTCAAGACATTTTCGTTCAAGACATGACTTCTGGTATCAGGATTTCAAAAGATCAGACTCGAAAGATGTGTTTGAAGGATTTACTTTTTGAGAGTTTCTCCTAATAATCGAAGTTACCCTAATGGTTACCCTAATTTAGAATACTTGAAAATACATTTGAAACATTTGAATATCTGTATTAGTAAACTAAATACTTCATAGCTTAGTACAAACTCATTAAGTTCTATTTTATTAAAATCTTATTTTCTTACTTGTTCTATATAATGTTAACTCAAAATAACAATAGATGCCCTCAACTTAATCTAATTTTTATTTCATATACTTGGTAAAGTTTTCAACGCGCTAAATTTCAGATTGTGTTTTTTAAAGTATTTTTTGTTGACTAAAAGGAAAATCTGTCAAACATTTTTGTGAACATTTCCAGTAAAGTAAAAAATCTAAAATCATTCTTCGCCTATCGACTCCCTTGAAAGCTTTTTTGTTGTACTCCAAAAGCCATACACAAAATAAATAATGACGGGTCACTTCATAATATTTTTACAAAAATTAAAAGTGAATTAATTAAATTAATCATTAAGTAGTCTCCAACATTTTTTATACTTTTGCCTTGGAGCAAACCAAATGGAGGAATTAAAAAATATTTTATAGAAAGAAATTTAAAAAACGATGTTCGGTCTTAATTAATTTATTTATTACAATAAATGTGAAGGAGGGTTCCTGGAGAGAGCACCTCTCGCCAACACACATTCTCACAAATGATATTTATTAAGTTTATGAAATATAGAAAGCATAAGATGTAACACATGGCATTTCAGTAGACTTTAAAGCATATAACAGTGAACAATTACATAGAATGTTAATAGTTAATAAAATAAGTTTAATGAAACTAAAAAAGAAAAAAAATGTAGCTTATATAAGGATTACTTACAACATTTTATTTTAAAATTTAGTTTTTAACATTTGTATTTTAAATGCTCCATAACGTAGACTTCATAAAATTTTTCATAGACATTTATATTTTATATTTTAGATTGTATATTGTGTAGCTCATACAATCGAATTTTTTGTTAAATTTTGACCTAGAAAGCTGCTTAAAAATATTGTAATTTTTTATGTTTTATAAAACGTATAATTTTTATTTTGATAATTAAATTTCATTAGCATAAAAAATATAAAAATTTTCAGTTAAAAATTGATTTAGTCCAAAAAGTCATTCGCTCAAAGCTATCTCGTGTTAAGTTTCACTTCTGTATAATTTCTCAGATTTTTGATTTCTTTTTATATTTAAAGATAGATTTTTGTCATATTTTCTTTGTTTTATTAGTTAAACTTTTTTATTTTTATTTAAAAAATATTTATTTTTGCTAGTTGAAATGTTGAATTTTGTTTATTCGTAATTATTTTAACTTTTTATATCAATTTGTTTATACTTTTTTTATGTGAATACTTTCCTATAGTTTTAATCATAATTTAAACTTAGTTTAGTTTTTAATTAATATTTGAAATATTATTCAAAAATTTTAGAAAGTTTTTTTTCTACCAAATAAGAAATAATTTTTTGCTGATATATTTTATTTTAGTTTATTTTTAATTTTTATATTGTTGTAAAATTTTTAAGTCTTTAGCTTCAATTTTTTGTGTTATATTCAATTTTTTAAAATTAAAGATTTAAATTTAATAATCTTTATGTTAAGATGGTTTTTATATCATAGTTTTTTTGTGTACCTTTTATATATTCTTTTTTATATTTATCTATTTATTTATTAATTTTAATAAACTTTTTTTATTGTAATTTATGTATTTATATGAAAATTATGATTCTAATATAATCTAAATATGTTTAAAATAAAGTTTAAAATATGATTCTTATATAAAATAAGTAAATATATACAAATATATGCCATTGTTTAGTATATAGCTTTCTTTATGTAAAATTATTGTTCTTTTATTAACTATTGCTTTTAATAATTTTATTTTACTTTTCAAACCTTGATGGTTTATTTACCTTTTTTTGGCATTAATATTATTTTTTGTTGGTTTTACAGTATATATTAGATTTTTTGATTTATTTAAATTAATCCTTTCAAGATGGTTATGGTGAGTTGTTCATATTTTGTAGAATTAATAGTTATATTTATAAAAAGTTTGAAACTGTATTATGTTTTATGCTTACCAATGAAAAATGCTTATACATATAAAGTATTTTTATAATAGCTATGTTTTAATTTGTATAACAACTGATATATTCAATTGATTTTGAATATTTAACTTAAACATTTTTTAACTTTTTCTTCAAATCTAATTAAATATGTATAAGAATTTATTTACTTTTTACAAAGTTAAGTTTTTAAACTGTTATTGGACTGATGAATTATCTGTCTAGTAACTACTTTGTATTGATACTAAATATAATCAAAATTTTGTTTTTATAATTGGTGCCAATATGTTCTCTGTTTTTTAATCTATACTACAATAAATTTAATATATTGCAATTATATTTATTATATATTATGTTACTAATGGTAACTATATGGTAGTATATTACTACTTAATGTTTATTATTTCAATCTACAACTTTTAAAGTTTTTAAACTGTTATTGGTCTTATGAATTATCTGTCAAGTTGTAGGTTCCTTTTTTTAAATATATTCTTATTTTTTTATGTTTTGAACTCATAATGAATTAACTTTTATTTAGCTTTTGAAATTATTCAAATTTTATATCTAATTATTTGATAAATTTTTGTAGAAACCACTGGTTTTACAAGGTCATGAGAGATCAATTACTCAAATCAAATATAATAGATATGGAGACCTCTTATTCTCTGTTGCTAAAGATAATTGTCCAAGTGTATGGTTTTCAGCTGACGGAGAAAGGTTCCCTACATTAACAGCTTTTTATAGTAAATTTTTATATCAAGTTTAAATATATTTCAGATTAGGAACTTATACTGGTCATCGTGGTACAGTCTGGTCAGTAGATGTCAATTGGGATTCTACTAAAATAGTAACAGGATCAGCAGACTTATCTTGTCGTTTGTGGGATTTAGAGACTGGTTTGTTTTGTTGAATTTTTAAATTGATGATTAATCTAATTGATGATTCTTTTAAGGTGACTCCTTGCTGAGTTTGGCGACTAAATCTTCAGTAAGAAGCTCCAACTTCAGCTACTGTGGTAACTTGATCTGCTATACTACAGATTTTCAAATGGGACAGACTCCCAAAGTGACTGTGGTTGATATCAGAGACCCAGGTAGAGATGACTGAGACTTACATTCTCTATTTCATCTTTTAAATTCTTAGATAACTCAAAACCAGCTTTGGAATTTGCTGTGGACACAACAAAGCTGTCCAAGCCCATGTGTTCGTTGTGGGGCGATTTGGACGGTTATGTGCTTACTGGTCACGATGATGGGACAGTCTGTCAATGGGACATAAAGGTTTTGTCAGAGTTGTCATAACTTCTATTTATTTGTTGTTTTACAGACTGGAAAAAAACTTCTGCAGAAAAGGCATCATACTGGTTTGATAAAGAATATGCAAAAAAGTGAAGATGCCAGAATGTTACTAACTGCCAGCAAGGATAAAACTGCTAAGGTAATGATACAATACTCTTATTTCAAGACTTTTATCATCTTGATCTTTCAGTTAATGGATGCAGTAACCTTGGAACTGATGTATGAATTTAAGACTGAAAGACCAGTCAATTCAGCTGCTATATCACCAACTAGAGATCATGTAAGTTACCATCAAACACCAGTAGATGGTTACTAGTTTCTATTCAGGTTGTACTTGGAGGTGGTCAAGAAGCGATGGAAGTGACAACAACTAGTACAAAAGTTGGTAAGTTTGATGCCAGATTCTTTCATCTCGTCTTTCAAGAGGAATTTGCTCGAGTTAAAGGACACTTTGGACCAATTAATAGTGTTGTATTCCATCCTAATGGTGACAGGTGACAAACAAATTGATTTTGATGTTAAATCGGAAATCTTTAATAATTAATCATCTGCGTCATCTGTTTTATATTTTGCTCATGATTTTTTAATCATTTAATAGCTTTTCAAGTGGCGGTGAAGATGGTTTTGTTCGCGTACATCAATTTGATCAAGAATACATGGACTTCACGATGGAGTACTAACAACTTCCAATAACTTGTTTGCAGTTTTCGTGTTTAGTTTTTGGGACTCTAGGGATGAATAAATGAGATATACAGAATGAAAAAATTTTAATCACACAGATATCAGTTTTTTACTTTTAGTAAATATTTCTGCTTTTATATTACTTTTGGGTTAAAAGAAAGCAGATAAAAAGCTGTTTTTGGTTGGAATTTTTTGTTTGAATATTTTATCTAATTATTAAATGAATATCCATAGAAAAATCTCAAATTGATTTATAGTGTTTAAGAAGAATAATAAAATTGATTCAAGTATCATGAAAGATCTGCTCTGTGTCTTTTGAAGTCTATTAAATAGAGTAGTCTTTGATGTAGTCGAAGCTATAATCTTTTTAAGAGACACAGCAGGTGATGCAGTCACTTTGATGTATGGTCATAAATGTGTCTGATGATCACACGGGAAGATGAAATGTAAACAGTAAATCCATTAAGAAACGTCTGTTTTAAAAAACAATCGAAAAATATATTTTGATGGATAATATAAAAGAATAAACATTGGTTTACTCATCAATATTTCAGGCTTATTTTCGACAAGTAGATTTTTTCCTTTTTTTATGTAAATAGCAAAATGATCAGTGGATCTTCATTTCTAACTTGTTAGCTTTATAAGATTATTCTTGACCTCTTGTTGAGGTGCTTAGTTGTTGAATTTAGCTGTTAAAAAGTTACTAGATTAGAAACAAGATAGTTTAACCAGAAAGTTTGGTTTGTTTGATAATAATGAGTGGAAAATGTGATAAAACAGCTGGAAAAAAACGTAAATTAACTTGCGTCTTGCATTTCGATAGCGATGATGACGTCACATGTGATATAGATTTTACACCTTTCAGTAAAGTGAAGATTTCAATAAATGAAAAACTGGAAGAGTTGAAAATGATGAGAGATTTACGGATGCAGCAACCGCTGTGTCCACGAATGAAAAAAATCTGTAAAGAAATTCCAGAAAAAATAGATAAAGATGAAATGGACTGGAAAGGATTTCATAACAAATGTCATCAACGATTCATGGATAACTCTCTTCCAAATGAACATCCAATTACTTCGACTTCAATTTCTGCTTCTTTTCAACCAATTTGTAATCAATGTGAACCACGTGATGTAAAGAATACTCTTAAATTATCCCTTACAGAGCAAAGTAAAATGCCGCGATTTATAAAAATTGCTGATAAGTTTACAAACAGTACAGCTAAAGTTTCAGACTTTTGTATAGAATCAAATCCATTTAGTTTCTTTACAAATCTTACTACTGCACAAGACAGTGCTTTTAAAGTAGTCATCAACTTTGTACAGGATAGTATAATAGGAAACAAACAAGTTTCATCAGTTTCAGTTTTAGAAGAGATCTATTCCAACAAGTTAAAAGCAATCGGACATCCAGAACAGTTCAGAAGAGATCAATTAAAATCCAGACTTCAAAATCATTCATCTTATGATAATTTAGAATTTACTAAAGTTACTAACAGAGGTCAATTGAATGTGGATTTGGTTTATAGCTCTTATATCACAAAACAGGAAGCAGTTACTAACGCTTATAAGACTGGGAGCAAGTTTTATCTAGAAGACGCAGCTTTACAATTACATAATCGAATTAAGATCGTTTTCAAAGAGTTTACAGCTACAACGCAATGGGAACCAGTTTTTTCGACTTCGAAAGGAATTTCAACACCGACTTCGCTTCTAACTTTTATTAATCAGATTGTTACTGGAAGCAGCACAAAGACTTCAATTACTCCACAGTTTAAAATCGACACCATTTGTCAGGTTCGTAGTCTGGAGTTAGTAGAATATTGTAAAGATGTTTAATATTTCAGGATATTTGCCGAGCTGCAATTGAAGAGTTTGGAAGTAAGGTAATAACAAGTTCTTGAAATCTACTTGGAGTTATATTTAATTTATTTTGTAGAGTTTCCCTCATGAGGAAGTTATTTCTACAAAAAAAAATCAAAATTGCGACGTTATTAAACAATCAGTTCTGGATCTTCTTTTTGAAGATTTTGATGGAGAAGCTACAACTTCTGAAGATTCTTTCTTTATATTTGACGCATCAGTTATCATGGAATCGAATAAAGTAGAAAAAAATAAAGCTGAAGATCTATCACTTGAAATATTCAGAAAAATTTGCAAAAAGAAATCATTTGCGTTTTTATCAGGAGTTCAAAAGTCCGAAGACACTGAAAGTTTTTCAAAGAGGATATTTAAAGTATGGTCGAGTAATTCAATTCTTACTGAACTTAAACAAACTAAAATGGTTTTGTTTGTAATTGGAGATGCAACATACACCATATATGAGGAAAACAACCAGGTAATTACTCTCATATCTTGTATATTGCTTTAAAAGTTTCATTTTTTAGGTCAAAACAAAGTTAATACCAGAACTTAAGACAACCCATACCTTATCGGCAACCAAAGTTATAAATCTCATAAAATATGTGGAGAAAATTGGATTCAATTTAGTTGTAATCAACTCATATGATGATGATTTAATCTTTAATTTAATTTATCATTGTGATGATTTTAAGTTGAAAGTATTTTTGGATTTTGTGATGTCTAATAAGCCACAATGTTTTAATTTGAGTGAATTTGCAAAATTTAAAACACAAGACTTCTGTTCTGCTATCTTAGGCGCCCACATTTTTATGAATGATTTTAAAAGTGTGGTCAATAAGCCAAAGCAAGAAATAATGAGAAAACTTTTATACAATCCAAAGTTCCAGTCTACTTTCAGGTTATTAAACATTTCTTTTCATTTTTTTTAGTTTTTCAATTTAAATTACGCCGACTGATTTGAAAATATTTTCAAAATTCAAAGTTTAAAGACAATTTTCCAACAATCGAAAGATGAACAAATAAATGAACCTTGGATCTACTAAACCATTTAAGATTGCAGATAATTGATATCTATTAAAAATAATCTTAAAGACATATTTTCAAGTTCCCAATAATGTTGCAATTAATATAAAAATATAAATTTAAGTAATTTCGATTATACTTCAATCTTTTAAATAAGTTTCTAATAATTATTTAACTTGTTACCATAATTATTATAAATCAATTTTTACATTTTTATTTTATTTATTACAATAAATGCGAAGGAAGGTACCTGAAGAGAGCACCTCTCGCTAACACACATTCTCACAAATAACATGTATTAAGTTAGAAATATAGAAAGTAAAAGATGTAACACGTGGTATTTCAGTGGTCCTCAAAACATATAACAGTGAACATGGAATTATCATTTATAAACAAATAATTATTTTACAGAGAGCTTGGAAAAAACTTTGATATAAATAAGGAGCTGATGATAGAACTTGAAGCTTTTATTTGTGTTCTTTTTAATAATCCACAAGAAACATCAATTGAAGCACTTATAAAGAAAAATGAATTTACAAATCAAAACATAAATCTTTTTTCAACTAAGAAACAATTTATCTCGAATATCTTAAATGTGAATCGTAATTTGATGATTTATAAAAACTCCTTGGACAATTTTTTTATTATTAAGGAGTCAATTAGTGATTAAAGATCTTTACCTTGTCGTTGTGTCTTAATGTTTATTGTCGTTGTTTAAATAAAATCCCAAAAATAAAGACTTGCATGAAAGAAATGTTGTATTTTTTAAATAATTTATTGTCTTTCAATTAATCAATTAATAAATATTAAAAGATTATTTGAAATAATTCTGCATAATAAAAACTACACAAAGGTTTTAGGTGAATTCTGTATTTATAATAAACCGTTTATTAAAATGTGTTTTTAAAAATATACATCTAAAACTTTATACCTTGATTCACTTGGTTAAAGTATAATAAAAATCAGGATATGAAATTTAATTATAAATCTCTTGAAATATTTTTATATAAAGAAAGAAATTGTAAATTGTGTTAAAAGTAGTAAGAAGCAATTATTGTTATTAAAAAAATTAGATTTATTTAAATTATTTTAAAGATATTTATTTATCTGAAAAGAGCACCTCCCGCTAACACACATTATCACGAATAACATCTATTAAGTCAGAAATATAGAAAGATGTAACACATGGTATTTTTCAAAGCATTACATACAAATATGGTTATGAATAATTACATAAAATTATAATAATAATAAAATAATATATTATTGATGATGAATTTTTATTGAGTCTTATAAAGAAAATGAAGCCAAATTGAAAGCAATTTTATTAAACTGTTTATTGATGTTTAGATTAAACAGCTAAGAAGTCCATCAAATTTGAAATTTAAAATAATTTTTGAGGCTTTCTCCAAGTATATAAAAAGACATAAAATCAAATATTAAAAAGATAATGAGATTGAAACTCAAGATCAGATCTGTTGGAGTTCCCCACAGTGCTAAAAAAAGTCATAGATAAAGAAGAGACAATATCAGATAGTGCTACTAACCGGTAAATCATAACAGTCTTTACGGATGTTAAAATCACAAAATGAAACGTGGCATTGAACAAGATTTGATGAAATGAGGGAATCTTCAGCTCCAACAAGTAGAGAAGACGCAAAGTTAAAAGTTGATCTACTTTTGGTTGATTGAGGATGACTAACTATAGAAGGAATGGAAGGACATCCTTCTTCAATCAAAGCTATTGATAATTGAGGATCAGATCGATTTGATAATGAGCATTTTTTGATCTGTAAAAGAAACTGAAAAACCGAATTCTTATCTAATTTTATAAACTAACTTTTAGTATCACACCCGAAGCTGCAGTTTCAACTTTCACATAAATTCTGTCGCTCATTTTCAAAGGTTTTTTAATATTTGAAATTGATTTGAGATAATTCTTATCTTTATACACTTTTATTGATGCACTGTAGTCTCCTTGAGTCAGAATTTGTGTTGAGATGTCACTGAAACAGAATATTAAAAATTTCACTCATAGATAAACGTTGAAAAGATTTGTTCCGTGTTTATTGTGAATCAACATTCAACGATTTTTTAAACAGCTTGAAAAGCAAAACCATTTTTCCCGTTTTCAGTTATAAGTTGATATCGAAACGTAAGCACTGATAGATATTAAAACGATTGTGTAAATATCATAAGTAGTCTTTAATATCATAAGAAGTCTTTAATATTTTCTTAAATGATTCCTTAGACTATTTGGAAGTTTTGAAACAAATATATAAAAACCTTTTATCAAAGTCAAATAGTTCTTAAAGTTTTTTAATCTTTATATTTTTATTTATATTGAAAATATTTTTTTGTCAATATAAATTCTGAATTCTATGAACGTTTTAAATGATTAAATATTCATGTGACATAGAAAAAGCCATTTAATGAATGGCTGTAAGAAAAAAATCTTTAAAGTACTTTTAGTGATTATAAAGCTAAAAGTTTTAAACTGATTTAAATCAAAAGTTTTTTATTCTATATTTATTACAATTCTTTTTATTTTATCGTGAAATAAATTTTGTTTACGAACCGAGATATCAGTCCAATATTCAAACTGTGGATTTCTTCCAGTTTCTTATAAACACACGAGAATCTAATAGAAGTTGGTCTCTCGTGACTTACAGGTGTTCGACCTCCTAAATCAATTTTTAAAAGAACTAAAAACTCATAAACTTGTGATTCTTCATTTTCCTGAAAATTTACTATTCAGATCAAAAATATTTAATATTTGAAATTTACATATGATTTGTAAACACAATCTTTCAAATTACTCTTCACTTCCCAAATATCTTTTTCTTTTCTTTCCCAAATACATGAATTTGAAGTTTTAAAAGATTTTCCATTTATCATCATTAATTTTTCTGGAGTATATTTGGTCATATTTCTGATATATTCATCACTGAATCTGTTTCAAAAGATTAATTTTTATTCATCACTTAAACTACTTCTCTACCTTGCTTTCATCTTTCCTCCATCACAACTTATGTCGTGTCCCTTTTCACTTTTAGATCCAATCAAAAAACAACTTAAAACGAAAATTAAAACTTTTTCTTTCATCACAAATTATATCTGTAAAACTTTCGACAAAAAATACTTTAAACTGCTTCACGTGTTAATTTAAATGTAAACTTGAAAGCTAAAGATAAAAGCTAGGTTTCTTGCATATATATGTCCACTTTGAGTGATTTTACTCAAGCTAATAACATAAAGTTTAGATCGGAAAACATAAATCACTAACTTCCTATTTTTATGTAACAACAACTACTCAATAACTTAATATTTTAAAACTTAAGCAGATTCTGAAATGAGATTTTTTCACTAAAAAGCATTTTGCTGTAAACAGAATTTTAGAAATTAAAGTCTTATAAAAATATTTAATGGATTTGAAATTTATCTCAAGTCTTAACTTTGAAAAATTTTAAACAAATTATTAATTGATATCTAATTTTTTAATTTTTTTAATTGTTAGTTTATAAAAACTAATAACTTAAATATAGGAATAAGATTTTTTGCTATAGTAAAAACTAATAAGCAACCACCAATAATTCTTATTAAGTTTTAAGTAATAAAAGGTTATTTACTTTTTTATATTAAAAGTTTTAAAAGATTTCTAAGTTTTATGAATTTTTTGTATAAATTAATATTTAATATTATTATTTTTATTGAATATAAATACTTAAAAATTTAGAAATTTACGTTTAATTATTTGTTTGGAGATTTCTTAAAAAAATTGGATAAAAAAATATAATTTTTCAAAATTTTATTATTAAATAACTGAATTTCTTCAAAAATAATTGATTTAGAATTTTTAAGATTTTTATAATTAAAAAGTAGATTTCTAAACAGGATTAAAATTCTCACTACTTATGTCTTTGATATTTTATTAATACAACGAAAATAGAAATTACCTCAATCAAATACATCAAAATTATTAATTTTCTTATCAATACCATCAACTACCAAAAAATATTTTCAATTGCATGCTTTCAATCAGGTAATAGTCACAACTTTAATAGGAGAATGATGGGGTCGCTTTTCCTTCACTGTAGACTTGGGTTTGACTGCAATGATAATCAAACGAGTTTTCCAGTTTTCAAAGGAAAAGTTAAGAACTAGAAAGTTGAAGATACTGTTTAAACAAGCAGCAAAAGGTAGCAATGCAGCTTTAGTAAAAGGTAAATACCTTCCTGGTAAAGCAGCAATCGAAAGAAAGAAACAATCATTAAATAAAAATATTATCAAGCATCTCTTCAATCGATTGCAAACTCTTTTTAATTTATCATGCCGTATACCTAATTGACTTTGATTATTTCTTATTTTGTTCAAAACCCATACAGACAACATAATAAAACAAATTCTACACATTATAGTTCCAAACATTGTAGTTGTTGAAGTAGCCATCAATTGAAAAGAATAAGTATTATTTTTTTTACGTCCATCAAGTCCAATAACTTGGATATGAAAAGTTAATCTTGTTAATGAGAAAATTATTGTCAAAAAAAGGTTAAGTTTGCCGACCCAAATTAAAACTTGACTTTTGATTCTTAAACTTTTATATAAATCTTGAGTTCTTATCCACAGAACTGTTTGAATCCCACAGCAAATGAGAATTGACATAATGATATGTACATACATATTAATATACACATAAATACCAGCTACAGTTACACACTGAGACACGACATTCCAAATACACAAGAAAAAAGTTTCTATAAAAATACAAAAAGCTGTCAATAAAATAAACTTATTATAAAAGTAAAGTTTTCTCTGGACATTTTTCTTGCTTGTTTTAGAAATGTTAATAGCGGCTACTAGTAGATATAAAGAAATCAGCACTAAAATTGAGTTTGGTATTGTTTCAAACATTTTAATTAAATTTGAGATTAGGGTGTGGTATTTATTAAGATTTTCTTTTTTCTTCTTTATCTCAAGTAAACAGGAAGTCGAAGATATCTTTGATTAGAAAAAAATGACTTTCTATCGAGAGCTAAGATAAATTTAAAGATTGAAATCTTATCTAGTTTAATTGAACTTAAATATTAATTTTTGTTTTATACAAGTCGAAAAACTATTTATTTATTTATTCATTTATTACAATAAACGCAAAGGAGGGTACCTGAAGAGAGCACCTCTCGCTAACACACATTCTCACAAATAACATCTATTTAGTTAAAAATATAGAAAGCAAAAGATGTAACACATGTTATTTCAGTAGTCCTTAAAGCATATAACAGTAAACAATTACATGGAATGTTAATAATATGAAAAAGTGAAAAATTCACAGTTTAGAAATGAGAATGTTGGAAATATTATAACGATTCAACTTCTTTTTAAACAACGCGAGCGACTTCGACTTGACAATGTCTGATGGCAGCTGGTTCCAAGTACTAATTGTGCGGTATCAGAATAAATTTGCTCTGACCAATGTACCAGGTGATATGAGCTTATAAAGATGTAATATGTGTCGTTTGAGTTGATATAATTTGAGGGAGTTTTAAATTGATTCATTTAACGATTTAATGTTTAGAATTTTAGATATTATAGCTTTAAGCAGAAAAGCGTTTAAATTTTTAAAATAACATCTGTTTGGTTTAATGTCAAAAGCTTTAAGCAAAAATAAAAGGTAAAAGCTTCAAAAACGTTTTTTAAAAGCATATAACAAACATCCATGCTTTATTTTTGAAATGAATTTTTAATGTAAAAGTTATAAAAGAAAAAAATTGAGGTATTCATGGTAGATTCATTTCAGTTGACAATTATAGTAGAAGTCGAAATAATGTTGGCACTAGTTACGGTTATTCCGTTACTTGTGATTACTATTTACTTAATTATTGTTTCTGCAATGTTTTGTTTGCGTAAACGAAAAGCTGCCGGTAAAGTGAAGCTGTATGATAAGTTAGTTTTAACAACTGCATCGGCGGTTCTTTTACAAGTCACGTTTCTACTTGGAGGCGTTCTTAGTAATAAAAGGTTAGATAATTGGAGATTCAATCTCGTTTATGCCTTTATTAGAAGTATTTTTGGTGCTGCTAGTAGATGTATTGTTCAATTGACGTTATGGTTTCAAATGAGATGTATTTTTAGCGGTCGAAGTTGCAATCAAAAGAACTATAGTTATCTGATTGGAAATATATCCGCAGGTTCTTTGATAGTTGCATCCACTGTTAGCTTGGTCGCTCATGTCTGTACTGAAGCCTTTAAATTAAAAGTCCTTTCTTGGACCTTACCCTGCCAAACATTCCTATGGATTAAACTGGTTCTTGTCTTTTGTCATTTGATTGATTTGTCTTCAAAAATGACTTTGATTGCATTGGTATTATATGAAGTTCTTCGTCAAAACCGGTGCAACTTTCAGAATGGTTTCAGTTGTGCCGAACTTAAAGCTGTTGCTAAGCGTATGGTTATATGTATGATGCTTGCTCTTATCAATGACTTTGGTTTTCTTGCTGTGTCTCTACTTCCTAAGATTGAAGATAATGCTCTTCAAGCCGAGCTTTTACCTTCATCTTCATGTATAAATAGTTCAGCAAATTTGTTAGTTCTTATCATCTCTTTTCCAACTTGGAAAGAAAGACTTTTTCCGTTTTGGAAAGAAACTACTCAAGAAAGCGACAGGACAGCAACTCAAAGTAAACAAGCTGCAACAGTTTGTACCGTCGATGGTAATACAACTCAACATACATAAAATAGTGAAAACTTAATTTAGTTTGTGAAGCTAATAGAACTGAAGTCTTGCATGCTTGTTCTTTATCAAATATATGTAGTTTAAAAATTCATAATTAAATCAAAATTTTTCCTAATTACATCATTACGACTAACAACTCTTTTTGTTTATATTGTGAGATTATTGTGTTGATGAATAGATATGTTAACCTTTGAAACGATATCCAATTTTAAAGATTTGTTTTTTGGTTTGTTGTTTCTGCATTCAATTGTCTAATCAATTTTTAAAACTGTAAATTACTTTCACATCAAACCAGTGATTTGTTTAAACTGTGAAAACAAATTGTGAAAGCTATTTCAATTTATGAAATATTAAAAAGCTTTTCGACCGCCATTAAAAACAACAAAATCAAACTTTTGTATTTCTTTAGTTTTTTGAAAATGCATTTGAACAATTTATTATAAATTTTTTAATTATTTAACTTAAAAAGGTTGAGATAGTTGGATAATTAAAAAAGATGAATAAATCAGTGTAAGCTAAGCTTTTAATAACTGACTTGTTTATAGAAAATTAAAAAGCAGTCTTTTAATCTTTTCTTGATTTACAAAAAAAAATATTTTCAAAAAATTAAATCCTCTAAAAAATTGAGATGATGTCTTTTAAATCTTTCAACAAATTTTGAAAATTATTAAAAAAACAGTTTATAAAAAAAATCACAAAATAATTTTCGCTAAATTTTATTAATTCATTTCCAAAATTTTTAAATATTTTCTAAAAACTTTTTTGAAAGATTATTTAATTTGAAATAAGATCTTTGCTAATTTAAAAAGATCTTTTTGAAAATTTTCGTTCACAGACTTCTTTTGAAGACGCTGCGGAAAAATATTCTAAAATACCAAGTGTGACATATCTTCTAAAAATTTGATATTCGCAGAGATTTCGACCTTCAGTTTCAAATATTACAAAATTGAATGAAAAAAATAGAAAAATACCTTTGCAAAAATTCGTCTTATTCGTTACATTTTTTCCATTGAAAAGAATTTTGATAAAAAGTTTTCTATTCGGGGATTCCCAGAGTTCGAAAACAAGACGAGATGCGAATTTGGGCCAGCTAAGAATAAGAGTTTGAAATATATAAGTTTCTAAGAGGGGACTTACCCATATTCAGGTAAATGTAATGATTGTAAAAGAGGCCTCATCGTAAGATCATGAGTTGAATAGATGATAAATTTTTGAGATTTATGAGATCTATGAATAACTTTATTAATTGAATCTACAATATTTTCTAACATAGGTAACATAAGTAGCATAGATCCATTTCTATTTGCTCCAAGTTCATTTGCTGATCTATAAATTTGTATTTTGTAAATTTGAATTTTTGTATTTATGTTTTTACTTTTCAGAACTTTCGTATAACTTCAAGAGAGTGTTAAAATCCTTATCAGTTGGACATTGATTCTTACAAGGAATTGAAAGCATTTTACAATGAAATCCAACAATTAAAGAATCGATCAAAGTTTCTAAGAAGTCGATACAAATTAAACTCAAAGTTAAAATTATCAACAAACAATAATTATCAACTTGCTTGTTCGCAAAGGTAAACTAAACTGTTTTGCTAAAAGCTGGACAGTTTTTGATTTCTTATTATATTGTTCATCTAATTTAACTGAATCAATCAACGCATTTGCATATGGACAATAACAATTATCTCCACAGAACTTATAGGTAGGAACAAATCGAACTTTTACCTAGAAAGTAAACATTATTCAAATATCAATGCATACATGAGCTTACTTACAGAGTTGGTATAGTTAGGAAAGAAAGCTTTTAAAAGACCAGTCCCACTTTGTTTAGTTCTTTGGGTTTGAGTGGTAATCAAAATTATTTTATTTTTCAAGTTTTTGTAGAACTTCTCGTGTCTTGAGTACTTTTTTTGAAGTATTAATCCGTTATGTATTTGCTGTGCCTGGTAATTTAAAGCTTATTTTTTTTTGTATATCTAAAATGCTTTTTAATTTTTCATTATCGTTTAGTTTCTGATCTTCATAAATAATTCAAATGTATTTAAAAGGATCTTATAATACTTCCTACACCTTTATCTCAAAAATTTATCTTTTAATTAAACTTACTAATCCAAGGATAGTTAGTTGACCAGAAGAACAAGTTTTTGAAGAGGTGTAAGGGATTAAATCTTTATTGTTCAATTGTTTAATTAATTCATCTAGAGTTTGATTTGGGTAAATCTTAGATAATTGCTCAAATTTTTCTAAAAAAAGTTTAGATTTCAAGATGTTAAAAGCTGAAAATTAGGTAGAAAACAGAAAGTTATTTTCTAAATTTGAAGCTTATTTTGTTAATTTATTTAAAAATATTTAAAATTAACATTAATTAAGATAAATTTAAGGATTTATACAAACTTTTATTGAAGTCGCAGAAGTCGATTTTATGATTAAATTTTTTGTAAAGATCAAAATTAAGTGGTGTTCTGTCACCATGTCTAGTCACCAATTGAACCTGAATTAGTTTCATGTTCTCTTCTCCTGAACAATTTCAAAGAATTTTCATCAATAGAGAATTTTGTGAATCATACAAAAGAAAAACGGATTTAGAAAAGAGGGTGCATCAAATAAATAAATTGTTAAGACGAAATGTTATCTAATAAACCTTTTAAAATTTCCACACTGTAATTACTGTCAATTTTTTTCCCAATGTTGACATTATGATTACAGATTATCACATAAAATTTCAATTTTATGTTCAAACAGATTTCAATGTTATATAAAGTTGGATTTTGAAGTAAATAGATAAATTTATTTTGGAATGTTTCAAAAACTTAATTAAAAATTTTTTAAAAACCTTCTTCTGCTTTTACTTCGTTTTCTGGAATGTTACAGAATGAAAAGGACAATTTTCTTGAAGAGGTTGAATTATCTATTTTGATAAAAAACATCTAGTTTATATTCATCTTAATTTAGAATAGACAAATAAACTTGTTTATTGGTTAAATATAAATGCAAAAATATATAAATAATCAAAAATTTAAAAACTAAAGCAATTATTTTCTGTATGTATCAATTAGTAGAAATTAATTAGTTTGAAAAATCAAACCTTGGTCAAACTTTGAATCAAATTTCTTTAAAGTTTTTTCAATTTCAAATTCTGTAAAAAACATTTAAATAATCAAAGATTTCTCAGTTTTGTAATTATCAAAAATTTATTAGTTTTTATTTAATTACTAAAACTTTTTTGGAAAACAAATATATTTTCACTCAATCAATTTTAGATTAACAGCATAAAGTTAAATTAGTTTTAAATTTATAATTCATTTTATTTGGACAACTAAATTTAGAAAACAAATTTAATTTTTTTATTGTTTTAAAACATAAGTTTGATCTTGTATACATCATCAAACAAATACCTGATATATTTTTTGAAAACATCATCAGTAAAGATAAAACAAAACAAATCAACAAAAAGGAAATCCATAGTTTACTTGACTTGAGATATCTCATAAACATTTAAATAAAATGGTATTTCCTAAAAATAATCATTATTAATTGATAAATAAAAAAGTCCAGAAAAAGCTGCAGCTTAAATATTTGCCAAGTGATAATTTATTTATGCTTTAAACATATTTGTTTATTAAGCAAACAAAATAAAATGAATTTTATTTGCTCAGTAACATTATTAGTTAAGTGAAGAAAATTTTAAGATTCTAATTTTTTAAAACAGAATAATCTAAAAAGTTTATTTCTAAATTTGCTAGAAAAATAAATATTTACTATCATTATATTGTATATATATTACATTGCAATACGTTGCAGCACCAATTATTAAATATATTTGAAAATACACAAAGCGTGACCACAAACTTTGTTTTCGGGTGAATCCCCTTATTAAAAAAAAAACTTTTAATTTAAATTCTTTAAAAATTAAATTAAGTGTTAATTAAAGACATACTTAATTAAAATACATTTTAATTTATATATATTTTTAATTATTGTATTTGTTAGTATAAAAAAAATTATTTTAAAGTTATTTTAAGGTTTTTATGTTAAAAGTTTATTCAAAATGAGTAAAAAATTTAAAGAATTTGCAATTACAAGTCTGCTTATATAAAAAGTTCAACTTAATAAATGTTAAAAAACTGATTATAATGAAAATTAAAAATATTTTTGCCACGTTGTAAACTAATCTTTATGATTTTCATCATTTGTAGACTTGTTCTGAGCAGATCTTGGTTTGAAGAACAAAAGTCGACTAAGTCGACGCCGTTACTTTAAAAAGGTAAAAACTTACCTTTTTGCATTAAAAATCATTGGTTTAAACTCAGACGTTTTTGCTTTATCCACAAATAAATGTAACATTAGCAATTTTTATCTAAATTAACAACAAACTCAAGCAATGAAAATGAAACCTGAATTGCTGACTAAATAAATTACAAAATTCAATTTCTCTAAACACTTTAAAACAAATGACAATCTAGTTAAATAGTTAAGAATAAGCTTCCTGTGAACGGATAGTGACGCAAAAGAGAAATAAACCTGAAACGTTTTAAACATATTAGTATATTGTTTGAAACAAAACTTTTTAAAAACAAAGAAAAGTAGAAAATATCTTCACATTTGTAAATGGTTTTATTTCGAAAGCGTGAAAAGTATTTAATTACAAAATTTAATGGTTAATTATTTAACAAAAGGAATTCATCGGCTAGTTTTTCGTTGCTTCATTTCATCTCCTAAGTTCCGGAGAAGAATTCGATTCTTGTGTTGAGAATTGTTGTGTTCATGCCCCTAAAAAACCATCAAATTAATCTAAAGACACTCCTGATTGGCTAGTTACTTTCGACCAATCATAACTAGCTGCATATGCAAATATTGTGCCAGCAGGATTGATAGCACAAGCTGAAATAGGAAGATCCAGTTGTTCAGATCCTTTCAGTTTTGTTCTTGCATCTTTATCCCAAAATGCAAACTTTCCATCTGATCCCACAGTTGCTAGAGTCCCATAAGTTGGATGAATAGCGATTTGATTAACCTGTAACCATGGAAAAGTAAACAAAATTGAAATTTTGATGAAGAATCAACTCACAGCATAAATATCTTGAACTGATGTCTCTGTACTACGATGGCATTTGAAAGTGAAGTTGTCTTTGCTAAAAATAAAGATTAAAAACTGAAAGATTTGATAGAAAGACTCACGGTGAAGAAGGTTGGATGTATTGAATCGCCACGCGACCTTCAATACTTCCCAAAGCAAATCCTATAGGAGTGCTCTGACTCTTATCTTTAAAGATACTGATGCAACGATGCTGTTGTAATAGAAGATGTTGATGTTAGAAGTTAAGAGAAGTAACTAACTTGAAACTTAAGAGGTGATTCTTGTTTCTGAAATTCAGTTGGTTCATTTTCAAGCTTTAAACAGTAAAGACGTCGATCAGCGCAACCAATCATCGCCATCGGATATTTCTGTGAAAGATCAACAACAACTAAATGAAGAAGAAGTGATGAATCAACTCACAACATCCGCACAATAAACTCTTTCACTCAAATTGATTGTTTTCATTGGAGAAGCTTGTCTAGTGTCCCAGAACTACAAATTGATAAATATTATCATCAATTCGACGAATTATTATAAAAATATAAAAGATTTGTTTACTTTTACAGTCTTATCCCAACTACCAGTCATCAAACAGGAGTAATTAGGAGCTTTAATCCAATGACATGTTTTGATTGGTTGGTCATGTTGAGCAACCTACAAATTGAATGAAACTTTTATCAGCAAATAAATTTGTAATTATTTTACTTGAACACATTGGTTAGAACCAAGATCCCACATTTTAGCAGTTTTATCAGCTGATGCTAAAAAAACTTTAGAAATATCCTGAAAAGAAGACAGATTAATAAATAAAAGATTCCGATGAAAGATTTGATCTTACATCACTCCAACATACATCCAAGATAGGTCCCTGAGCTGTTTGTTGAGCCTTAGGTGTGGTCTGTCCTGAATTTTCAATTTGCCAGCATCGAACCTGATAATTTCAACCAATCAACAAACAGTTGAGTTTGTTGTGACAAGTTTTATTGAATGTAAAAGCCATTCACAATTTAGTTGATAATTTAAATTAGAAGCACACAACAACCTAACTTCTAGTATCACAAAGTCACTTACATCATTAGCCCATGAACCAGCTATTAAAAAATTTCCTTGCATACCACTTGGTCCAAACTCAATAGAACTGATACTATCATCTGGTGGGCTAGATACTTCAATATCATGCATAGGGTTATGACTCCCAGTTGCTAAATTCAATAAATATAATTTTGTAAATAGAATTGAAAGATCATCAATTTGAATTTAATTTGAAAACTTGTTACATAATATATTTATAAGAATTTTGGAAAAAAGTGAAATTTGAGAAATAGCAAAACATTTATATTCTTTATAAAGTATTATTAAATTAAAAAGTAAAAAAAAAACTTACATTTGTTATTAGATTTAGCACCAAAGCTTGACCCTCCAAATAAACTCATTTTTAAAAATTATATTTTCAAAAATTAAATGATTCTATAAAAAATGAAAAAATGTTGATAAAGATAATCAATTATTTGATGCATAAACAATAAAAAGACAAATCAAAAAATAAAATAAAAACACAAAAACAGAATCATAATTAATTTAAATTTAATATAAAATAATAAATAAAATAAATTCAAATAATTTAGTTATCTAATTTAAATATAATATACCAAAATATAATTTTTATAAAAATTAATTATATTATTTTCCTAATTTAATGTTTTTCATGGCTAAAAAATAGATATAAAAATATGATTAGAATAAAAAATTTCTAAAAAAACTATTTTTATTTAAAACAGTAAAAATATAAATTATAAAATGTTAAAAAAGAAAACTTGGAAAAATATCAAAAGATTAAAAATATTAGCTAAGAATGATATAAAATAAAAATACTGTAAAAATGATAATAAATTAAAAATTAAATAATAAATTAATTTGTTTTAGTTAGAATACTATTTAACTAAGTTAAAATAAAAGTTAGTTTTCAAAATAAAAAATATTCCTTAGTCATAAATGAAAAAATATAAACTTGCAAAAACCATCACAAATAATATAGGAATAAATTATAAAATAATATATGAATATATTCTACATAACACTCATATAATTGACACAAAAATCATATATGCACAGATATAAAAACAACATTATTAAAATCTTTAATAAAATTCACAAATAAATCTTACTAGACTATTTGTATTGAATATTTGTTAAATATGGCTCCTTTATTACAAACCCAAATTTATTAATATAAATGATTAATAAAATATATAACTGATAAAACAAATGAAAAAAGATGTAAAAGAAAAACTAGAATTTATATAATTAGTTTTTGAAAGCGTTTCAAAGCATGGTTCAATATAGTAATTATTGAAAAACGGATATTATGGTCAAATTCATTTAATCCTCATTAATAACACAGACCTAATGTATTAAAACCTCATTTGACATAAAAAACAAAAGTATTTTTAACAAAAAATCAAAAATAATTTTAAGTAATTTTATTATTATGGTAAAATAAGTTCTTAGGGTCAAGTACAAAATAAAAAAATTAATATTTGTTTTATAATACCTTTCTGCAACGCTTTTGGTTAAATTTTTTAAATTTGTCTTTTAAAAATGAAATGCTAAAGTTACTTACATTGATTAAGTATGAGCTAATTTAACAACTTAACTTTGGATAATTGATTTGATTTTTCGAAAATATTCTCAGCAGAATAGCAAAAGTTTAAAATATTTACTGTCCGATATTATTATCAAATTTCTCTTTGAGTTTTAACTTCTACATGTTTCCTAATGAAGCTAAATAGATTTTAAAAGTTAATCCCTATAAAAGTATTTTTTTGTAAAATTAGATGATCTATTTTTGCTCATATAAACAAAAGTCTAAAATATTTACTGTCCGATATTATTAGCGAATTTCTTTAATTATATTAATTATTATTAATTAAATTCTGATAAACAATTTGACTATTTTTTCTATTAGAATCGCAGATTATTTTCGCTAAAAGGCGAAAAAGTTGAAAAGAAAATAAATTCTATCTTTTTAAATGTATTTTTGGTTGGTTGGATATTGCAAAGATTTGATCTTATAAAGATATTCCTCGTATAAAGAAGCGGGTAAACTGCGTCGAATGAGCTTTCCTGGTGATCGATACTCGGACGGATTCAAGCTTTGTACTATAATTTTCAAAGTGAGAAGTTCGACGGATGAGTTTATTCTAATTTGAGAATTTGGTATGAAATGGTTTGAAAATGGTAGTGAGCTATTTGTGAGCTAATGAAAGTTTTGAGAAATTGGTTAGAGAAGTTAACGGTTATGAATTTTAATTTACGTGGTGGGTCCATTTTAGGTCTTCAGAGATAAAGATTCCTAAGAGGTCTTTATTAACCTGAATTCGGAATCTTTTTTATCATCAAGTTTCCAGAACAATTTAGTGATGTAGAGCTGTGTCTGATGTCATTGATATAAATATTGTAATACTAAAAACCTCAAGAAAACTTGAAGAAGTTTTATTAATTGTTGTTATCTATCTGTTTTATTGTGATTTGCTGTTGTCTATCTTTAGGAAATGAAATGAAATCCGAAAGATAATTATATTATGATAGAGTAAGGGTTAAACTGTCTGGAAGTTGTTACTCATATAAAAGGCGAGTATTTGCAAATATCTGTATAAAGCACCACTGAAAACCTCAAGAAAATTTGAAAAAGTTTTATCTTTATATATTTGTTGCTGATATTTAAGGAAATGCTTTATTCACGAGAGAAGAATATCGAGATAAGAATATATATATCTCATTAAAGTTGAAAGTACTCTATTATTTATTTAAATTGAATTATAATATTAAAGTGTAACTAATAATGTGACTATTTAAATTTAGAGTTTGTTAACCATTAGTCATTGTCAAAGATTTTGCATCAAAGGGGTTGTTCACTTCTATGTCTAAAAAATCCAAAGATACTTGCCTTTATCTGCAGTAGTAATGTACGCCAGCAAAACTTGGACTTTTTCGAAGGAGAACGAAGATAAACTCAACATTCATTTCCGTTATTTTTGTCTAATATCATTGATATAAATTAAAGATGCGAAATACCAGTGAAAACCTCAAGAAAACTTGGAAAAGTTTTATCAATTAGATTTGTTGTTATCTATATTTAAGGAATTGTTTTATTCAGGAGATAAGACTGGAGTTAGAGTTAAACTATCCAAGAGTATAATATAGGAGGTGAAACTGAGTCCTTGTGAATATCTGTATAGATGAGATTAGCTGTTAAGGTATTTACTGAGAAATTTGGCCACTAGTGGAGACAGAATAACAGCTGATCACTTGACAATATCTAAGAAGTGAATTTAAATTGATAATTAGAGAACAAATGGTTGCTGAGAAGAAAATTCAACATTTTCTGTGAAAAGATTCACTTCAAATTACCTTGTAGAAGCTACTAGTGAAAGAAATTGGTAATTCAGTGAATTTATTCTTTTTTTTCATGAACCAATTATGAAACTCTTTCATTGTAACTAGAAGATAATAAAGAATAATTGACATATAGTAAAGGTATTATAAAATACATCTCTAATTATAACAAATTTTTTTTACTAATTATTTTACTTAGTTTGTACTTGATGTTGACGTTTGTAATTACAGTCTTATGTAAGACTTTTGTCTACAATTTTCTAGGATATTTTCCGGTAATAGAATGTATTAAACGTCTCTCATGGTTTCTTTTTGCTTGTATTTATTATTCAAAATTATTTAAAGAAAAAATCAAACTTGAAATAAAAAACTAATTATTTCCAATTTTTTTTATTTATTATTTGTTTTTTAGTTAAAAGTTATTTATGAAATCACATTTGAAATGATAATTATTGGAATTGAATCAATTATATATTTTCATTCGTAGAATTAGCAGAACTTTGTAAAGTCTGAAATCTAGAGAACAAATTGTGGTACTTCATGTAGTTTTTATTTCATCTTTTTTACATAAAAATGCTTTTAAAACTCAAATTTAATCGACTTCAATAACTATTTTCTATAAAAATTCATATCCTGAGCTATAAAAAAAGCTGCAATAAATCAGTTTATTCTTTTATCCTAAAATGATTATTTTGATAACTTATTGAAGTTATTTCATTTAAAGATCTATGGTGAAATTTTACAAGAGCTTGAAAAAATCTGTAAAGTTAATTGAAAATTTTTTGATATCCCTAACTTTTTCAAGTTCACTTTTCAAATTCTAATTTCTTATTTTAGTTATTTATTTATTACATTAAATGCAAAGGAAGGTACCAGAAAAGAGCACCTCTTGCTAACATACATTCTCATGAATAACATCTATTTAGTCAAAAATATACAAAGTAAAAGATGTAACATATGGTATTTCGATATCACTCAAAGCATATAACAGTGAACAATTACATAGAATGTTAAAATATAAAAAAGAGAAAAAAGTCATAGTTTAGAAATGACAATGTTGGCAATATTATAACGATTCAACTTCTGCTTGAACAACGCGAGCGATTCTGACATGACAATGTCTGATGGCAGCTGGTTCCATGTACTAATTGTGTGGTATGAGAAAAAAATTTGCTCTGACCAATGTACCAGATGATATAGGCTTATTAAGATGTAATGTGTGTCGTCTGAGTTGATATAACTTGAGGGAAGGACTAGTAGAAAAGAAATCATTTAACTGAAGGTCAATTAAATTGTGGATTATTTAAAAAATAAGAATTTAATCCGTTGAATTTCCAGAGTATCTAAATGTAAGAAGCTGAGACGATGTTTATAACTATCATATTTAATATTAAGTTTCCTGCATACCAATCTCGTAAATGTGGCCTGAACAGATTCGAATTTTTTTGATACTCTCTGTCTATCGTTTTTTCAAATAAAAAATATTTTTTTAAATCAAAGCAAACATTTCATTTATTAAAGAGCTTCTGAGTGCAAAAAGACTTCAAATCAAAATAATAATAATCGTTTTGTATTTTGCTTTCTGACAAACGGTATGATAGAGGCGGCGGTGTTTGCATAATTTACAAAATATTGCTTGCACCCAAGATCTCTAGAATTCAGATCGATGCCATTAATTGTCTAGGGTTTGATATTATCGCTTTTGATTATCATTACTCAAAGTCCAAATTTTCTCGTTTTATATGTACCTATCTACCACCCTCTAAATCTAATGATGAGGTTACTGTTAAGGCCTTATTGAAGGTTCTGAAGAGTGTTGTGTGTCCTGAGTTATATATTTTGGGGGATTTTAATTTTAGTAAAATTGATTGGAATAACCCAAACTTAGCATTTTTTGGAAAATCGTTTAACTTGGATAGAGATAATACTATTTTAGCCTTTCTATGACATGTTCTTGTAAGCTTCCTCAATGCCAATAATCTATCCCAGATGGTTACTTTTCCGACCCAAGTTAGTGGTTATACTTTGGATCTTCTTATCACATCAAAACCCGAGAACATTATCTACGTTGATCAAAAAGAACCTTTAGCTTTGACATGCAATCATAACATGATTGAATTCAAACTCCACCAAACTTTTTTTATGAACATTAAAACTTCAAGCAAAAGGAATTTTTACTGTGGAAATTATAATGGCATTAACAAGTTTCTATCAGATGTTGACTGGATTTCTGTTTTCAACTCTTTCGAAGACATCAGTACTATTTACTCAAGGTGTAGTAACATCGTTTAAGAGTCAATCAAAAATTCATACCTTTTTATAGAGCCAACAAAAAACCACATTTGCCCAAAAATTTAAAGAATTTACAACATTTGAAAGACCTTCAGTACAAACAAACTAAAACAGACCCTTCCATCAAATCTCTGTACAAAGATCTTTGTATAGTTTACAAGAAATCCATTTCTAATTTCTATTTGGAAAGAGAAAGTGCAGTTTTATCTTCACCTAGCAAGAAAACGTTTTTTGGTTTCATAAATCGCAAGCTTAAGGCGAGATCTCAAATACCTCCCTTACTTGATAACAGCTACCAGCTTGTTATGGAACTAGAGAATAATAACTGAGTTGCTAAACAATCAATTTAAAAGCGTTTTTATAGCCGATTATGGCAATACTCCTTCTCTTTCCTACTCCGAAATTCTTAAAAATGTCTCTGAGAAGGTAGATCTTGACATAACGGTCAATATGGTATCTAAGGCTATTTCCTCTTTAAAATCATCAGTTTCCAACACCCCAGATCAGATCCCAGCTTTGTTTTTAAGAAAATCTTCTTCCTCTTTATCACTATCTTTATCGCTTTTCTTTAACATGACTCTGAGGCGAGGAAGAGTTCCACAAATTTGAAAGAAAGCTATTATTACTCCAATTCATAAGAAGGGTCCAAGCAACACCGAACTTAACTACAGACCAGTTTCGTTGACTTCAGTTATCTGCAGAACTCAAGAGCATATCATTCACAATCATATGACCAGTCATTTGATGGAGCACCATCTATTATCTGATGTCAAACATGGCTTTGTGAAACGGAGATCTTCCCTGACTCACTTTTCTCAATGAGCTTACAGTCCATTATGAAAGTAAACCTCGTTGTGAATTCATTATAGTTCATTACTCATTGTGACTTCATGTATCTCAATTTTGCTAAAGCATTTGATTCTGTCCCACACAACAGGTTCAATATTGTTTGACAAAACTTAAAAATCAACAGCTTTATCTTAGAAATTTACAGTAAATTTACTTTTATGGCTGAATGAAAAACAAAACTGTTGGCGATGTTTATGAAATTAAAAAATCAAAGAATTTTCTGAAATAGCAAATTACTAAAAATTCGATTTGCTTTTAATGCGTGATAAAAATATTTTTATTTTCCAAAACATCGCTTTTTGTGTTCGCATTGTGATAAACTGTATTATAGAGGCGGGGGTAATCTACAGAATATCGTTTGCACCCATGATCTCTAGAATTCAGATCGATCCCATTAATGGACCCACATCTCATTTCTTTAAACTCTCTCCGGACAAAATTGTTAATACCCAAGATATCAATTTACAGAAGTCCATCATCAAATCTCACAAGCGTCAAAAAGACAATTCTTCTATCACATTAAGTATGTTCTTCAACGCACGGTCGATTATTAACAAATTTTTTCAATTGAAAGCTCTTTTGCATTCTCAAGATTTCACATTTGTTTTTATTACTGAAACCTGGTTGAAACCGTTTTATCCTGATTCTTTTCTGGTTGACGGTAATCTTTACGTTGTGATAAACTGTATGATAGAGGCGGCGGTGTCTACAAAATATCGCTTACACCCAAGATCTCTAGAATTCAGATCGATCCCATTAATTGTCTAGGGTTTGAGATTATCGCTTTCGATTTTCATTACTCAAGAGTTCCTCGAACATGTTTAGTGTTTCTTAGAATTTGTATTAGATTGTATTAGAGTGTGATTATAAAAAGAATAGTATAATTATTATCATTATTATAATGATTATAAAAAAGCTGAAAAATCAAGTGGAACAAAGATGTACAATAACATCAGATCGCATCTGATGAAGTAATAGAAGAATCAAATCCCACATTTGAAAAGAAAGCTCAATTCATTTATCTCATCAAATATTTTTGAAAAATAAATTTGAAGTAATTTGTATTGAATAGTAAACGCATTAAAGTGATAAGGCACAATTTGTAGTAATCGAGTTTTATTCAGTCAAATTCTTTCAAAGGATTTGAGATGACTTTCGTAGAGTCTTTTTTAGATCAACCTCTAATAATTCTTCCAGATTCTTTCGTTGTTGTATCAGATTTGTCAGTTAAACAACGTTGATGTTAACCTTTTGATGTTATTAGCTTTTGTTGTTCCTGTTTAATATCTTAAATAATTCTAAATAATTTTTTTACTTCAGCCGCCTGATGTCACTAAACATCAAACTAACTGCTGAATACATCATTTTAATAATAATATTATATTTTTTTATATATCTTGTAATTCAGCTTCGTCAGTTCAAGCTTGGCTTGAAAAAACGTTTTCATTGTTGGACCATTAACCTGCCTCTACCGATTTCATTCTAAAAGGCTGTTTACGTGATCAGTTTAATTTAGATTTGTTTGTTGCAGCTTCCAAACGAAAAGAAGCATTGAATTAAGACAACGTAATAAAACTTCAAAATCGTTTATTGAGTCACCTTATTGAAGTCATTCAATCTTTAAAAGTACTAGTTGTTGAATAAATGTTGAAATGAGATGAAAGTGTTATGGATTCCGCTACTCACTTTCAAGGTTATAATCAAGCCTTGAATCACATGAGTCATCGATTTGTAATTTTTGATGATGTAGTAATGACATAAGCCAGGTACAAAGAAAAACTTAGTAAAATCTTGCTGACATTCTGCATCATTGCTTGCAGAAACATGTCAGTTTGAAATATTTCATTTCCAGGTAAGGCATTTTAGCACTTGACCACGTGACTCATTTAACAATTGCTAACTGCAAATACTAAGTTGTGAGTGAGCTAGTAGAAAATGATCTATTTCCAGAATTATTAAACTACTTACAAATCGTGTGTTTTAAATGAAATCGATAATACTAACCTATGTTCATATCAAAAAAGACAGTAAAATGAAACGCAAATTAATTTTAAAATCTTATAAGCCTTAATAAAACAATTACTACCAATAAACCTTTCAAACAAATTTTAAATTAAATTTTATTTAGTTAACACAAACATTTATAATTTATTTACTTATTGATGTTAAGATTAAATTTGAATTGGTTTAGAAATCAAAGTAAAAGCTGCCAGTTAATCAAACATTAATAGATACAAAGTCACAGATTATAGTTGATTTAAACCAAGTGATTAAATTAAAGCTCTCAGTAGCAAATGTTGTTGTTTACTAAAGATTGACAATCAAAAGCTTACTTAAGGAGGTGCATTTTGATTCGATTTGTTACAGTAGAGCAAAGTACGAATGTCATTATTCGATGACGTAATCATATACCGCACCGCTTGAAGCTAGAAAACGTTTTGATATTGAAAAATAATTGTTGAATTGTTCACTTATTTTCCTTTACAGTATAAGTATAAAAATACGCAGACACTAAGATTTATTTCTCTCTGAAACAGTCTGCATCTGTCTCCGAGAGATTATTAGTTAAGTAGCGATGCATGTCGCATCTCCAAATTAACAAAAGTGCCTCTATTGAACTTACTGAGCCAATAGCTTTCCTTCTGTGCCAAAATTGACGTATATATCCACCAAACGAAGTCTAACATTTGTGAGCGATGACGTAATTTTAGCGATTAAATCAATTCAACAATTTACAATGCTACAATATGCTCTTAGAAACATAAATTGTCAATTTGGTTTTTTGCCTAATTGGTAAAATCTGAATCAATGATATTTTTTGTGAGATATTTCCCAAAATTATTTATTTTAATAATAATAAAAATGATTATTATCAGAGTGTGAATAGGTCGCAAAGTTCATCTCGTCATGTTCAAGGCAACTTTGTAGATGTTTAAATCGCTAAATACTTTAATATTGTTTGTTTAGTATTTTAGGGATTCCAAAAATGTTCATAGATCTTGGGTTGGGTCTCAAGAGTTTGTTCAAGAGTTCTTCAATTTTCTTTCAATTTAGAGTCTCAAGTTGTCTTTCTATCTTAGAATTTGCATATGATAGAAGTTGTTGAAAAGATAAATATATTTGTGTTTCTTACGGTCTCTAGAGTTTACATATGACCACAGAGTAAAGCTCAAAACTATATTGAGGACATTAAGATGGGTCAGGTTAGGTTGTTAATAGTCCTTATATTTTTTAAGGTCGCAAAAATTTGTTTTAAAGTTTTTAGGATGTTAAAGGTCTTTAGAGTTTAAATCTCTATATTATTTTAGATTTAGATAAATAATCAATTGATAGTTAATATAAATTGTTGGGAAGATTGTTTTGGAAAAGAACAGCTGATTTTAAGTCCCAAGAAATATGTTGGAAATATTTAGGAGGTCCTGAGATCTTATCAAGTATTAAATAATTGATGAAATGAGTAAATAACATCTATCTTCAACTTGCCTCATTCTTTTCAGGGTCTTGCCAACCAACCGAATTCAAAAAGCCGAAACTACCAACTGTCCGTCCCTGAAAAGGAATGTCAGTCGACCCACTTGTACCTCATTCAACTGACCACAAAACTGGGCGGCAAACGTTGACGCTGAGGGTCAAAGGCCATAGAGTCGATTTCAATTCGCGCTTTCAATTGACCATCCAAATTCGAACAAATAGTTAGAAGAGGTTCAAATTCGCAAAACTGGAATTTGCAAAAATTTTCTATAATTGTCCAGGGTTTGAGATTATCGCTTTTTATTTTCATTACTCAAAGTCCAAATTATCTCGTTTTATTTGTACCTACCTACCTACCTACCTACCTACCACCCTCTATAACTAAAACCACTGTTAAGGCCTTATTGAAGGTTTTGAAGAGTGTTTTGTGTCATGAGTCATATATTTTAAGGGACTTTGATATAAGTAAAATTGATTGGAATAAACCAAATTCAGAATTGATGGGAAAATCGTTTAACTTGGATAGCTACAATACAAATTCAGCCATTTTAAGTCATATCCTTGTATGCTTCCTCGAAGTACTAATTCAGCAAAAACTCTTCTTTTTTATCCTAATTGAAATTAAGAAACTACAATTATTAGGCAAATATTTCGAAAATGTTTTAATTTAAAAGATTTTATTTGCATTAATCATCGACTAAATACTTTTATAACAAGTAAAAATTTTTATTGAAAAATTACTTTCTCTCAGATGACAAATATATATTTATAAAGATTGTTTGTCAAAAAATTGTATTCATGTCTCAATATTTATTCATTTTATTCAGCGCTTGGTTACAGATGACAGCTCTTACAGCAAACAAACAAAATAGTATGATTTAGATAGTAACATGACTTCGTGAAGATAGTAAAATGGTAAAAACGTAACATCTTTGGTGATGTAGAGAAGATAAGAACAACTAAATGGTCGTTGAATTTACAGAATTGTAATTTTATGTTTAATTATCAGAATTATAAATAATTCGAATGAAAATTGATGTATTTAAATGTAAGTATATAGATACATATAAAAGTTGAAGTAATTTGAAGCATATCAGTTTCAGAACAATTACATTTACACCAAATTAAAAAGGAGAATAAAAGAAGACTAAATATTGAGTTGATAATGAACATGAACTTTTGAAATAAACCACCAAAGTATTAAGTGTTAAGTGTTCAGCTCCTCAAAATATCGTCCAAAAGTATTTTCAAAACTCCTCAGAAAAAGGTTTCCTAGGTAAATTTAGGAATTTAGATTAGTCATCACCTACGTCATCATCGCCATCAACGCGATGGAAGTCGAAACATCGAAATCATCATCAGGAAGATGTCTTTAACCTCAGGATTCAACTTGAACGTATCACTTCCGATTTTGATAAAAGTCGCGAGCAAAACCGTTAGTTGATGACGTCATCGCATTACAGGAAACCCCGAAGATTTGACAATGAAGACATATCAGCAAATTTGCGCAAAAAAATTAGCGATGCAGCGCAAATTGCTTCGATTTGAAATAGATTTACTACTAGAAACAACCGTTCAAGGTAAATGACGTCATCATCATCACCTTGTGACGTCATAATCATCGCCGTGCTGTTACGTCATCATCATCACCTTTTTGTGACATCATCATCATCGCCGTGTTGTGTCGTTATCATCATCGCCGTATTATAACGTCATCATCATCGCCGTATTATAACGTCATCATCATCGCTGTGCTGTTAAGTAATCATCAGCGCCATGATTTGACGCCATCATCATCGCCGTGTTGTGACGTCATCATCATCGCCGTGTTGTGACGTCATCATCATCGCCGTGTTGTGACATCATCATCATCGCCGTTTTGTGACGTCATCATCATCGCTGTGTTGTGACGTCATCATCATCACCGTGTTGTGACGTCATCATCATCGCCATGTTGTTAAGTCATCATCGCTGTATTGTGACATCATCAACATCGCCATGTTGTGTCGTCATCATCATTACCGTGTTGTGTCGTCATCATCATCGCTGTGCTGTTAAGTAATCATCAGCGCCATGTTTTGACGCCATCATCATCGCCGTGCTGTGTCGTCATCATCATCGCCTTTGTTGTGACATCATCAACATCGCCATGTTGTGACGTCATCATCATCGCCATGTTGTTAAGTCATCATCGCCATGTTGTGACGAGATCATCATCGCTGTGTTGTGACGTCATCATCATAGCCGTATTATAACGTCATCATCATCGCCATGTTGTTAAGTAATCATCAGCGCCATGTTTTGACGCCATCATCATCGCCGTGTTGTGACGTCATCATCATCGCTGTGTTGTGACATCATCAACATCGCCGTGTTGTGACGTCATCATCATCGCCTTATTATAACGTCATCACCATCGCTGTGCTGTTAAGTAATCATCAGCGCCATGTTTTGACGCCATCATCATCGCCGTGTTGTGACGCCATCATCATCGCTGTGTTGTGACATCATCAACATCGCCGTGTTGTGACGTCATCATCATCGCCATGTTGTTAAGCCATCATCGCCGTGTTGTGACATCATCAACATCGCCATGTTATGACATCATCAACATCGCTGTGTTGTGACTTCATCATCATCGCCGTATTATAACGTCATCATCATCGCTGTGCTGTTAAGTAATCATCAGCGCCATGTTTTGACGCCATCATCATCGCCGTGTTGTGACGCCATCATCATCGCCGTGTTGTGACGTCATCATCATCGCCGTGTTGTGACGTCATCATCATCGCTGTGTTGTGACGTCATCATCATCGCTGTGTTTTGTCGTCTCCACCATCGCCGTGTTGTGACGTCATCATCACTGTGTAATAAAATAAAATTAAAGTTTTTTAAAAACTTTGTAATAAAATTTTCAGGAACTTAAAAAAATGTTCTGATGTCATCATCATCGCTGTGTTGTGACGTCATCATCATTAACATGTTGTGTCGTCCTCATCATTGCCGTGTTGTGACATCATCAACATCGCCGTGTTGTGACTTCATCATCATCATCACCGTGTTGTGACGTCATCATCATCTCCGTGTTGTGACGTCATCATCATCGCTGTGTAATGAATTATAATTAAACTTTATTAAAAACGTTGTAATAAGATTTTCACGAACTTAAAAAAAAATGTTGTGACGTCATCTTCATCGCCGTGTTGTGTCGTCATCATTACCGCCGTGTTGTGACGTCATCATCATTACCGTGTTGTGACGTCATTATCATCGCCGTTTTGTGACGCCATCATCATCACCGCCGTGTTGTGTTGTCATCTTCATCGCCGTGTTGTGACATCATCATTATCGCCATGTTGTGACGCCATCATCATCACCGCCGTGTTGTGACGTCATCTTCATCGCCGTGTTGTGACGTCATCATCATCGATGTGTAATGAATTAATATTAAACTTTATTAAAAACTTTGTAATAAGATTTTCAAAAACTTAAAAAAAAATGTTGTGACATCATCATCATTACCGTGTTGTGTGGTCATCATCACCGCCGTTTTGTGACGCCATCATCATCACCGCCGTGTTATGACGTCATCATTATCGCCATGTTGTGATGTCATCAAAATCATCCCCATGTTGTGATGTCATCATCATCGGGAATTGGGCCGCCTATAATCGAGCCCGGGTTATGACTATGAGTGTAGAACTCTCGTGTTCTGATAATCAATCATCAGATGAACTGAAATTTAAGGTGGACGAGAAGTGAATGGATTATTTGCAGCAATTTTTAAGAAAAATAAATTTTAGTCGTTTTAAGTAAATTTATAATGAAAAACAACAACGAAAAAAGTTCTATGATAAAAAGAAAAAATGTTCCTACACCGGGAATCGAACCCGGGCGCCTGGGTGAAAGCCAGGAATCCTAACCACTAGACCATATAGGACAACGATGTTGATTTCTAGTAAATATTAGTGTATGAATATTAATTAAAGTATGTATGTTTGTTAAGTAATACTAATTCAGCTATTGCTGATTTACAAGTTAATATATTTTCAACTTATTTTGAAGGTTTGTAGGAAAGGGAATAGAAGATGCAGAGATCTCGAACACGTGAAGACATTCTTGAGAAAGATATGAAGAAGTTGGAGTTTAAAGATTACGAAGTAGATGTCAATACTAAAAAAGACTCCTTATTGCTTACATCTAGTATCAAATCTCTTGCCAGCAAACTATCCATGCGTTCATCTTGTTCTGATCTCCACATAACTAAAAAAATATTAAAAATATTTTCGTAAGGTTATATGTAAAAAAATTAAAAAGAAATAAAATGATAAATGAATTAAAACAACCAAATAAATAAATTTCAAAATGTTTTAAATGTTAAAAAAAATAGTATTTCATTGAAAATCCTAAATTAGTTGTTAATTGATTTCAAGCCGGTAGTTGGCTTAAAACTAAAAGTTTTATCAATAGAAGAGAAATAGTAGAATATAAGACTTATGGTGAGCTTCATGATTAAAATATTCCCAGATAAATGTAAATAAAATAATTTTCAAATTTTTAATTTGATTTTGTATTATGACCTTATTTGGAATTATTTTCCAACCAAAACAACTCTCTAAAAAGTTAAACCCCAAAAATTACCCAATAAAGTAAATTTTCACTTTATAAATATAATTTTTTTAAATACCAATAAGATTAACTTGAAATTATTGTGAAAATCAACTTTTATTATAAATAAAAAAAAATTTAAATTTTACCAAATTTGATGACAAACAGAATTATAAGAAAAAAATAATTATTTTATGGAATAAGTTTCAACCTAATTTTATCATAATTATATTTAATTAAAATATGACAAAATATAGTCTTGTTTATTATAACCAGAATAAGAAAATATAAATTTTATATATAAAGAAGTTTATAGATATATTTCTTATATATATAATTATATAATTTTTATGAAAGGATATAATTATTCTATTGAATTTATTAAAAGCTTTTAATATATGAAAAAAAATCACAGAAAAAACAATAATTTGATTTAATTAAGATGTTTAAAGGACTTATATGTATGGTGGGATTATTTCAATAAATAATATTTTTATATGTCACATAATAGAGGGCATCTAATAAAATTTTTGATAAAAATTAGAATATGTATAACTCACTTATAAGATTTATTTACCCTTTCTAAATACAAGTGTCCTGATACATAACTTTTAAATGAAAATGTTTTATAAATTTTTTAGAAGTTTTTTATAGTTTATGTGGTAAGTGTTATTTTATAAATAAGTGATTTAAAATAATAAAATTATTTATTATGATTTGATAACAGATAAACAAAACAGTAAGATTGAATTTGTCAAAAAAATAGTTTAACAACAAAAGTTAGAAATAAGAAGGTTGTTAAATTTTAATAATGATTAATTAGTTTAAAATAAGAATTATCCAATTAAAAAACAATACATTTTAAAACTATTATTTCTTGTACATCATTATTTAAATAAAATATTATTTGGTTTTAAGAAATAATACAAATTTATTAGATAATTTTAAAACTGTCAAAAATATTAAAAGATTTTGACTTTCTATTGACTTCAATTGGAAATATGTAGATATGTTGATTTAAAATATAAACTTTTCTTGACAGTTTAGATCAAATAAAAGCCGCCAGGTGATAAATGAAATATGTTTATTTTTATTTAATTTTAATGTTTCCTGTTTTGATAAATTTAAATTTAATTAATGTTATTGAATAAAAAAATATTGAAAAAATTTATTATATTTTAATTTAATTAAATGGAAGCTTCTAACATTTTAATGAAGCTACAAACAGTTTGACCAAAGAAAAGTGACTTATTCAGTGATAAATTGCTAGATAATAATCATATAAATCCTTTTATAAATAAAATAGTTTACAAAAAACCGTTAAACAAGACTACAAAAATAGAAATAAACTAACTGATGTTTACGCAACAAAGCAATTCCATTACATTTCTAATTTTAATCTAAGATTCCGAAACCACAAATATTTAACCAAATTATTCTATATTTTCAAGGATTTTGATAACTTTAAGGAACCAATCGCAGGCCTGAGTTAATTTATCAACAGCAATTAATCGCCTCATTTCATATCAGATTGTTTGTCAGTTGATGGAATCACTTAATTGCAAAATTAAATAAGAACCCAATTCTAGTTTATCATTAAATTTAAATTCAAAAATAATTTTTTTAAAGCTGAAAACCTTAAATTAAAAACCGGTTATTTTAAACAATTATTGTTTAAAATCTTTGCATTAAATTAATCGAAAAATTAGAAAAGAAATCAAGCTTTGTAAAGATTTATATTTGCAGAAAGATATAGCAACTATTGATTAGATATTAATTCTATTTAATATCTTTAAAACAAAATTAGAAAACTATAATGGTTATAGACAGAGCTTGGTTCAAATAAAACGAAAATAAGGATCAATAAAGTTTTTTTTAATGACAAAGCTTATGAACATAAAATCATAATTGCTTTGGTTGAAGATACATTATTCTGAGCTACTTGATGTATGAAGCAAAAATTACAAAAACTCAATTTTAAATTTGAAGTAAATCATATATAAAATTCACAAAAACACTAATTGAAAGAAGTTTAAAAGAAGTTTACAATAAATTTAAAAAAAAAATAAAACTAATCCAAATTATTAACCAGGTAAAGATGAAATTTATTTCTAATTATGATAAGTTTATCAGCAAAGCTTTATTTAAATAATTAAATATGAATTTGACTAACCAATTAATTGCTTCCAATTAATGAAAATATTTCTTTTCTTGCTGTTACAGTAGTTATATATCCATCATAAAGAAAATTCCATCAATGAGAAACTTCCTATCAATAAATTTTTTATTTAAAAACTTTACAATTTTATTATGTGTCTTAGAGGAATTCCTAAAAGTATGATTATAAAAAAATATTAGTTATAATGATGATATAATTAAAGTATATGAAGATTTAAACAAAATTGATAAATTGATTATTTAATTACTGATTTCACAGATTTTTATAGGAAAAGAAAAAATGAACTAAGAAAAACGATAATTAATTAAATATGTTTAACAATTTCAAACCAATAAATTATAAATTTATAAAATGATTCAATTAAAAAGTTTTTAATTTGAAACTAATTTCTGAAATTGGAAAATTAAAAAAGGTTTCATTTCAGAGAATAGAAAATAAAAAAACAATTTGGTTTAGCGCTACATATATCAATAGATTCTAAATTTTATCATTTACTAATTTGATCTCCTATTTATGGTTAAAAGCTAAAATTTCTCTTCTTTGTAGCAATAAATTCAGTGATTTATTGTGAAAATAAATAATGGCAAATAGATAAATGGTTTTAAATTAAATTATTTAAAAGAAAAACATAAGTTTTAGTTTAAACCAATTTAAATAAATGCAAAGGTTTAATAAATTAAGAGGTTATTAAATTAATAAATTAGGAGGTTTAATATTAAATGATAAAGAAAATTTTTACCTGATTTTTGTTCAATCTTTTCCTTGAATTATAAAATTCAAGATGAGAAGTTACTAATTTTCAATTTTATAAAAAAATGTTTGAAACTGATTTTTCAAAATGAAAAATTGTAACTAAATAAAATTGTAACTTTTTAATTATTTATTTATAACTAAATAAATTAAATTGAATTAATTCTTAAAGTCACACAGGGTTAAAACTAAAACATTTCTTAAATTGTTACACTATTACAGTTAAAACTTTTCTATATAACTATAACAATCAAAAGAAGTTAAAACTAAAATTTTTCTTAAATTAATTTAATTCTGTTTGTTAGTTTTAACAATTACAAAAATTTGTCAAGTTTATATTCATTAGTTTATTAAAATATGTCTTATCAAAACATAAATAATTATTTATAATTTACAAAATACAAAAAAAACTGCTTGGTTTGCCATGATGTGAATTCAAGTTCCAAAAAGAAAACATACTATTAATAAGTAGTTTTTTTTTAATGTTAGTATTTGAGAAATAAGATTTATTCAAAAGAGTCGAATACATATTAGATCAAAATAAAAAGTAAGGATAAACTCTTAAAAATATTTTTTTTATTAAAAACAACAATAAAATATAATATATAAAACTCAAGTTCACTATACAAAACTAACCCAATCAAAAACAAAACTCAAATCCAATTTCTTGAAAATTGATCTTAATTTGGCGTTTTATAGAAAATAAATAGAAATAAATAAGACAATAATTTGAGGTTTTAATTTTAATCAAAAATTAATAATGTCTGATTTTAGAAAAACTGATTTCAAAGATATTAGAATAAAATGTAAAAAGTTAAACTTGTTGTTTTAAGGTGAATAAAAGTTTTCATTTTCTAGAATTGTGAAAAGTTCTTTTATATCATTTTAATTACTGTTATCTGTTTAATTTTCATTATTATCATGAAAGCTGAATAATATATGAAAGTTGCGATTGACTTAAACAAATATAATCTCATATAATCTTTCTCTTTAGATATCAATTTAATTTTTAAAGTATAAAACGCAAGCTTAAATATTACAAATAGTTAAACAATGAACGAATGTATTATTATAATCAGTATGAGGTTCTATAACCAAAAAATTGTCAAGAATGATTTAGAATTTTTAAAATTGATGAAGTGAAAGAAGTTAAAGAAGTTATCTTCCAACCTGTGGTTAGCATTTGGGAACAATTATTTAGAATGATTATAACGATAAACTTTTCTTTTAAATATTACTTCTCTGTAAAGGTAGTTACTACTTAGTAAGTAGAAGAAATGTAGCATCTTTTGAATTTAAAACTTTATAAATATTTAGCTCTTTTTTTCTTTTTTAATTAACAAATTATTTCTTATTAATTACAGACTCGAGTAAAAATTTCTTTCATTTTTATGATTTTAAACTTTACGTAACTTAAACAACTAGAAACAAGAAAAAGCTTTTTTAATTTTATCTAAATCTTTATTTTTTACATATTTAAGTTTTCTTCGATGAAATCAAATTCACTTTTTTTTTATATTTAATATTATAATGGTGAAATAGGAAACTATCTTACTAAAAGGCGATTATAGTGATGACTTGAGTTTTAACTTCTACATGTTTCCTAATGAAGCTAAATAGATTTTAAATGTTAAGTCCTATAAAAGTATTTTTTTTTGTAAATTAGATGACTTTGCTCATATCAGCAAAAGTCTAAAATATTTACTGTCCGATATTGTTAGCGAGTTTCTTTAATCATATTAATTATTATTAATTAAATTCTGATAAATATTTGATTATCTTTTCTATTAGAATCGCAGATTATTTTCACTGAAAGGTGCACAATAAATTTAATTTTCTATAAAATACAATTCTATAAAGTTAGGATTACAGAAATCATTGCTACTTTGGTTGGATATTACAAAGATTTGATCTACATTTACTAATGATTTGTGGTGGGTCCATTTTAGGTCTTGAGAGATTCCGTGGCCTTTAATAACTTGACTTCGGAAAATTTTTACAATTATATAGTTAATTTAAGTTTTAAAACTGAAAAATTTCTATACAAATTTGCAAAACGTTTTTATTATTGTTTGATCACACTTCCGAAATGACAATTATTTGTAACAATGTGTTAAGTTACTAGTCTCTTATTAAATTTCCAAAAGTTATAAGAATTAAAGAATAAAATTTGAGCGGCTCAAATAAAAAATGAATTTACTGTTTAATAGCGCTAAAATAATAACGCTTTTATTCAGCCTTATCTTGTTCCTTATCTTATTAGTTCCTATAAATATATAAAATACACCCAGATTACTGAAAAAATTTATAAATCATTGTAATGCAAATCACATGACTAGACTAACTGCATGATTATAAAACTTTTTTAATTTTTCTTGGTTGTTGCTCAAGTGGTTTTTGGTCACGTGGTCGTTGGTCAGGTAGTTGTTGGTCAGGTGGTTGTTGGTCACGTGGTCGTTGGTCACGTGGTCGTTGGTCATGTGGTTGTTGGTTACGTGGTCGTTGGTCACGTGGTAGATGATTACGTGGTTGTTGCTCACGTGGTCGTCAGTCAAGTTGTCGTTGGTCACATGGTTGTTGGTCACGTGGTCGTTCCATAGTCACGTCTCATTGGCACTTATTAATTAAAAAAATAACTTCAAACTTCGTTTAAAATCTAAAAATCAATGCTTTATGTTTTAATAAACTGTTAAAATTATGTTAAAGATTATGAAGTAAACTCCTAATATTCTATTTATTACTTTCCATTAAGCTTCTCTATGAAGCATTAAATAGAAGCCAAAAAAACTTCTTCATTTCCGATAAAAGATTTCAAAAAACAAACTAGTCTGATAGTGAAAGAGGTATCTATCTTCCTGATCTTCATTTTCTTCAGATCGATACAAAAGCTCTTCTTGTAGTTGTCTCCAAGCAGTTTTTCTACATGAAGGCACTTACACCAGATCACTTCTGGATATCTTCCTTATATAAATTTCTCACCAAGCTCTTATACTTGGCATTGACTGCGTCAGCCTAGAAGCTCTTTCAGCATGCCGACGTGACGAACAACATGTGAGATCTCATTTTACATTTTTTGTGTAGAATAACTTGTTGATTAATTTATAAAGTTTTACCACATAGCAAGTCAATTTTAATTATTTGTTTCCTTAGCAGTACATTCATATAAAATATATAAAATAATAATTTAAATTGCTTAAATCTAGTGAAGCTTTAGATTAAATGAGTTTCAATTCAATGAAATTCTACAAACTACTTTATATTCCTAATTTAGTTCTTATTATCATACATATATCTTTCACTGAATTGGATAAGACTATATCAAAGATATCTTAACTTTTGTATAAAAATATAAAGATATTTTGTGTGAAAAAGTAAATTTAATTCTTTTGTATCAACTTATGTTACCATACCAATGAAATCTATAGTGTCTTATCATTTTGTACATTGTTGAGAACAACTAAGTTTTAATAGTAGTTTATATTTTATTCTAGAGAATGCTTTTTTTCCAATACTTATAAATATGAAATAGTTTTAAAATAGTTAAATTCTACAAGTTTACATTGTAATATTTGGTTATAAGTGCTTTATTTATTTTTTTCTTAATTTTAGGTAGCATTATAATTTCAGTTTCATTATCTTTGTTATTTACCTTTTTCAATAAAAACTATCTGATTAAATTAGTTTTATCTTCTGTTTTAAATTTTTACAGATGGTACTAAAATTACTTAATGTTTAATTTAGTTTGTCAATCTTTATTTGTTAAATGAAACGTTGCTTAATTGATTTATTGTTTTTTTTTGTTTAAAATTATGAGAACGAACGTATCAGTTAGTGCGAGAATGCCATATCAAATCGTTGATACCAACAAACTACAATCTTTTCAGACAAAATTTACGAGATCAGTACACAAGAAACTTCCTATTGAATACAATAGTTATAAACATCATCTCATTTTCTTAAATTTAGATACTCGAAACTCAACCGACGGATTAAATACAACTTAATTCTTAGTTTTAAAATTATTTACAATTAAATGACTTTCCATCCGATGCTTTCTTTTCCTTTAGTCCTTCCCTCAAGTTGTACCAACTCAGACGACAGATATTACATTTTAATAAGCCTATATCACCTGGTACGTTAATCAGAGCAAAACCACCTGACCAACAACCACTTGATAAACAACCACCTGACCAACAACCACCTGACCAACAACCACTTGACCAACAATCACTTGACTAACGATCACGTGACCAACAACCACTTGACTAACGACCACGTGACCAACAACCACGTGACCAGCGACCACGTGACCAACAACCACTAATTTTTGATTTTGCGCAACTGGTACTTAGAAAAAGCTGTCATCAGACATTGCCATGTCATAATCAATCGTGTTGCTGAAACAGAAGTTGAACCGTTTTGATATTGCCAACAATAATAGATACTATTTGTGAGTATGTGTTAGCTAGAAATGCTCTCTTCAGGTACCCTCTTTGGTAAATAAATGAAATTACTCAAACAACCTTCATAAAAGAAATTTATCTGCATTTCTACGCAAAAATAACTAATTAACATTTTTTTGCATTTATGTAATTACAAGTAGCACTTTTAAAATTGATTAATTGGAACTAATATTTGATTTTGCTCATTATGAAAAATGTTAAATGTTCAAGTAAACATTTGTCTAAACAAAACCATAAAGGTTCTTAACATTAGCTGAGGTTGTATTTTCAAATTTCTTTCCACATTAGTTTGTGTATTTCTAAAACGTCAATAAAACTTTTTTGTATGTTTTTCAAACATTATCAAAAATTTAGTTCTTTGAACCTTTAATCAATTTCTAATCAATTCAATTGAAAGTTTGAAAATTATAATTAAACTTTGCTGACTTCTTACAAATAATCTGATGATAAAAATATTATGCTTATTCAAGTGTGACGACTACATCAACTTTAATAGTTAATATCAGTGATAGTTGTGATATAAATTTAATTTATAAACTAATTATACTTGTAGCATAAAAAAACTGTTTTAAGTAAAGATGATTTACGAAATCAGTCGTTAACTGTCAACTTTGAATTTCCTTAAATGATTAAATGATTTAAATTTTGATCATTTTTTAAATGCTTTTTTAGTCATATCACTTAGTTTAAACTTTGAAAAAGCTTTGTTTTTAAAAAGTAGCTACAAAAACAAGTTTATGTTTTTAATGAATCAAAACAAAAGGTTTTTACAAAAGTTAGAAAGCTTGAAAATTAGTTTAATCAACTTTATAAATTGAATTTTAGTTAAATAAAAATATATTAAAATTGGCAAAAGGTTTGAAGTTGAACCGTTATAATATTACCAACATTGTCATTTGTAAACTATGATTGTTTTCCATTTTCTAAATTTTTAACATTCTATGTAATTTTTAACTGTTATATGCTTTAAAGACTACTGAAATGCCATGTGTTACATCTTCTTTCTAAATTGTTGACTAAATAGATGTTATTTGTGAGGATGTGTGTTAGCGGGAAGTACTCTCTTCAGACACCCTCTTTCGTATTTATTGTAACTAATAAAGAAATAAAAACACCAAAAATTTATTCTCAATTTTTATTCATTAAAACATTATTTCTTATATATATTCAATTTTACAAAATGATATCAACAATTGACGAGCTTATTAGAAAGAAATAATAACATTTAAGATCAGAACAAGTAATTTCTTCTTCTTTTTCTTCTTCATCTTCTTGCATCAATTTTCTGCTTTTATTTATTTTGAAAACCAAACTTTACTTTTAAAAAATACGAAAATAACTTAACAGATTACTCAAAACACAGAGATGCATTTATATTATCAATAGCTTGAAATCTCTTAAATGCTTCACTACATGGGTTAAATTTTATTGCAAGTCCATTTTCATCAACTTTTTGATTCACCATATTTTGAATTTCACCTGATAAATAATTACTTTAAATTATTAAAACAAATAAATCACAAAATTACTTTGAATTTTATTGATTGAATTAAACTTTTTTTCATCCAAATCAATGATGATTTCAGAATTTGGTTCAAAATCAAAACTGATGTTCTGATCTTCTGGTCTTTGATCACAACAACCACACAAGTGTTTGTGGTATTGAAGTCTCCCATCATTAATGAATTGATGTCGTATTGCTGTTTCAGCTGATAAGCGAAAAGTCTAAAATGAGAAGCTTGTCATCAAGAAAAGTTTGCTGAAAACAATTAAATTCTTTGAATCTAATAATGATTTTTATAAAACAAACTTTTATACTTGTGGTTGGACATTATTATTTAGTTTTATACTTTTTAGTATTTAAAACAAATTAGTACTTTCATTTAAACTTCAAGCACTAGAAGTAAACAATTTCTTAAATAGTTTTTAGAAAGTAAACAAAATGCTAACTGGATCCCAGACAAATAACAGTGATAGGAATTCAGCTGTAACATCATCTATATGAACTCCATTCAAATATGAAAAATTTGATTGTGGAGAAGTTTCATCATTAGAGACAGATTTCGAAGGCAAGTTTTGTTGTACGCTGTTTAATTGAGACAAGTTGTAGGAAATTGTAACGGGCTGAATTTTGTTTTTCTTTTCTGCTAGCTTAAACATTGCAGTAATCTAAAAACAAAAATTTAATTACTTAAATATTAAAAAGATTAAATTTATAAACCTGATCATATTCAGATGCTTGATTAAAAAGCAACTTTTGAGTCAACATCTCTACAACAATACAACCAAGACTCCAAATATCAACTTTTGTGTCATAAAATTGATAGTGACATAATAATTCTGGTGCCCTAAGATTACAAAAGTTTAGAGAAAAACATAAAGTACAATTTGAATATCGAACTTGTAATTTCGCGTTCCAACCTTGGTATTCATTTTGATATTTTCATGAAAAGCCAAAACTTTTTTTGAAAGACCAAAGTCCGCTATCTTTAATAGACAGGTATTGTCTATTAGAATATTTTGTGGCTTCAGATCTCTATGAATAATACCAGCGCTGTGTAAGTACTTTAAACCTCTTAAGATTTGGTACACACACAACCTAATATTATTCTTAGTGATAAAACCAATTTGAATTGCTTCATGTAGATCGTGATGCATCAATGGTAGAATTATAAACCTAAAAAAAAAAGAAATTAAAAATAATTGAAAAATCTTATTTATGTTTACATTTTCAAAACAAGCAAACAGTTTAAATTATTTGTTTTTACGAAAAAAAAAAATAAATTTAAACTGATTAACTTTACAAACTTATTAAAAATTATAAATGTAGAAAAGAACTTTATTCGGATATGAGAATTAACTAAAAAGTTGTAACAAAAACTAAAAATAAGAAAGAACAGGTTGTGACAAAATAGGATAATTTGATTATGTCTAAATTTGGGTGTTTAAATTTGTTATAAATTTAATCAAATTTATTGCAATTAATATAAATAATAACTTATTTTTACAATTCAATTCTCTGTGTTTGATTGTTTTCAAACATCATAATATTCACAAGAGATAAAAGCTGAAAACAAAAACAATTTTATTATTCGTTTAAATTTAAAAAAAAATTAAATGTAATTTCTGATTAACTTACATTTTCATGATTATTAAAGTTTAGTATTTTCACTTCTCTTAGAATGTTTGTAGCTGATGACAACGAATCAAATGCTGCTGAAACCCTTTTTAAGGCGACCATTTTATAGGGATAAAGTGGGTACTTCACTTTCCTAGTTCAAAAATATTTAAAGTTTGTAAAAATTTTGAAAAAATCCAAAAATAATTTCAGAAATTTACATTAAAAATGAATTAATTCAGAAAAAATTAAGAAACAATAAAATAAATTTTTAGAAAAAAAAAATGTTTACTGAGAAGTTTGAAAGTTTCAAAGTAAGTAGTTTCAATTATTTAAAATATTTTCTAAAATCTAATAAACGTCGATTAAGTCTTTTTAAAAACTCTTTAATCCATATTTAAATGAAAAACAAACAATTTACCAAACAACACCAAATGCACCACGACCAATCATTTTCTCCATTTTAAAGCTTATTAAGAGGTTCTTCTATCAAATGCTTTACAAAAATAAACAATTTGTTGGCACGAAGGACAGATATAACATAAAAATATTCCAAAAGCTGTAGAAGTGGTTCTATCAAAATATCAAAAAAATTTAAGGAATTTCTAGCATGAGAATATTTCTGAAGTAAAAGAAAACTAAATATAATAATTTACTAAATGTTTGAAATGAAAATCATCTTTCACAAAATATTTGTAAATCTTCAAGCAAATGCTGTAGATTATTCTAAAAATTAGAAATTTTTAGTGCTAAAACTTTATTTCAACAAAAAATTTAGAGATTTATCAAAAACATATACTTCTATGAAAACAAGGGAAATTAATTTCTAAAAAATAATTTCTAAGCATTAAAATTGTTGAGAGTTCTTTTCTACTGGCTTGACATTGCAATTTACACAGCTTCAACTGAACAGCTTTATTCTGAATAGATTTATTTAAAGTAATATTTGAAAAATATTTTCATTTATTATCTGAATAGACTACATTTTCTAAATTACAAAAATAATTCGGCTAATAAGAAAAATATTTTCCAATTTATCCTTAGTGTTTTTCTTGCTGTCTCAACTGAACTTTTCCAATAATAATAAATATTATCTTATGACCAACAACTCAATTAATTTTTTTAATAAATGAAATTACTCAAGCAACCTTCATAAAAGAAATTTTTCTGTATTTCTACGCAAAAATAACTAATAAACGATTTTTTGCATTTATGTAATTACAAGTAGCACTTTTATAATTGATTAATTATAACTTATATTTGAGTTTGTTGATTATGAAAAGTGTTAAATGTTCAACATAAAAGTAAACGTTTGTCTAAACAAAACCATAAAGGTTCTTAACACTAACTGAGTATGTAATTTCAATTTTTTTTCCTTATTAGCCTTAATATTTCAAAATCAAAAAAGTTTTTTGTATAATCAATACTTTTCTGTAGCTTTAGTATTTGAGGTGATTTACCAAATAGATCGTTAACTGTCAACTTTGAATTTCCTTAAATGATTAAATTATTTAAATTTTGATCATTTTCTAAATGCTTTTCTAATTTTATCACTTAGTTTAACCTTTGGAAAAGCTTTGTTTTTAAAAAGTAGCTACAAAAACAAGTTTATGTTTTCAATTAATCAAAACAAAAGGTTTTTACAAAAGTTAGAAAACTTGAATACTAGTTTAATCAACTTTATAAATTGAATTTTAGATAAATAAAAATATATTAAAATTGGCAAAAGCGTTTAGCCAAGAACTCAATATTCTAAAGGAATTAAACATCGACAGCTGTGGCGTTGATAATCTTTAGATAATCTTATCTATTTCTACTAGAACGCAAATAAAAGTACATTTTCAATTTACATTTGAACATCAAAACCAAGGCTGCCTTTTAGAAAGCAATTTTCTGCTGTGAGTTACATCATTAAATATTACAATTTTTCAAAGCTGATAAAAGTAAACTGCACTTTTTTTATGGTCTTTGTCGTGTTTTTTGCATAAGGTGACAACAGAAAACTTCAAAAAAGGAATCATTGAGGCGAACTAGCATAACAACAGGCTAAACCAGCACAGTTTATTCGGCCACATTCCTCAAACTTTAAACAAATGAATTTGAAATCGCTTTTTTTGTTTGGATTAATCAAAGCGAAAACGTAACAATGGCCTTCCTTGAATTGGTTTTAAAGATAAATGTATTATGAAACAATTTAACCTATGTACCAAGCAAATTGAAACCAGGTCAATTAGAATGGCTTTGCAAGCAACTAAAAGATAAAGAATAAAAACTAAGATCAAAGAAAAGGAAGATGAAATGAAAACATTCTTTTTGTTTCACTTGTTGTGTTGTGGACATTGTTTCCACACACAGGATGGCAATAACCATACAAAAAATTTAACACAATCTGCTGTATCAGGTCATTAATGTTATTATTTAGGTAATCCAATCTAAACAATTTTTATAGAGAGATAAAGTTTTAATATGATCTATTTACTAATAATTTACTAAAAAAATATAAAAGTTTCAGACGGAGTTATTTAAAACCTAACAACTAAAATGATTTTTTACAATTCAGTAATACATTTTGTAGAAATTAAATTAAAAATGTTTCAACCAAACTCTTTTTGCTTTTGTTTTACAAAATACATTTTAATGATTAATTCAATGACGAGTTCACAAAGTTGCAAAGTAAATAATAAATGTTCATAAATGAAAAGTTTATTAACAGATTTGACATCATAACATCATTTGACATCATTGACAAATAACATCTATTATTATTAAATAATAATTATTATTATTATTAATTAATTAATAACACAACTGTCTCATTAGAATGAACTAATTGTATCTATACAGTCTTTAAAACTATAAAATGTAGCCGAGTATCAAATAACATAAACCTTTTAAAAGTTGGTAAGTTTGGTAGTTAGAGTTTGAAGTTAGATGAAGATATATTTTCAATAAGTCGCAATTTCCCTATTATTACTAATTTAAAGCTTCTCAGCTTTATCATAAAGATTTTGCAACAATCACTAAGTGTACTTCAGGAAACATTACAAAAAATTGCTTAATAATTTTGCTATTTAAATATTTCTGTCAAGCTTTGATTTTTGAGGAAAATAGTTTGTTGCTACGAGCCATGTTAAGAGCTCCTCAATTTTCCTTCCAGAAGCTTTTCTTCCTATCATGTTAAACTAAATAAGTCACTGAACCTTTTAAAATACGTTAAACTAAAAAGTTTTATTCGAAAAAGCTTGTTATTTGTCGAAACAGCTAAAAGTGTTAATTTAAGTTAAAAGATACAATTTTAATTGAAAAATTTAGTGAAAGTTAGACAAACTGTTGCCAATTTGCAGATACAAATGTTTAATTTATAAGTTTTTAATTTTTAATTAATTACGTATTAGGGAAAGCCCAAATTCATTTAACTTTTCGTTGTTGGCTTGTGTAATTAATAGATATAACTCTGATTGAAGCACTTGAGATTTTTATATCTCATCAATGTTAAAATTAGTTTCTTTTTTATTTAAGTTGAAATATCAAATTAAAGCGTAACTAATAATGTGACTATCTAAATTTAGAGTTTATTAACCTAAATTATTGTCAAAGATTTGATCTTGTAAGGACGGTTTTCAAATGAGGAAAAGGGTGTGCTGCTTCAAAGTGGTTATTCACTTCTATTTCCGAAAAATCCAAAGATACTTGCCTTTATCTGCAGTAGTAATGTACGCCAGCGAAACTTGGACTTTTTCGAAGGAGAACGAAGATAAACTCAACATTCATTTCCGTTATCTTTCTCTAATATCAGTGATATAAATTAAAGATGCGAAATACCAGTGAAAACCTCAAGAAAACTTGAAAAAACTTTATCTATTAGATTTGTTGTTATCTATATTTAAGGAATTGTTTTATTCAGGAGATAAGACTGGAGTTAGAGTTAAACTATCCAAGAGTATAATATAGGAGGTGAAACTGAGTCCTTGTGAATATCTGTATAGATGAGATTAGCTGTTAAGGTATTTAATGAGAATTTTGGCCACTAGTGGAGACAGAATAACAGCTGATTACTTGAGAATCTGTAAGAAGGGAATTAAAGTTGATAATTAGAGAAAAATGGTTGTTAAGAAGAAAATTTAAATGTTTTATGTAATCATTACCCTTATCCTTACTCTTTAACATAAATCTGAGGCGAGAAAGAGCTCCACAAATTTGTAAGAAGCGATTAGTGTTTACGTAATTTTCAAAACATCGCTTGCACCCATGTTCTCCAGAATTAATATGGATGCCATTAATTGTCCAGGATTTGAGATTACCGCTTTTGAAAATGATTTTCATTACTCAAAGTCCAAATTTTCTCGTTTTATATGTACCTATCTACCACCAAAAAACTAATCATGAGGTTACTGTTAAGGCCTATTGATAACTAAAACCACTGTTAAGGCATTATTGAAGGTTCTGAAGAGTGTTATGTGTCCTGAGTTTTACTTTTTGGGGGATCTTAATTTTAGTAATATTGATTGGAATAACCCAAATTCAGAATTTTTCGAAAATCGTTTAACTTGGATAGCAACAATACTAATTAAGCCATTTTAAGTCATATATGTATGTTTCCTCAAAGCAAAACTCTTCTTTTTTATCCTAATAGAAATTAAGAAAAGAAATAAAAACTTCAATTATTAGATATTTATTTGAAAAATGTTTTAATTTAACAGATTTAATTTGCATAAATCATCGACTAAACACTTATGTAACGAGTAAAAATTTTTGGGTTTTAAAATCGTCAAGTCCTTTCTGATTAAACAAATATATTTTTATGAAAACTGTTTGTCAAAAAATTGTATTCATGTCTCAATATTTATTCATTTTATTCAGCGCTTGGTTACAGATGACAGCTCTTACAGCGAACAAATAAAATAGTATGAATTAGATAGTAACATGACTTTTGGAAAATAGTGAAATGGTAAAAAGGTAACATTTTTGGTGATGTAGAGAAGATAAGAACAACTGAATGGTCGTTGAATTTAAAGAATTGTTATTTTATGTTCAATTATCAGAATTATAAATAATTCGAATGAAAATTGATGTATTTAAATATAAGTATATAGATACATCTAAAAGTTGAAGTAATTTGAAGCATATTAGTTTCAGAACAATTATATTTACACCAAATTAAAAAGGAGAATAAAAGAAGACTAAATATTGAGTTGATAATGAACATGAACTTTTGAAATAAAACACCAAAGTATTAAGTGTAAAGTGTTCAGCTCCTCAAAATATCGTCCAAAAGTATTTTCAAAACTCCTCAGAAAAAGGTTTCCTAGGTAAATTTAGGAATTTAGATTAGTCATCACCTACGTCATCATCGCCATCAACGCAATGGAAGTCGAAACATCGAAATCATCATCAGGAAGATGTCTTTAACCTCAGGATTCAACTTGAACGCATCACTTCCGATTTTGATAAAAGTCGCGAGCAAAACCGTTAGTTGATGACGTCATCGCATTACAGGAAACCCCGAAGATTTGACAATGAAGACATATCAGCAAATTTGCGCAAAAAAATTAGCGATGCAGCGCAAATTGCTTCGATTTGAAATAGATTTACTACTAGAAACAACCGTTCAAGGTAAATGACGTCATCATCATCACCTTGTGACGTCATAATCATCGCCGTACTGTTACGTCATCATCATCACCTTTTTGTGCCATCATCATCATCGCCGTGTTGTGTCGTTATCATCATCGCCATATTATAACGTCATCATCATCGCTGTGCTGTTAAGTAATCATCAGCGCCATGATTTGACGCCATCATCATCGCCGTGTTGTGACATCATCATCATCGCCATGTTGTTAAGTCATCATCACCGTGTTGTGACATCATCAACATCACCATGTTGTGACGTCATCATCATCGCCGTGTTGTGACGCCATCATCATCACCGTGTTGTGTCGTCATCATCATCGCTGTGCTGTTAAGTAATCATCAGCGCCATGTTTTGACGCCATCATCATCGCCGTGTTGTGTCGTCATCATCATCGCCTTTGTTGTGACATCATCAACATCGCCATGTTGTGACGTCATCATCATCGCCATGTTGTTAAGTCATCATCGCCATGTTGTGACGAGATCATCATCGCCGTGTTGTGACATCATCATCATCATCGCTGTGTTGTGACGTCATCATCATCGCTGTGTTGTGACATCATCATCATAGCCGTATTATAACGTCATCATCATCGCCATGTTGTTAAGTAATCATCAGCGCCATGTTTTGACGCCATCATCATCGCCGTGTTGTGACGTCATCATCATCGGCGTGTTGTGACATCATCAACATCGCCATGTTGTGACGTCATCATCATCGCCATGTTGTTAAGTCATCATCGCCATGTTGAGACGAGATCATCATCGCCGTGTTGTGACATCATCATCATCGCTGTGTTGTGACATCATCAACATCGCCGTGTTGTGACGTCATCATCATCGCCGTATTATAACGTCATCACCATCGCTGTGCTGTTAAGTAATCATCAGCGCCGTGTTGTGATGCCATCATCATCGCCATGTTGTGGCGTCATCATCATCGCTGTGTTGTGACATCATCATCATCACCACCGTGTTGTGACGTCATCTTCATCGCCGTGTTGTGTCGTCATCATTACTGCCGTGTTGTGACGTCATCATCATTACCGTGTTGTGACGCCATCATCATCGATGTGTAATGAATTAAAATTAAACTTTATTAAAAACTTTGTAATAAGATTTTCAAGAACTTAAAAAAAAATGTTGTGACACCATCATCATTACCGTGTTGTGTGGTCATCATCACCGCCGTGTTGTGGCGTCATCATCATTACCGTGTTGTGACGTCATCTTCATCGCCGTGTTGTGTCGTCATCATTACTGCCGTGTTGTGACGTCATCATCATTACCGTGTTGTGACGCCATCATCATCGATGTGTAATGAATTAAAATTAAACTTTATTAAAAACTTTGTAATAAGATTTTCAAGAACTTAAAAAAAAATGTTGTGACACCATCATCATTACCGTGTTGTGTGGTCATCATCACCGCCGTGTTGTGGCGTCATCTTCATCGCCGTGTTGTGTCGTCATCATTACTGCCGTGTTGTGACTTCATCATCATTACCGTATTGTGACGCCATCATCATCACCGCCGTGTTGTGACGCCATCATCATCACCGCCGTGTTGTGACGTCATCATCATCGATGTGTAATGAATTAATATTAAACTTTATTAAAAACTTTGTAATAAGATTTTCAAGAACTTAAAAAAAAAATTTTGTGACATCATCATCATTACCGTGTTGTGACGTCATCATCATCTCCGTGTTGTGACGTCATCATCATCGATGTGTAATGAATTAATATTAAACTTTATTAAAAACTTTGTAATAAGATTTTCAAGAACTTAAAAAAAAATGTTGTGACGTCATCTTCATCGCCGTGTTGTGTCGTCATCATTACTGCCGTGTTGTGACGTCATCATCATTACCGTGTTGTGACGCCATCATCATCGATGTGTAATGAATTAAAATTAAACTTTATTAAAAACTTTGTGATAAGATTTTCAGGAACTTAAAAAAAATATTGTGACGTCATCATCACCGCCGTGTTGTGGCGTCATCATCATTACCGTGTTGTGACGTCATCATCATCGATGTGTAATGAATTAAAATTAAACTTTATTAAAAACTTTGTAATAAGATTTTCAAGAACTTAAAAAAAAAATTTGTGACATCATCATCATCGCTGTGTTGTGTCGTCAGCATCATCGCCGTGTTGTGACGTCATCATCATCTCGGTGTTGTGACGTCATCATCGCTGTGTAATAAATTAAAATTAAACTTTTTAATAACTTTGTAATAAAATTTTCATGAACTTAAAAAAAATGTTGTGACGTCATTATCATCGCCGTATTATAACGTTATCATCATCGCTGTGCTGTTAAGTAATCATCAGCGCCATGTTTTGACGCCATCATCATCGCCGTGTTGTGACATAATCATCATCGCCGTGTTGTGACGTCATCATCATCGCTGTGTTGTGACGTCATCATCATCGTTGTGTTTTGTCGTCTCCACCATCGCCGTGTTGTGACGTCATCATCACTGTGTAATAAAATAAAATTAAAGTTTTTTAAAAACTTTGTAATTAAATTTTCAGGAACTTAAAAAAATGTTGTGACGTCATCATCATTGCCGTGTTGTGTCGTCATCATCATTGCCAGATTGTGACGTCATCATCATCGCCGTGTTGTGACGTCATCATCATGGCTGTGTAATGAATTAAAATTAAACTTTATTAAATACTTTGTAATAAGATTTTCAAGGACTTAAAAAAATATTGTGACGTCATCATCGCCGTGTTGTGTCGTCATCATCATCGCTGTGTTGTTTCGTCAGCATCATCGCCGTGTTGTGACGTCATCATCATCGCCGTGTTGTGTCGTCATCATCATTGCCAGATTGTGACGTCATCATCATCGCCGTGTTGTGACGTCATCATCATCGCTGTGTAATGAATTAAAATTAAACTTTATTAAATACTTTGTAATAAGATTTTCAAGGACTTAAAAAAATATTGTGTCGTCATCATCATTGCCAGGTTATGACGCCATCATCGCCGTGTTGTGACTTCATCATTATCGCTGTGTAATGAATTAAAATTAAATATATGAGATACTTTGTAATAAGATTTTCAAGGACTTAAAAAAATGTTCTGACTTCATCATCATCGCTGTGTTGTGACGTCATCATCATTAACATGTTGTGTCGTCCTCATCTTTGCCGTGTTGTGACATCATCATCATCACCACCGTGTTGTGACGTCATCATCATCTCCGTGTTGTGACGTCATCATAATCGCTGTGTAATGAATTAATATTAAACTTTATTAAAAACTTTGTAATAAGATTTTCAAGAACTTAAAAACAAATGTTGTGACATCATCATCATTACCGTGTTGTGTGGTCATCATCACCGCCGTTTTGTGACGCCATCATCATCACCGCCGTGTTGTGACGTCATCATTATCGCCATGTTGTGACGTCATCAAAATCTTCCCCATGTTGTGATGTCATCATCATCGGGAATTGGGCCGCCTATAATCGAGCCCGGGTTATGACTATGAGTGTAGAACTCTCGTGTTCTGATAATCAATCAGCAGATGAACTGAACTTTAAGGTGGACGAGAAGTGAATGGATTATTTGCAGCAATTTTTAGGAAAAATAAATTTTAGTCGTTTTAAGTAAATTTATAATGAAAAACAACAACGAAAAAAGTTTTATGATAAAAAGAAAAAATGTTCCTACACCGGGAATCGAACCCGGGCCGCCTGGGTGAAAGCCAGGAATCCTAACCACTAGACCATATAGGACAACAATATTGATTTCTAGTAAATTTTAATTTATTAATATTAATTAAAGTATGTATGTTTGTTAAGTAATACTAATTCAGCTATTGCTGTTTTACAAGTTAATATTTTTTCAACTTATTTTGAAGGTTTGTAGGAAAGGGAATAGAAGATGCAGAGATCTCGAACACGTGAAGACATTCTTGAGAAAGATATGAAGAGGTTGGAGTGTAAGGATTGCAAAGAAGATGTCAATACTAAAAAAGACTCCTCATTTCTTACATCTAGTATCAAATCTCTTGCCGGCAAACTATCCATGCGTTCATCTTTGTCTGATCTCCACATAACTAAAAAAATATTAAAAATATTTTCGTAAGGCTATATGTAAAAAAATTAAAAAGAAATAAAATGATAAATGAATTAAAACAACCAAATAAATAAATTTCAAAATATTTTAATTGTTAAAAAAAATAGTATTTCATTGAAAATCCTAAATTAGTTGTTAATTGATTTCAAGCCAGTAGCTGGCTTAAAACTAAATGTTGTATCAATAGAAGAGAAATAGTAAAATATAAGACTTATGGTGAGCTTCATGATTAAAATACTCCTAGATAAATGTAAATAAAATAATTTAATATTTTTTAATTTGATTTTGTATTATGACCTTATTTGGAATTATTTTCCAACCAAAACAACTCTCTAAAAAGTTAAACCCCAAAAATTACCCAATAAAGTAAATTTTCACTTTATAAATATAATTTTTTTAAATACCAATAAGATTAATTTGAAATTATTGTGAAAATCAACTTTTATTATAAATACAAAAAAAATTAAATTTTACCAAATTTGATGACAAACAGAATTATAAGAAAAAAATTAATTATTTTATGGAATAAGTTTCAACCTAATTTTATCATAATTATATTTAATAAAAATATGACAAAATATAGTCTTGTTTATTATAACCAGAATAAGAAAATATAAATTTTATACATAAAAAAGTATATAAATATAATTTTTATATATATAATTATATAATTTTTATGACAGGATATAATTATTCTATTGAATTTATTAAAAGCTTTTATTATATGAAAAAAAATCACAGAAAAAACAATAATTTGATTTAATTAAGATGTTTAAAGGACTTATATGTATGGTGGGATTATTTCAATAAATAATATTTTTATATGTCATATAATAGAGGGCATCTAATAAAATTTTAAGAAAAGTTTTTAATAAAAATTAGAATTTGTACAACTCACTTATAAGATTTATCTACCCTTTCTAAATACAAGTGTCCTGATTCATAACTTTTAAATGAAAATGTTTTATAAATTTTTTAGAAGTTTTTATAGTTTATGTGGTAAGTGTTATTTTATAAATAAATGATTTAAATTAATAGAATGATTTATTATGATTTGATAACAGATAAACAAAACAGTAAGATTGAATTTGTCGAAAAAATTGTTTAACAACAAAAGTTAGAAATAAGAAGATTGTTAAATTTTAATAATGATTAATTAGTTTAAAATAAGAATTATCCAATTAAAAAACAATACATTTTAAAACTATTATTTCTTGTACATCATTATTTAAATAAAATGTAATTTGCTTTTAAGAAATAATACAAATTTATTAGATAATTTTAAAACTGTCAAAAATTTTAAAAGATTTTGACTTTCTATTGACTTAAATTGAAAATAAGTAATTATGTTGATTAAAAATATAAATTTTTCTTGACAGTTTAGATCAAATAAAAGCCGCCAGGTGATAAATGAAATATGTTTATTTTGATTTAATTTTAATGTTTCCTGTTTTGATAAATTTAAATTTAATTAATGTTATCGAATAATAAAATATTGAAAAAATTTATTATATTTTAATTTAATTAAATGAAAGCTTCTAACAATTTAATGAAGCTACAAACAGTTTGACCAAAGAAAAGTGACTTATCTAAGTGATAAAGTGCTAAATAATAATACTATAAATCCTTTTATAAATAAAATAGTTTACAAAAAACCGTTAAACAATACTACAAATAGAAATAAACTAACTGATGTTTACGCAACAAAGCAATTCAATTACATTTCTAATTTTAATCTAAGATTCGGAAATCACAAACAATTTAAACAAATTATTTTATATTTTAAAGGATTTTGAAGACAAAATAAGGATTTTGATAACTTTAAGGAACCAATCGCCTGCCTGAGTTAATTTATCAACAGCAATTAATCGTCTCATTTCATATCAGATTGTTTGTCGGTTGATGGAATTAATTTTGTCGGTTAATTGCAAAATTGAATAAGAACTTAATTTTAGTTTATCCTTAAATTTCGATTCAAAAATCATTTTTTTTAAGCTACAATCCTTAAATCAAAAATCTTTAAATTTAAACATCCCTAGTTTAAAATCTTTGCATTAAATTAATTGAAAAATTAGGAAAGAAATCAAGCTTTGTAAAGATTGATATTTGCAGAAATATATAACAACTATTCGTTAGATATTAATTCTATTTAATATCTTTAAAACAACATTAGAAAACTGTAATGCTTACTAATAGAGCTTGGTTCAAATAAAACGAAAATAAGGATCAATAAAGTTTTTTTAATGACAAAGCTTATGAACATAAAATCATAACTGCTTTGGTTAAAGATACATTATTCTGAGCTACTTGATGTATGAAGCTAAAATTACAACAACTCAATTTTAAATTTAAAATAAATCATATATAAGATTCACAAAAACACTAATTGAAAGAAGTTTACAAGAAGTTTTAATAGATAAACTAAAACTAATCCAATTATAATTAGGCAAAGATGAAGTTGATTTCTAAATACGATAAGTTTATCAGCAAAGCTTAAATTAAATAATCAAATATGAATTCGACTAACCAATTAATTGCTTCCAATTAATGAAATTATTTCTTTTCTTGCTTTTACAGTAGTTGTATATCCATCATACAGAAAATTCTTATGAGAAACTTAAAATTAATAAAATGTTTAATTAAAATCTTAAAAATTATATAAAGTGTCTTAGTGAAATCCTAAAATAATGATTATAAGAAAATATTAGTTATAATGATGAAATAATTAAAGTATGTAAGATGTTTAAAAAATTGATAAATTGATCATTTAATTACTGAATTCAAAGATTTTTATATAAAAAGAAAAAATGAACTAAGCAAAACGATAAATAATTGAATACGTTGTACAATTTCAAACCAATAAATTATAAATTTATAAAATGATTCCATTAAAAAGTTTTTAATTTGAAACTGATTTCTGAAATTTGAAAATTAAAAAAGGTTTCATTTCAGAGAATAGAAAATAAAAAAACAATTTGGTTTAGTGCTACATGTATCAATAGAATGGTTCTAATGTTTATCATTTACTAATTTGATCTCCTATTTATGGTTAAAAGCTAACATTTCTCTTCTTTGTAGCAATAAATTCAGTGATTTATTAAAAAAATAAATAATGGCAAATAGATAAATGGTTATAAAATAAATTATTTAAAAGAAAAACATAAGTTTTAGTTTAAACCAATTTAAATAAATGCAAAGGTTTATTAGGAGGTTCAATATTAAATGATAAAGAAAATCTTTACCTGATTTTTGTTCAATCTTTTCCTTGAATTATAAAATTCATGATGAGAAGTTACTAATTTTCAGTTTTATAAAAAAATGTTTGAAACTGATTTTTCAAAATGAAAAATTGTAACTAATTAAATTAAATTGAATTATTTCTTTAATTTTATTATTTTTTAATTATTTATTTATAACTAAATAAATTGAATTATTTCTTAAAGTCACACAGGGTTAAAACTAAAACATTTCTTAAATTGTTACACTATTACAGTTAAAACTTTTCTATATAACTATAACAATCAAAAGAAGTTAAAACTAAAATTTTTCTTAAATTCATTTAATTCTGTTTGTTAGTTTCAAGAATTACCAAAATTTGTCAAATTTATATTCATTAGTTTATTAAAATATGTCTTATCAAAATATAAATTATTATTTATAATTTAAAAAATACAAAAAAAAAACTGCTTTGTTTGCCATGATGTGAATTCAAGTTCAAAAAATAAAACATACTATTAATAAGTAGTTTTTTTTTAATGTTAGTATTTGAGAAATAAAATTTATTCAAAAGAGTTTATTATAAATTAGATCAAAATAAAAAGTAAGGATAAACTCTTAAAAATATTTTTTTTATTAAAAACAACAATAAAATATAATATATAAAACTCAAGTTCACTATACAAAACTAACCCAATCAAAAACAAAACTGCAATCCAATTTCTTGAAAATTGATCTTAATTTGGCGTTTTATAGAAAATGAATAGAAATAAATAATATAATAATTTGAGGTTTTAATTTTAATCAAAAATTAATAATGTCTGATTTTAGAAAAACTGATTTTACAGATATTAGAATAAAATGTAAAAAAGTTAAACTTGTTGTTTTAAGGTGAATAAAAGTTTTCATTTTCTAGAATTTTGAAAATTTCTCTTATATCATTTTAATTACTGTTATCTGTTTAATTTTTATTATTATCATAAAAGCTGAATAATATATGAAAGTTGCGATTGAATTAAACAAATATAATCTCATATAATCTTTCTCTTTAGATATCAATTTAATTTTTAAAGTATAAAACGCAAGCTTAAATATTACAAATAGTTAAACAATGAACGAATGTATTATTATAATCAGTATGAAGTTCTATAACCAAAAAAATGTCAAGAATGATTTAGAATTGATTAAATTGATGAAGCTTTTGAATAATTCTTTCGGGTCCTCATCGAACATTGATAACCAGTACAATTGCCCCAATTGATGATAAATAGAATTCATTAACAGCTGGTCCTCGGGATTCGATCTTATTACAGGTATTATCTATTAAACGTTGTTCATTCATAACAAAACATTTTTACAATCTTTATTAGTAGCTAAATAATCAAATCATTGATTTAATTTATACAGTACTAGTTTCTGAGTATTAATTTGTGATGTTATGATATTTAAAATTAAGTTTTGATTCCTTATCACAGAAATTATGATTCTTCTTAAAAAGTCGACTTGAGTCGATTTTAAACTAAATGAGTTCTTAACTGTTTAAATTTAAGTTTTAATTGTTGAAGATTTACAAGAAATATCATTAAAGAAAAATTTAATATAAAACCTACTATTTTTCAGCTTTGTTTATCGATATCTAACAGGACTTAACCTTTACTGACGAATGGCTCATTTCAACACTGGGATCTTTTTGGTTAGTTGTCTTCATTTATTCACAACCAAAAAAGGAATCCTAAGAGTCATATAAAAAATCTGGAAATGTATTAGGATTTAATTTCACTTCACCAAGAAACTTTACCTCAGGTGAAAACTTTTGGAACAAAAATAAAAAGCTTGTTCAAGATTATTTTCAATTTGAATTAATAGCTGAATAAGCATTCTCAAACGAAGGTTAAGTCAACAATAAAAAACAAACAAGATTTAATTATTAATTAATTGATTTGCTCATCAAGTGTGTTTTCTGTTTACTCATCCACGGACCCCGAGAGGTTATCGCCACATGAATGGTTATGGCAGATTTCAAATGGTTAATGGGGTAGATGAAGCAGTTTACTGCAAGTTTCATTTCAAGAATTCATCATCTAAGCTATATTTTTTATCATAAATTATTTCTGAGTAATATTTTTACAGACATATCAGGGTATCCAATGTTTCCATGCTTAATAAGCTGATGATATGGGCGCCAAAGATCCAAATACCCGTCGTGGAAGCTTTACATCCAAGTACTTCGCTCCCAGATCTTTTGATTTTGTTTCAATTTTTTTCTATTAAAGGTGATGACTTTTGATGAGGCTGAGAAAATCCGCTGCAATCTCTTTGATCTTACTAAAGTAAGAGTCCTTAACTCAACTTAAGTGTCTTACGATTAATTCTTACAGACTTTGCCTCAAGCGGAGTTTCATCTTTTATCTATGGGAAGAATGATCCTAAATAAGAATCCGAAGAACTACTTTGCTGAAGTTGAACACATCGCTTTCTCTCCTTCTCATATGGATCCAGAAATTGAAGCAAGTCCTGATAAGATGCTACAAGTCAATTTGAACTGCAAGATTTTCTTCACAAACCCTAAAGGAAAAGACAAGACCTTAAAGGGTCGGATCTTTTCTTACCCGGACACTCACAGACATCGACTGGGAATCAATTACATGCAACTGCCAGTGATTGGTTCATTTCAATCGAAATGCAATGTCCAATACCATCAGGGTGATGGACCTCAATGTGCAGTGATAACAGAGTATCAAAAAAAATCAGCAATAATCAGTAATAAAAGACTAATTGCTCAGTTTATTTCATCTAAATCTTCATTTGTTGTCGATGAAATGCTTTTGTTACTCCTTATTCTCTTCTACTTAACCTTAAAAGATGTTTTTTTGATTTTATTTTCTTCTAAATCTCTACAATTGTTGTTCGATGTATTCAATATTTTATAAAATTCTTTACAAGTTGTATTTTCATTTGATCTGCTGTATCACCTCAATTTTGTATTTTTCCAATTAGTGTTTCGAGATTAAAAATAAAATTTCGTATAAATATAATATCCAACCTTTAAATAAATAATTTAAAATCTCTATATTCATTCATTAAGATACATTTTTAATCAACCTAAACAAACATAAACATTTTTTTGTTCTTTAAAATAGTAAATGTAAATTAATTTTTTTGCTGCTAGTTTTAGTAATAAAAAATTAATAGAATAGAAATTTTTGTCAAAATGAATTCAAAACTTCCAACAGAATTTGGATTAATTTAAATTATCTAATTTAATTATTTACTTAATTGTTATTAAACCTTATGTTTTATTTATTTTAAACTCATAGTGTAAGCAGATATACTCGTAAAATTAAAATAATTATAACCTTTAGTTTATCAATTGAAAAACATTTAGACACAGAATTTTTAGTTAACGGGCTTAAGTGAAACTAACAGAAGCGTAAACCTATTTTCAGTGAAATAAACTGTTGTTAAATGACGAGTAAAGTTATTTTGTTTATGACTAATAACAAAAGATAAAACATTAGTAAGTTTATAATAATGATTAATCTTTTAACCAACTGTATTCTACGATTAATTAAAAATATCACAATTAGAGTTGGATTTTTAAAAACTTTATATTGATTAAAATAGATTTTAGAAATCCTTTTAACTTATCGACTAATGGAACTAGAATGTAGAATATAGCTTATAGTCATGACGTTTAATTAAACGTAAAAGTTAAAAATAAAACAAAATAATAACTCGTAGCAATCTTTAAAATTAAAAAAAGAGCAGCCGAAACCTGATTTAAAAAGTTATACTTTTAACAAAATTGTCAACTGATAAAGTAATTTTGAAGTTTTTTTTGAAATGAGTTTATGAGAGGAGAAATAAACTCAGACAGAAGACCTACAGTCTGTTGACTTCAATCACTCAGTCACCTGGCTGTTCCACCAAATAGTGGATATAAAACGTGGGGGTTAAGAAATGTGCACGCTGGTCTCCACTGTTATTAAAGCTTACATCTAGGTAGGAATAAATGTGGTAATCAAATCCCTTCTATCTGATGGTTTGGGTTATGGAGCTTAGCCAAAGAAAGTACAACAAATTTTTGATTTATATAAAATTAATCGAAATCAGGCCTGATATAGAGTTAGACATTCTGAAAATTTTTTTATCTTCTGTGTGATGATAGATTTAAATAAAAAAATAATTTTTTTGATGTGCTACTCACTTTTAACCAAATTCCATAAGTCAACCGTTATCTTTTGTGTTTTATTTCAAAGTGGCAAAAAAGTTTAAAGCCTTAAAATACAGAATTTATCGAAACATACTTTGAATACAAGTTTACTAAGTTCTAATTTATTTAATCAATACCATTACTTCGTAGTTGTTGAAATAATTCTGCTTCTGTTAGTATTATTGATTTTCCTTCTTTTTAATTTTTTCATAGTATTAATTTATTTAAAATCATAATGAAATAATATTTTCTTCACAATAACTTATTAAACTACCATTATGCTAAATAAATAATTTCTTTTAAAATACTTTTAATTGAAAAAAATTTAAGATTGAAATTGATACTTGTAGGTTTATTTAATGCTTGTATAAATTAAATAAATTTAAACAAAAATTATTTTGTATTTATATAAATTTTTCTAAATTCTTCTAAATTTTTATTTATTTCTAATAATTAATGAACTTAAAAAGTTGAATAAAACATCATAGTTTTTATTAAAAAATAATATTACAATTGTATAGTTTGATTATCTTTATTAAACATTTTTTTTACTTAAATTTATTTTTAGTTATTTACTTTAATATATTTTTTCTCATTTAAGGTTTTTTTGATATATTTCTTATTAATTAAGATTCAACATATTTTTATTAATTTGTATTAAATATTTAATTTATTCAGTTATGCTATTTTTTTTTCTACTTTAACTAAAATATAACTTTAATAATGCAACTTTTTATTGATAGTATTAATTGTTTTTGTTATTACAATTCAAAATTCATATTTCATTAGTAGATAAATATTAGAATAAATTGATTCTTATAACCTTTTTTTAAGAAAAAGTACTTCTTCTTTAGCGCTACCCTTATCGCTACTCTTTAACATGACTCTTAAGCGGGGAAGACTTCCACAAATTTGGAAGAATGCTATTATTACTCCAATTTATAAGAAGGGTCCCAGAAACACTGCACTTAACTACAGACCAGTTTCGCTGACGTCGGTTATCTGCAGAACTCAAGAACACATCATTCACAACCATATAACTAGCCATTTGACGGAGCATCATCTAATATCTGATGTCCAGCATGGCTTTGTTAAGCAAAGATCTTCTTTGACTCAACATCTCAATTTTTTCAATGAGCTTACAGCTCATTACGAAAGTAATACTCCATGTGACATCATATACCTTGATTTTGCTAAAGCTTTTGATTCTGTTCCACACAACAAGCTCATTACTGTATTGAAAAACATAAAAATCAGCAACTCTATCTTAAAATGGATTGAAGATTTCTTATCAGGTAGAACCCAACGAACCCGTGTAGAAAGATCTTTATCTACTCCTAGTAAAGTCACCAGCGGCGTTCCTCAAGGTTCCGTCCTGGGTCCACTTCTCTTTTTGATTTTCATTGAAGACCTCATCAGAAGACTAATAACAGTAGACAATGTCAGTGTGTTTGTGTATGCAGACGACATCAAGCTATTATCTGGTTCTCACTCAAAACTCCAAACTGCACTTAATATTGTAGAAAACTGGTCTGCGAATTGGCAACTTAAAATCCAGCCAACAAAGTCTGAAGTTATAACATTCTCCCGTAAGCCAGCTGCCAACTTCAGCAACCAATACTACATCAATGGATTTATTCTTGAACGAGTATCCTCAGTCATAGACCTCGGCATTACTCTGACATCTGACTTCAAATGGCACAGTTATGTTTCCAGAATCTTTGGAAAATCTATCAGGCTTGTCCACCTCATCATAAAGACTTTTAATTCTAAAAATCCATGGTTTTACGTGAACCTTTTCAAACTGTACATACGCCCTATTCTTGAATACAATGTCAGTGCATGGATGCCATATCAAGTTGGTGATATCAGAAAAATCGAATCTGTTCAGGCAAAATTTACGAGATTGGTTTGCAGGAAACTTAATATCAAATACGAGAGTTATAAGCATCGTCTCAGCTTCTTCAATCTAGATACTTTGGAAATCCGAAGAATTAAATACGACCTTATTCTGATTTTTAAAATTAATCACAACCTAATTGATCTTCAGTTTGATGACTTTTTCTCCATTAGTCCCTCCCTCAAGTTATATCAACTTAGAAGACATAAATTACATCTTAATAAGCCCACTCCACCAGCTACGTTAACCAGATTAAGTTTTTTCTCATACCGCACAATCAGTACATGGAACAATCTGCCATCAGAGATTGTCATGTCAAAATCACTTATGCTGTTCAAGAAAAAGCTGAATTGTTATAACATCGCCAACATTGCCATTTCTAAACTGTGAATTTTTCTCTTTTACAATACTATGATTCTGTGCAATTCTTCATTGTCATATACTTTTTCGTTTACACGTCAAATAGATCTAATTTGTGAGAATGTGTGTTAGCGAGAGGTGCTCTCTTTAGGCACCCTCCTTCACATTTATTGTAATAAATAAATAAATAACTCACTTATTTGAGTTTTAGCTCCTTTAATTCTTATAAATTTTATTTATTTGCAAAATATATCTATAATTTGAATTTTATTTTTAGGATTGCAAAAAATATTGATAAACTTTTAAAATTTGTAAGACTTAATTATTTATATATATTCTGTTTTTGTTAGATCTATTATCTATAATAATAATCTATACTATAATTTCAATTGTAAAATCTTTGTTCAATGAAAATTCAAGTGAGTTTTGTTTAATTTATACCAATTAATCACTGGTAATTAAGTAAGTAAACGTTAAATGAACTTTTTCTACAGTCACAGGAAGATTTACCATAGGAAGATGAGAGTTTAAGAAACCCTTACTCCATCAAATGTTGGCTTCGTTATAAAGAACATAAAAGAAGTACTCATTTTAAAGAAGTAATTTATTTTCTCTTTTCAACTTCCAACTAAGTTTTGACTTTACGTGTTTTATATGTTAAAATTCATTTCTCTTACTAATCATAATAATTATTTTTAAATCTTAAACTTTAAATTCAAACAAAGTTATTATAATAATTTAAACTTATTGTAACTTTTATTTGAAGTAGTTGCAACATGAGAACAAAGAAGAATACATCGATATCAATTGGTATCTATTGATCGCTTAGATGAAAATGGCTGAGATTGTTAACAACGAGTCTTTTGTATCAAAGGTAAATTGGATTTTGTATCCTAGTTTCAAAGTTGACTTTTGAAATTGAATCTACTTTAGTAATATTAGTTTGTAACAATCTGCCGCCTGTTATTGTGCAGATCTCACGGCTTTTGTGGTTTATTCTTTAACACCCTACATTTTTCAACTTACTCTTTGTTGACTGCTTATAAGCTGATGGCTTTTAGCACATTTTGTGCTTGCGGTCTGCGCCACAAACTACATTAGATATAGAGTTTTCTATCAACCCAACGATAGAGGTATTCTCAAGTAGTTTGGAACAAAACCATCATTAATTAGAACCCAAGAAATAGCAATATCCAAGCTACTGTTTTCTAATTATATTTATTAGTTAGATATTTTTGCTTTAGTATTCTTTTGTTCTAGGTTTGTCGCAATCAATTAACTGCAACTGAAATTTTTACAGAAAGGAAAAACTAACCATACTCTGTGGCATGAGCTGTGGAAATTTATATTTCAAAATCCCTACAAAGTAAATTCTCTAAACGTCGAAGCCATCATCAGAGGTGGACTGAAGCAGTTTACTGATCAATTTGGTCAACTTTGGTGTTGTTTAGCTGATTATTATGCTTAATGTGGCTTGATTGAACAAGTAAGCTGTTAATGACTTCAATTACACTCTCTTCTTATTTAACATCTTTTTTTAACTTACTAGATTAAATTTTTTGATTATTTGTTTCTAAAAACCGTAAAACATCAATCTGTGATATCTTAGAAAATATCATTTTTTCATCTCATCTTCTCTATGAGATTGATGGAGCACTTTGGGATGTCATCAATTCCAATCTCCCTTACGACACCTATCGACCGACTTAGAGAAGTGTGTGGAAATAATCAAATCAACTCTCGATTTTAAGCAGGTTAGACGTCATTGACGTGTGACGTCAGCACGCTAAACTTCGATTGATTATAGGTCGAGAAGTCGCTGGAGTTTTTGGGGAAATATGATTTTGATGAAGATTTACCACAAATGCGTATAAACTAGTTTCAACGACAAATTAAGGAAAAGATGGAAGAAACAACCGAGATTTTGGACGTTGTAATCGGCAAAGCTCTCTAGGTTTGCCTGATGTTAGATTAAATAACAATTATTCAATTATTATGTATATTTCACCGCTAAGTGGCGCAACTGAGCAACAAAATCTAGCTTCACTTTAATTCTACAAATTAATTTGCAGATGAAGAAAGTTTAGGATTGACTGCAGCTCAATATGAAAGGCTTCTTGATCGTCTGCTGTTGCTCCTTACTAGTGTGATGCTCCAGCAAAATCCTCACAATGTCCATGAATGGTTAAAAAGAGTACAATTATATGAAGGTGTGAAAACTCGCCTACCTTGGCAAATTTTCAACAAACTTAAGTTTCAGGACAACTGGAAGAAATTATTCGAACTTTCATAGAAGAGATTCAAACTATTCATGTTCCTAAATCAGTTTATAAAATGGATTGAGTTTTATTCCAAGTTTTATCACGCAAACAACCAACTCACTGATGTAAATATAGTAGTAGTGGCTGGCGACATCTCTTCTAATTTCTTTCTATTCAGGTTCGAACTATTTTCAGCAAAGCTACCTTAGTCAATTACAAAACAGTTGATGATTTAGCTTCAATTTGGTCTGCATGGTGTGAAATGGAGATTGAGTAAGTCAACATCCGCTAGTCTTCAAAACCTTCCTGATGTCATCAATTTTTCAGAATTGATAATTACAATGAAGCTTCTCAGAAGAGCAACTTCATTCCCTTTTAGAAAAGCAACTTATTTCGATAAGGCTTAACCTGTTCAAAATCGAGTTTACAAATCACTCAAGTTGTGGTCGTTATATGCTGATATAGAAGTAAGTTTTAGCAATGTCATGGTTTGATGTCTACTTTAACAAGTTCTTTTTATTTAGTCTTGTGAAGCTGAATACGACGGACTTCTTTCTCTCAGAATAGCAACTCTTCAAATTATTATCAACTATGGAGTCTGTCTGGAAGAAAAAATTATTTTGAAAATGCTTGTAAGGTGAGTTACTAGTTGACGTTTTTATCTGATGTTTCGTGGAACAGCTAACTGTCAACTGTAAAAAGCTTCTCTTATCAGTGAATGATTGTCTAATCTTTAGAAGTTTCAACTTAAAAACATCTTTAAAAATTGAATAAATTTTTCAAGATGTTCTGTGAATCATAAAATCAGGGCTTTTGGATTCTATTAGTTTGGGCTCTTCTTAACATACTCTAGTCTCCTTGTGTAGTTATCTCAAGTAAAAAGATCAAAAAACGATTTTTTAAACAGCTGATCATTTTCCCTGTGGATTTAGCTTTCCTTTCAAGTCTGAGGTAACTTGGACCTCTGGTTTGAAGTCCCTGGTTTACTTCAACAATTATTTATTATTCATACAAATTCATTTACTAATATGTAAACATTTTCAGGTTTATAGAAGAGGTGTCACCATGTTCAAATGGTTCAATGTCTTCGATATTTAGAATATTTATCTTGATAAGTTCATCAAATGGTATGGAGGAAAGAAACTAGAACGTACACTTTTATTAAAAAAATAGTTTTGTTGCAACTGATGATTTGCCGTCAATAAAATTTTTATTGATTCAAATTAAATCTTTTTTGTGATCAATAAGAGCGTCAAGAAGTCTGAATATTATTATCTCTAGTTTTTAGAAATAAATATCAAACAGGTTGAGAAGAATTTTAAGTTAAAACTTTGTCAGTTTTTAAAGCTGTTAAATATTTCTTTATTTTAAGAGTTTGTTTCAATAAGGCTTCAGCTCATTTCTCAATATTATTTTTGTATTAATTACTAATTGTAATCAACCACAACTGATTATACATTTTGTCTTGAAAGCGCTGATAAATATTGATCTCAATCTAAATCTAAATACGAATTTTTTTTTGGGTTTGTTAGAGCACAATTATTTCATGAAAGTAAAATATATTGTACACCAAAATAAAAGTGGCAAGCCCTTGGGTTCCAGTGTACAGAAATTAAAGTCTATTTCTGACAAGCTATTTTCATAAAAACAAGCCTGCAATGGTGATTGCAAATTTTGCAAAAAAGTTTGCTCTGATGAGGATCCGCTTTTCATCCATAAGTAACAAATTTACTTCAACTGTTTTTATATAAATGTAGATTCAATGACAAAACATCTATCTCATTCAATTCTGAGTCAAACCTGTTATGTGACATTAGCAATTACATATCTGCTGATTATTGGCCCAATCTAACATAGAAATTATCAACGAAAAAATTTTGTAGTTTGTCCAAATCGATAGCTAAACACCTCTACCGAGAAATTGGTCACATGGCCTCGTTAGTCGGTGATTCCGATTCCGAAAAAAACTGCTAACGGGGAGCAACTTCGTGAGGGTCACAGACACGCACCAAAAACTTACTTTGTAGCATGAAGACAGAGAAAGCAATGTCTTGATCAAGTTTTTGTAAAACAACTGTATGATAGAGGTTTAAGAATTTAGCAAAAGTTTGAATGTTTTGATATTTTCTAGTTTTACCAAAATAAAAATTTATTCTAAATGTTATTTTTCTATTAACTAATCTTTGTAATCAACCACAAATGATTAACATTTTTGTTTTTAATTTTTATTGTGTTAATTGTGTTAAAATTTTATTTATTTATTCAAATACTATTAAATAGTATTAACACAACTTTAATATAGTTTGTTATTTACAAACAGAATAATATCTTTTCTTGGTGGTTTCTTAAACTGACCAACTACTTTACAAACTTAATTATTCATACATAACTTAAAACAGTTTATTATTATTATTATTATTTGATCATAAATCTATAAGAAGCAAGTTTCCGTTCAAACTATTTTGAGCACCAAGATGTAAAAATCTTTCTCAAAATGTTTTCAGTTCTCGGTATTTACTGTAATTTCTAAGAGATAATAACAGGCCACTAATGCATTTGAAACAGGCAGAAAAACAATTTTAAGATTGAATAAACCCAACTGCAGAAGTTAATTCTTAAATATTCAAAGCAAGGTTTGTAATTAAAAAAATTATTAAACATTTTCAAACTTCTAAACAGTTTAACTGTTATCAGAAATGCAAACTTTTAGCGGCTAGACTAAAAACTGAAACTTTCATTAAAGGTGCAAATAAATATTTATATAATATATATATCATAAATAAGCACTTTTCTTTTTAAATTTAATGAGAAAAAATTGGACCCAAAAAAAAGAGGCAAGATCTTACGTTTTAGTTATTGGCAATTGCTTGTTTAGATTGGTTGGTTCGTCAGAAATTAAATTCCTGTTCTGATAGACCAAGTGATCCAAGAAATTGCCAAACAATTTTCTGGTTCCTCTTCTCTTTTTAATCTTCATCAAAGACCTTATCAGAAGATTAGCAGCAGTAGATGATGTCGGAAAGTTCTTGTATGCAGATGATAGGAGAGTATTATCTTGTAATCTTTCAAAACCTTAAACTGTTCTTCACATGGTAGAAGACTGGTCTGCGAAATGGTAGCTCAGAATCCAGCCCATAAAGTCTGTAGTTATAACTTTTTCTCGTAAACCAGCTGTCAATTGTTTGAACCAATACTCCATCAATAGATTTATTATTCAACTAACATCTTAAGTCCTAGACCTTGTCATTACTCTATCATCTGATTTCAACGGCACAATTATGTTTCCGAAATCTTCGGTAAAATCAATCAATGTTGTCCTCCTCATAAAAAAGATCTTTAATTCCAAGAACCCATGCTTTTTTATCAATCTTTTCAAATTATGCGTACGTCAAATTCTTGAATAAAATGTCAGTGCATGTATGCCATATCAAGTTAGTGATATCAAAAAAATCGAATCTGTCCAGGCCACATTTACGAGATTAGTATGTAGGAAACTTAATATTAAATATTATAGCTATAAACAGCGTCTTAGTCTCTTCAATTTAGATACTTTGGAAATGCGACGGACTAAATATGATCTAATTCTTATTTTTAAAATTATCCACAATTTAATTGACATTCAGTTTGATGATTTCTTTTCTATTAGTCCCTCCTTCAAGTTATATCAGCTTAGACGACAACCATTACACATTAATAAGCCTATATCACCTAGTACATTGGTCAGAGCAAAATTTTTTATCATACCGTACAATTTATACATGGAATCAGCTGCCATCAGACATTGCCATGTCGAAGTCACTCGCATTGTTCAAGCAGAAGTTAAACCGTTATAGTATTGCCAACATTTTCATTTCTAAACTGTGATTTTGTTTCTTTTTTATATTATTAACATTCCATGTAATTGTTCACTGTTATATGCTCTGAGTTATATCGAAATACCATAATTACATCTTTTACATTTTTTATTTGGTTAGATAGATGTTATTTGTGAGAATGGGTGTTAGCGAGAGTTGTTCTTTTCAGGTACCCTTCTTCGCAATTATTGAAATAGATAAATAAATATATATTTATATCATAAATAAGCACTTTTCCTTAAAAAAAAACTTTTATCTTAAACAAAATTTAACAAACTTCCTTTTAGTCAAAGTAAGTAGGTAGTTTACATAAGTGGTAATTATAATAGTTTAAATGAAACAACTAGTTTAAATGTTTTTATTGTTGAAAGATGTTAGAAAACTTAAAGATTTATTCATAATGTGATGATTATGACTGTTTATAGAAATCATTATCTAAATGATTAACTAGACTAACAACAACGGTAAGTACACTAACGATATGCAATTTCTACCACAAGGCCTTATACCGGATGACAACGGTCTCTGCAAAAATAACTTTCAACACATTTAAGTCAACAGCAAAATACTTGCTAACTATTGCTAAGAAAAGTTTAAATAAATATGGAATTTAAAATTGAATCTCTGTTCTACTTATTGGAAAAAAAATTATCTAACAACTTATAGTTGAAAAGATTTTTAAAAGAAACATGCTGAAATTTGGAAAGTTTTTGTTTAAAAATGAATATTTGCTAGACTTATTGGGAGAACAAAAGTTCACTTTTAAGATTAACTTATGAAAACTATTATAAGTCTTTCCTAAAGTTCATGAAAAGTGCGTTGCTTCTACTACTGTTCCAAATAACAAGAAAGGGAAACCTCGTTTTAAAATGAAAAGATTTTGTCTAATACTATCATAATATAATTTGAATAATGTTATAAATAAATTTAGAATTAGTTATTAAAAGTGATGCTAAAAGATTTGAGAAGTTATTGAGCAAAATCTATTACTTATTTGAATTTTAAAAGTAGTAAGCAAAGAAAAACTTTTCACTGAAACAAACTCTGTAAGATAATATCTATTTACATAAAAAGATTCGCGATATATAAGCAGAACACAATAGATAATTTCTCATTTTTGCAACTACCGATTCTATAACTCAATGTATCAACCCAGTCACTGAAAAGATTACATTTTGGATTTATCATTTGGTAGCACATCATGACATTAGTACTTCCAAATTTTCTATTTCTAGATGTTTAAATTAATGTTGAATATAGTGGTGTTAATGTCATAGTTTAAAAGATATTTCACCAGTGAAGTGTGGCGTTAGTAACTAAAACAAATGTTTGTCTGATTCGATCTTTTTTTGGTTGATATTTAAAACTAATTTATATCGATAAAAAATCAATGCTTGTTCGTTACTGTTCAAAATTTATAAATAATTTTCTAATATTAGTAAAAACGGTTAATTTAGATTCATGTTGAGTATTTTGAATCACTTTACAATTTTGAAATAATATTTTTTACATTGCTAAGATGACATTATCAGTGCTAAACTCAAACGTATTTTCGGAATATGTTTATGTGAACATCAAGAACCAATACTTGATAATTTAAATATTAGAAACGATTTGTTTAGATATATCCTGCATTATTGATTGTAAAAACATTTTCAAACTTTTCACTGAAATCATTCAGTTTAGAAGGAAAATTTGTTTTTTCTGTTTACAGATTTTCATTTATATGTAAACAAAACAGACATGACTGAAATACCGCTTTTTCTAAGAAATGGAAAATTCCGTTTATTTTTGAAAGTTTGACCCGTGTACAAAACTCTTAATTAACAGATAAATTAATATCAACCAATTTAACCAATAATTTAAAATTCTAAATTAAAATATATCTATATGTTACGATTAGCTAATCTTTGCCTTCAGTCGTTCGTCATCGTCTATAATTTTGAAAATCTGCCAACTATTGTTTAATGATATATAGATTTTTGAAACAATCGATTCCTCCTATTATGTTTCTAAAATTAAAAGAATTAAAAAAAAAAGCTATACAACCAGGTACACCTTGATAAAATGAGCTGATATTTCTGCCTGACTTTTCAACTGAGTTGAAGTTATTTCGATTGTTATATAGGTAATAACTATATAAATAACTAATTTTATAAAACTCCTTTGATGCTGTTAAACTTACGGAACTTTACAGAATCGAATTTTTTTTATTTTATTTCTTTTCTGGTGTTAAAGTTATGAAATTTTAAGAAATTATAATTTTCTACACAACCTCTTGTTAATGGATAATAAATTTTTATGTTTATTTGTTCTTTCTTTTAATTAATGTCCTTACTTTTAAAATTGTTTTTAATTATTTATTTATTTATTACAATAAATGTGAAGGAGGGTGCCTAAAGAGAGCACCTCTTCCTAACACACATTCTCACAAATTAGATCTATTTGACGTGTATACGAAAAAGCATATGACAATGAAGAATTGCACAGAATCATAGTATTGTAAAAGCGAAAAATTCAGAGTTGAGAAATGGCAATGTTGGCGATATTATAACAATTCAGATTTTTTTTTCAACCACACAAGTGATTTTGACATGACAATCTCTGATGGCAGATTGTTCCATGTACTGATTGTGCGGTATGATAAAAAAGTTAATCTGGTTAACGTAGCTGGCGGATGGGGCTTATTAAGATGTAATTTATGTCTTCTAAGTTGATATATCTTGAGGGAGGGACTAATGGAGAAAAAGTCATCAAACTGAAAATCAATTAGGTTGTGAATAACTTTAAAATTCAGAAAAAGGTCGTATTTAATTCTTCGGATTTCCTAAGTATCTAGATTGAAAAAGCTGAGACGATGCTTATAACTCTCGTATTTGATATTAAGTTTCCTGCAAACCAATCTCGTAAATGTTGCCTGAACAGATTTGATTTTCTGATATCACCAACTTGATATGGCATCCATGCACTGACATTGTATTCAAGAATAGGGCGTATGTACACTTGAAAAGGTTGACGAGAAACCATGGATCTTTAGAAGTAAAAGACCTTATGATGAGGTGGACAAGCTTGATAGATTTTCCAAAGATTTTGGAAACATAGCTGTGCCATTTGAAGTCAGATGTCAGAGTAATGCCGAGGTCTATGACTGAGGATACTCGTTAAAGATTAGATCCATTGATGTGGTATTGGTTGCTGAAGTTGGCAGCTGGCTTACGGGAGAATGTTATAACTTCAGACTTTGTTGGCTGGATTTTAAGTTGCCAATTCGCAGACCAGTTTTCCATAATGTTTAGTGCAGTTTTGAGTGAGAACCAGATAATAGCTTGATGTCATCTGCATACACAAACACTCTGACATTGTCTACTGTTATTAGTCTTCTGATGAGGTCTTCAATGAAAATCAAAAAGAGAATTGGACCCAGAACGGAACCCTGAGGAACGCCGCTGGTGACTTTACTAGGAGTAGATAAAGATCTTTCTACACGGGTTCGTTGGGTTCTACCTGATAAGAAATCTTCAATCCATTTTAAGATAGAGTTGCTGATTTTTATGTTTTTCAATACAGTAATGAGCTTGTTGTGTGGAACAGAATCAAACGCTTTAGCAAAATCAAGGTATATGATGTCACATGGAGTATTACTTTCGTAATGAGCTGTAAGCTCATTGAAAAAAAGTGAGATGTTGAGTCAAAGAAGATCTTTGCTTAACAAAGCCATGCTGGACATCAGATATTAGATGATGTTCCGTCACATGGCTAGTTATATGGTTGCGAATAATAGGGAAACTGCTCTGCAGTTAAGTGCAGTGTTTCTGGGACCCTTCTTATAAATTGGAGTAATAATAGCAGATGACAGTGATTTTAAATCAGCTTACGTACTCAACAAATAATCACAATTAACATTAATTCACGAATATCTTTTTACTATTCTTTCAATCAATTGTAATTCAGCTTTGATGTATTTAAAATCTTCTATTTAAAATATTAAAACATTTTTACAATTTTTATTAGTAGCTGAATAATCAAATCACTGATTTGATTTATACAATACCTGTTTCTGAGTATTAAGTTGTGATGTTATGATATTTAAAATTAAGTTTTGATTCCTTATCACAGAAATTATGATTCTTCTTAAGAAGTCGACTTGAGTCGATTTTAAACTAAATGAGTTCCTAACTGTTTAAATTTAAGTTTTAACTGTTGAAGATTTACAAGAAATAACATTAAAGAAAAATTTAGTATAAAACCTACTGTTTTTCAGCTTTCTTTATCGATATTTAACAGGACTTAGCCTTTACTGACGAATGGCTCATTTCAACAATGGGATCTAGTTGGGAATACCTTCATCTTTTTAATGAGAGATCCGATATTTGTGAGTAGTTTGCTTTTGTATTTAAAATGATTTACTTTGAAATCTTTTTGGTTAGTTGTCACCTTTATTCACTTTCATTTATTCACACCCAAAAAAGGAATCCTAAGAGTCATATAAAAGATCTGGAAATGTATTATTAGGAAATGTATTATTTAGGATTTAATTTCACTTCACCTAGAAACTTTATATCAGGTGAAAACTTTTGCAACAAATATAAAAAGCTTGTTCAAGATTATTTTCAATTTGAATTATTAGCTGAATAAGCATTTTCAAACGAAGGTTAAGTCAACAATAAAAAACAAACAAGATTGAATTAATAATTAATTGACTTGCTCATCATGTATCTTTTCTGTTTACTCATCGACGAACTCCAAGAGGTTATCGCCACATGAATGGTTATGGCAGATTTCAAATGGTTAATGGGGCAGATGAAGCAGTTTACTGCAAGTTTCATTTCAGGAATTCATCATGTAAACTATATTTTTTATTATCAATTATTTCTGAGTAATATTTTGTTCCCTTTTTACAGACAGATCCAATGTCTCAATGCTGAAGAAGCTGATGAGATGAGCGCCAAAAATCCAAACTTTCCGTGATTTATACAATTCGATTGCAAATGGCAAATACCCGTCGTGGAAGCTTTACATCCAAGTACTTTGCTCCCAGATCTTTTGATTTAGTTTCACTTTTTTTTTATTGCAGGTGATGACTTTTGATGAAGCTGAAAAATTCCGCTGGAATCCCTTTGATCTTATTAAAGTAAGAGTCTTGAACTCAACTTGAGAGTATTACGATTAAATCTTAAAGACTTGGCCTCAAGCGGAGTTTCATCTTTTACCTATGGGAAGAATGATCCTAAATAAGAATCCGAAGAACTACTTTGCTGAAGTTGAACAGATCACTTTTTCTCATATGGATCCAGAAATTGAAGCAAGTCCTGATAAGATGCTACAAGTCAGTTTGAACTGCAAGATTTTCTTCACAAACCCCAAAGGAAAAGACAAGCTTAATCTTGTAATCTTTTAAGGGTCGGATCTTTTCTTACCCGGACAGTCACAGACATCTACTGGAAAGCAATTACATGCAACTGCCAGTGATTGGTCAATTTCAATCAAAATGCAATGTCCAATACCATCAGGGTGATGGACCTCAATGTGCACTGACAACAGAGTATCAAAAAAAATCAGCAATAATCAGTAATAAAAGACTAATTGCTCAGTTTATTTCATCTCAATCTTCATTTGTTATCGATGAAATGCTTTTGTTACTCCTTATTCTCTTCTACTTAACCTATAAAGATGTCTTTTTGATTTTATTTTCTTCTAAATCTCTACAATTGTTGTTCGATGTATTAAATATTTTATAAAATCTTTTAAAGATGTATTTTTATTTAATCTGTTTCACATCAATTTTGTATTTTTCCAATTAGTGTTTAGAGATTAAAAATAAAATTTCGTATAAAAATAATTTCCAACCTTTAAATAAATAATTTAAAATCTCTATATTCATTCATTAAGATACAATTTTGATCAACCTAAACAAACTTAAACAATTTTTTGTTCTTTAAAATAGTAAATGTAAATTTCTTTTTATGCTGCTATCTTCAGTAATAAAAAATTAATAGAAAAAATGTTTTGTCAAAATGAATTCAAAACTTCCAACAGAAGCAAATTTCATACAAAATACTCATTTGTAGTTTACTTTATTATATTTATAATACTTTACAGACACAAGGCACTTTTAAGAAAAAAATAATCATTAGTAGATAGAGTAATTATTATACCGTTGTAGCTATTTGTTCAGTAAAATAACGAGGCAACCAAAGCTTAACTTTGATTATACTTTTTTACTTGTTTAAAGGCCTTTTTAAGTCTGACTTATAATTAAAAATTAACAATTATTTTGTTTAATTATCTAATTTAAATATTTATTTAATTGTTATTAAACCTTATGTTTTATTTATTTTAAACTCATAGTGTAGGCAGATATACTCGTAAAATTAAAATAACTATAACCTTTAGTTCATCATTGAAAAGCATTTAGACACAGAACTCTTAGTTAACGGGTTTAAGTGAAACTAATAATAGCATAAATATATTTCCATATGAAAGTATTTTCAGTGAAATAAACCGTTGATAAATGACGAGAAAAGTTGTTTTGTTTATGACTAATAACAAAAGATAAAACATTAATAAATTTATAATAATGATTAATCTTTTAACCCACCTTATTCTACGATTAATTAAAAATATCACAATTAGAGTTGGATTTTTAAAAACTTTATATTGTTTAAAATAGATTTCAGAAATACTTTTATCTTATCGACTAATGAAACTAAAATGTAAAATATAGTTTATAGTCAGGACATTTAATTCAACAAAAAAATCAAAATAAAATAAAATAATAACGCGTAGCACTATCTAAAATAAAAAAAAAACAGCTGAAACCTGATTTGAAAAGTTATACTTTTAACAAAATTGTCAACTGATAAATTAATTTTGAAGTTTTTATTGGAATGAGTTTATGAGAGAAGAAATAAACTCAGACAGAAGACCTACAGTCTGTTGACTTCAATCACTCAGTCACCTGGCCGTTCCACCAAATAGTGGATATAAAACGTGTGGGTTAAGATAAGTGCATGCTGGTCTCCACTGCAATTAAAGCTTACATCTTGGTAGGAATAAATGTGGCTATCAATTCCTTTCTATCTGATGGTTTACGTTGTGGAGCTTTGCCAAAGAAATTAAAACAAATTTCTGATTTTTTTAAAATTAATAGGAATAAGACCTGATATAGAGTTAGACATTCTTAAATTTTTTTTATTTTCAGTGTGATGATAGATTTAAATAAAAAAATAATTTTTTTGATGTGCTACTCACTTTTAACCAAATTCCATAAGTCAACCTTTATCTTTTGTGTTTTATTTCAAAGTGGCAAAAAAGTTTAAAGCCTTAAAATACAGAATTTATCGAAACATACTTTGAATACAAGTTTACTAAGTTCTAATTTATTTAATCAATACCATTACTTCGTAGTTGTTGAAATAATTCTGCTTCTGTTAGTATTATTGAGTTTCATTCTTTTTAATTTTTTCATAGTATTAATTTATTTAAAATCATAATGAAATAATATTTTCTTCACAATAACTTATTAAACTACCATTATGCTAACTAAATATTTCTTTTAAAATACTTTTAACTGAAAAAAATAAGATTGAAATTGATACTTGTAGATTTATTTAATGCTTGTATAAATTAAATAAATTTAAACTAAAATTATTTTGTATTTATATAAATTTTTCTAAATTTTTATTTATTTCTAATAATTAATGAACTTAAAGTTGAATAAATTATTAAAATTTTTATTAAAAAATAATTTTACAATTGTATTGTTTGATTATCTTTAATAAACATTTTTTTTTACTTAAATTTACTTTTAGTTTCTTAATTTATTATATTTTTTCTAATTTAAGGTTATTTTGATACTTTTTTTAATAATTAAGATTCAACATATTTTTATTAATTTGTATTAAACATTTAAGTTTATTCAATTATGCAATTTTTTTTCTACTTTAACTAATATATAACTTTAATATTGCAACTTTTTATTGATAGTATTAATTGTTTTTGTTATTACAATTCAAAATTCATATTTCATTAATAGATAAATATTAGAATAAATTGATTCTTATAACTCACTTATTTGAGTTTTAGCTCCTTTAATTCTTATAAATTTTATTCATTTGCAAAATATATCTATAATTTGAATTTTATTTTTAGGATTGCAAAAAACATAGATAAACTTTTAAAATTTGTAAGACTTAATCATACATATATTCTGTTTTTGTTAGATGTATTATCTATAGATTGTTTATTTATTGTCTATTTCTTTATAAGACATAATTTCAATTGTAAAATCTTTGTTCAATGAAAATTCAAGTGAGTTTTGTTTAATTTATACCAATTAATCACTGGTAATTAAGTAAGTAAACGTTAAATAAACTTTTTCTACAGTCACAGGAAGATTTACCATAGGAAGATGAGAGTTTAAGAAACCCTTACTCCATCAAATGTTGGCTTCGTTATAAAGAACATAAAAGAAGTACTCCTTTTAAAGAAGTAATCTATTTTCTCTTTTCAACTTCTTATTAAGTTTGAATTTACGTGTTTTATATGTTAAAATTCATTTCTCTTACTAATCATAATACTTATTTTTAAATCTTAAACTTTAAATTCAAACAAAGTTATTATAATAATTTAAACTTATTGTAACTTTTATTTGAAGTAGTTGCAACATGAGAACAAAGAACAATACATCGATATCAATTGGTATCTATTGATCGCTTAGATGAAAATGGCTGAGATTGTTAACAACGAGTCTTTTGTATCAAAGGTAAATTGGATTTTGTATCCTAGTTTCAAAGTTGACTTTTGAAATTGAATCTACTTTAGTAACATTAGTTTGTAACAATCTGCCGCCTGTTATTGTGCAGATCTCAGGGCTTTTGTGGTTTATTCTTTAACACCCTACATTTTTCAACTTGCTCTATGTTGACTGCTTATAAGCTGATGGCTTTTAGCACATTTTGTGCTTGCGGTCTGCGCCACAAACTACATTAGATATAGAGTTTTCTATCAACCAAACGATGGAGGTCTTCTCAAGTAGTTTGGAACAAAACCATCATTAATTAGAACCCAAGAAATAGCAATATCCAAGTTATTGTTTTCTAATTATATTTATTAATTAGATAATTTTGCTTAAGTGTTCTTTTGTTCTAGGTTTGTAGCAATCAACTAACTGCAACTGAAATATTTACAGAAAGGAAAAACTAACCATACTCTGTGGCATGAGCTGTGGAGAATTTTATTTCAAAATCCCGACAAAGTAAATTCTCTAAACGTCGAAACCATCATCAGAGGTGGGCTGAAGCAGTTTACTGATCAACTTGGTCAACTCTGGTGTTGTTTAGCTGATTATTATGCTTAATGTGGCTTGATTGAACAAGTAAGCTGTTAATGACTTCATTTACATTCTCTTCTTATTTAACATCTTTTTGTGACTTTTTAAAATAAATTTTCTATTATTTGTTTCTAAAAACCGTAAAACATCAATTTGTCTTAAAAAATATCCTTTTTCATCTCATCTTCTCTATGAGATCGATGGATCACTTTGGGATGTCATCAATTCCAATCTCCCTTACGACACCTATCGACCGACTTAGAGAGGTTTGTGGAAATAATCAAATCAACTCTCGATTTTGAGCAGGTTAGACGTCATTAACATGTGACGTCAGCACGATAAACTTCGATTGATTACAGGTCGAGAAGTCGCTTGAGTTTTTGGGGAAATATGATTTTGATGAAGATTTACCACAAATCCGTATTAACTAGTTTCAACGACAAATTGAGGAAAAGATGGAAGAAACAACCGAGATTTTGGACGTTGTAATCAACAAAGCTCTCTAGGTTTGCCTGATGTTAGATTAAATAAAAATTATTTAATTATTATGTATATTTCACCGCTAAGTGGCGCAATTGAGCAACAAAATCTAGCTTCACTTTAATTCTGCAAATTAATTTGCAGATGAAGAAAGTTTAGGATTGACTACAGCTCGATATGAAAGGCTTCTTGATCGTCTGCTGTTGCTCCTTAATAGTGTGATGCTTCGACAAAATCCTCACAATGTCCATAAATGGTTAAAAAGAGTACAATTATATGAAGGTGTGAAAACTCGCCTACCTTAGCAAAATTTCAACAAACTTGATTTTCAGGACAACTGGAAGAAATTATTCAAACTTTCATAGAAGAGATTCAAACTATTTATGTTCCTAAATCAGTTTATAAAATGGATTGAGTTTTATCCCAAGTTTTATCACACAAACAAACAACTCACTGATGTAAATATGGTAGTAGTGGCTGGCGACATCTCTTCTAATTTCTTTCTATTCAGGCTCGAACTATTTTCAGCAAAGCTACTTTAGTCAATTACCAAACAGTTGATGATTTAGCTTCAATTTGGTCTGCATGGTGTGAGGTGGAGATTGAGTAAGTCAACATCCGCTAGTCTTCAAAACCTTCCTGATGTCATTAATTTTTCAGAATTGATAATTACGATGAAGCTTCTCAGAAGAGCAACTTCATTTCTTTCTAGAAAAGCAACTTATTTCGATAAGGCTTAACCTGTTCAAAATCGAGTTTACAAATCACTCAAGTTGTGGTCGTTATATGCTGATATAGAAGTAAGTTTTAGCAATGTCAAGGTTTGATGTCTACTTTGACAAGTTCTTTTTATTTTCATCTTTTTATTTAGTCTTGTGAAGCTGTATACGACGGACTTCTTTCTCTCAGAATAGCAACTCTTCAAATTATTATCAACTATGGAGTCTGTCTGGAAGACAAAAATTATTTTGAAGATGCTTTTAAGGTGAGTTTATAGTTGACGTTTTCATCTGATGTTTCGTGGAACAGCTAACTGTCAACTGTAAAAAGCTTCTTTTATCAGTGAATGATTCTCTACTCTTTAGAAGTTTCAACTTAAAAATATATTTAAAAGTTGAATAAATTTTTTCAAGATGTTCTGTGAATCATAAAATCAGGGCTTTTGGATTCTATTAGTTTGGGCTCTTCTTAACATACTCTAGTCTCCTTGTGTAGTGATCTCAAGTTAAAATAATCAAAAACGATTTTTTAAACAGCTGATCATTTTCACTGTGGGTTTAGCTTTCCTTTCAAGTCTGAGGTAACTTGGGCCTTTGGTTTGAAGTCCCTGGTTTACTTCAACAATTATTTATTTTTCATACAAATTCATTTACTAATATGTAAACATTTTCAGGCTTATAGAAGAGGTGTCACCATGTTCAAATGGTTCAATGTCTTCGATATTTAGAATATTTATCTTGATAAGTTCATCAAATGGTATGGAGGAAAGAAACTAGAACGTACACTGTTATTAAAAAAATAGTTTTGTTGCAACTGATGATTTGCCGTCAATAAAATTTTTATTGATTCAAATTAAATCTTTTTTGTGATCAATAAAAGCGTCAAGAAGTCTGAATATTTTTATCTTCAGTTTTTAGAAATAAATATCAAAAAGGTTGAGAAGAATTTTAAGTTAAAACTTTGACAGTTTTTAAAGCTGTTAAATATTTCTTTATTTTAAGAGTTTGTTTCAATAAGATTTCAGCTCATTTCTCAATGTTATTTTTGTATTAATTAATAATTGTAATCAACCACAACTGATTATACATTTTGTCTTGAAAGCGCTGATAAATATTGATCTCAATCTAAATCTAAATACGATTTTATTTGGGTTTGTTAGACCACAATTATTTCATGAAAGTAAAATATATTGTACACCAAATTAAAATTGGCAAGCCCTTGGGTTCCAGTGTACAGAAATTAAAGTCTATTTCTGACAACCTATTTTCATAAAAACAAGCCTGCAATGGTGATTGCAAATTTTGCAACAAAGTTTGCTCTGATGAGTGGATCTGCTTTTCATTCATAAGTAACAAATTTACTTCAACTGTTTCTATATAAATGTAGATTTAATGACAAAACATCTATCTCATTCAATTCTGAGTCAAACCTGTTATGCGACATTAGCAATTAGATATCTGCTGATTATTGGCCCAATCTAACTTAGAAATTATCAAAGAAAAAATTTTGTAGTTTGTCCAAATCGATAGCTAAACACCTCTACCGAGAAATTGGTCACATGGCCTTGTTAGTCGGTGATTCCGATTCCGAAAAAACTGCTAACGGGGAGCAACCTCGTGAGGGTCACAGACACGCACCAAAAACTTACTTTGTAGCATGAAGACAGAGAAAGCAATGTCTTCATCAAGTTTTTGTAAAACAACTGTATGATAGAGGTTTAAGAATTTAGCACAAGTTTGAATGTTTTGATATTTTCTAGTTTTACCAAAATAAAAATTTATTTTCAATGTTATTTTTCTATTAACTAATCTTTGTAATCAACCACAAATGATTAAAATTTTTGTTTTTAATTTTTATTGTGTTAATTGTGTTAACATTTTATTTATTTCTTTATTCAAATACTATTAATTAGTATTAACACAACTTTAATATAGTTTGTTATTTACAAACAGAATAATATCTTTTCTTGGTGGTTTCTTAAACTGACCAACTCCTTTACAAATTTAATTATTCATACATAACTTAAAACAGTTTATTATTATTATTATTATTTGATCATACATCTATAAGAAACAAGTTTCTGTTCAAACTATTTTGAGCACCAAGATGTAAAAATCTTTCTTAAAATGTTTTCAGTTCTCGGTATTTGCTGTAATTTCTAAGAGATAATAACATGCCACTAATGCATTTGAAACATGCAGAAAAACAATTTTAAGATTGAATAAACCCAACTGCAGAAGTTTTTTCTTAAATATTCAAAGCAAGGCTTGTAATCAAAAAAATTATTAAACATTTTCAAACTTCTAAACAGTTTAACTGTTATTAGAAATGCAAACTTTTAGCGGATAGACTAAAAACTGAAACTTTCATTAAAGGTGCAAATAAATATTTATATAATATATATATCATAAATGAGCTCTTTGATTTTTAAATATAGTGAGAAAAAATTGGACCCAAATAAAAGCAGCAAGATCTTACGTTCTAGTTATTGGCAATTGCTTGTTTAGATTGGTTGGTTCGTCAGAAATTAAATTCCTGTTCTGATAAACCAAGTGATCCAAGATATTGCCAATAAAATTTCTGGTTCTCCTTCTCTTTTTAATCTTCATCAAAGACCTTATCAGAAGATTAGCAGCAGCAGATGATGTCGGAAAGTTTTTATATGCAGATGATAGCAAACTATTATCTTGTAATCTTTCAAAACCATAAACTGTTTTTCACACGGTAGAATACTAGTCTGCGAAATGGTAGCTCAGAATCCAGCCCATAAAGTCTGTAGTTATAACTTTTTCTCGTAAACCAGCTGTCAATTGTTTGAACCAATACTCCATCAATAGATTTATTATTCAACGAACATCTTTAGTCCTAGACCTTGTCATTACTCTATCATCTGATTTTAACGGCACAATTATGTTTCCGAAATCTTTGGCAAAATCAATCAATGTTGTCCTCCTCATAAAAAAGATCTTTAATTCCAAGAACCCATGCTTTTTTATCAATCTTTTCAAATTATGCGTACGTCCAATTCTTGAATACAATGTCAGTGCATGAATGCCATACCAAGTTAGTAATATCAAAAAAATCGAATCTGTTCAGGCCACATTTACGAGATTAGTATGTAGGAAACTTAATATTAAATATTATAGTTATAAACATCGTCTTAGTCTCTTCAATTTAGATACTTTGGAAATGCGACGGACTAAATATGATCTAATTCTTATTTTTAAAATTATCCACAATTTAATTGACATTCAGTTTGATGATTTCTTTTCTATTAGTCCCTCCTTCAAGTTATATCAGCTTAGACGACAACCATTACACATTAATAAGCCTATATCATCTAGTACATTGGTCAGAACAAATTTTTTTTCATACCATACAGTTAATAAATGGAATCAGCTGCCATCAGACATTGCCATGTCGAAGTCACTCGCATTGTTCAAGCAGAAGTTGAACCGTTATAGTATTGCCAACATTTTCATTTCTAAACTGTGATTTTGTTTCTTTTTTATATTATTAACATTCCATGTAGTTGTTCACTGTTATATACTCTGAGTTATATCGAAATACCATGTATTACATCTTTTAAATTTTTTATTTGGTTAGATAGATGTTATTTGTGAGACTGGGTGTTAGCGAGAGTTGTTCTTTTCAGGTACCCTTCTGCGCAATTATTGAAATAAATAAATAAATATATATTTATATCATAAATAAGCACTTTTCCTTAAAAAAAACGTTTTTCTTAAACAAAATTTAACAAACTTCCTTTTAGTCAAAGTAAGAAGGTAGTTTACATAAGTGGTAATTATTATAGTTTAAATGAAACAATTAGTTTAAATGTTTTTTATTCTTGAAAGATGTTAGAAAACTTAAAGATTTATTCATAATGTGATGATTATGACTGTTTATAGAAATCATTATCTAAATGATTAACTAGACTAACAACAACGGTAAGTACACTAACGATATGCAATTTCTACCACAAGGCCTTATACCGGATGACAACGGTCTCTGCAAAAATAACTTTCAACACATTTAAGTCAACAGCAAAATACTTGCTAACTATTGCTAAGAAAAGTTTAAATAAATATGGAATTTAAAATTGAATCTCTGTTCTACTTATTGGAAAAAAAATTATCTAACAACTTATAGTTGAAAAGATTTTTAAAAGAAACATGCTGAAATTTGGAAAGTTTTTGTTTAAAAATGAATATTTGCTAGACTTATTGGGAGAATAAAAGTTCACTTTTGAGATTAACTTATGAAAACTATTATAAGTTATTCCTAAAGTTCATGAAAAGTGCGTTGCTTCTACTACTTTTCCAATTAACAAGAAAGGGAAACCTCGTTTTAAAATGAAAAGATTTTGTCTAATTCTATCATAATATAATTTGAATAATGTTATAAATAAATTTAGAATTAGTTATTAAAAGTGATGCTAAACGATTTGAGAAGTTATTGAGCAAAATCTATAACTTATTTGAATTTTAAAAGTAGTAAGCAAAAAAAAAACTTTTCACTGAAACAAAATCTGTAAGATATTATCTATTTACATAAAAAGATTCGCGATATATAAGCAGAACACAATAGATAATTTCTCATTTTTGCAACTACCGATTCTATAACTCAATGTATCAACCCAGTCACTGAAAAGATTACATTTTGGATTTATCATTTGGTAGCACATCATGACATTAGTACTTCCAAATTTTCTATTTCTAGATGTTTAAATTAATGTTGAATATAGTGGTGTTAATGTCATAGTTTAAAAGATATTTCACCAGTGAAGTGTGGCGTTAGTAACTAAAACAAATGTTTGTCTGATTCGATCTTTTTTTGGTTGATATTTAAAACTAATTTATATCGATAAAAAATCAATGCTTGTTCGTTACTGTTCAAAATTTATAAATAATTTTCTAATATTAGTAAAAACGGTTAATTTAGATTCATGTTGAGTATTTTGAATCACTTTACAATTTTGAAATAATATTTTTTACATTGCTAAGATGACATTATCAGTGCTAAACTCAAACGTATTTTCGGAATATGTTTATGTGAACATCAAGAACCAATACTTGATAATTTAAATATTAGAAACGATTTGTTTAGATATATCCTGCATTATTGATTGTAAAAACATTTTCAAACTTTTCACTGAAATCATTCAGTTTAGAAGGAAAATTTGTTTTTTCTGTTTACAGATTTTCATTTATATGTAAACAAAACAGACATGACTGAAATACCGCTTTTTCTAAGAAATGATAAATTCCGTTTATTTTTGAAAGTTTGACCCGTGTACAAAACTCTTAATTAACAGATAAATTAATATCAACCAATTTAACCCATAATTTAAAATTCTAAATTAAAATATATCTTTATGTTACGATTAGCTAATCTTTGCCTTTAGTCGTTCGTCATCGTCTATAATTTTGAAAATCTGCCAACTATTGTTTAATGAAATATAGATTTTTGAAACAATCGATTCTTCCTATTATGTTTCTAAAATTAAAAGAATTAAAAAAAAATAGCTATACAACCAGGTACACCTCGATAAAATGAGTTGATATTTCTGCCTGACTTTTCAACTGAGTTGAAGTTATTTCGATTGTTATATAGGTATTAACTATAAATATAACTAATTTTATAAAAGTCCTTAGGTGCTGTTAAACTTACAGAACTTTACAGAATCGATTTTTATTTTATTTTATTTCTTTTCTGGTGTTAAAGTTATGAAATTTTAAGAAATTTTAATTTTCTACGCAAATATACAACCTCTTGTTAATGGATAATAAATTTTTATGTTTATTTGTTCTTTCTTTTAATTAATGTCCTTACTTTTATAATTGTTTTTAATTATTTATTTATTTATTACAATAAATGTGAAGGAGGGTGCCTAAAGAGAGCACCTCTCCCTAACACACATTCTCACAAATTAGATCTATTTGACGTGTATACGAAAAAGCATATGACAATGAAGAATTGCACAGAATCAGAGTATTGTAAAAGAGAAAAAATCACAGTTTAGAAATGGCAATGTTGGCGATATTATAACAATTCAGATTTTTTTTGAACAACACAAGTGATTTTGACATGACAATCTCTGATGGCAGATTGTTCCATGTACTGATTGTGTGGTATGAGAAAAAACTTAATCTGGTTAACGTATCTGGTGGAGTTGGCTTATTAAGATGTAATTTATGTCTTCTAAGTTGATATAACTTGAGGGAGGGACTAATGGAGAAAAAGTCATCAAACTGAAAATCAATTAGGTTGTGAATAACTTTAAAAATCAGAATAAGGTCGTATTTAATTCTTCGGATTTCCAAAGTATCTAGATTGAAAAAGCTGAGACGATGCTTATAACTCTCGTATTTGATATTAAGTTTCCTGCAAACCAATCTCGTAAATGTTGCCTGAACTGATTCGATTTTTCTGATATCACCAACTTGATATGGCATCCATGCACTGACATTGTATTCAAGAATAGGGCGTATGTACAGTTTGAAAAGGTTGACGAGAAACCATGGATCTTTAGAACTAAAAGACCTTATGATGAGGTGGACAAGCTTGATAGATTTTCCAAAGATTTTGGAAACATAGCTGTGCCATTTGAAGTCAGATGTCAGAGTAATGCCGAGGTCTATGACTGAGGATACTCGTTAAAGATTAGATCCATTGATGTGGTATTGGTTGCTGAAGTTGGCAGCTGGCTTACGGGAGAATGTTATAACTTCAGACTTTGTTGGCTGGATTTTAAGTTGCCAATTCGCAGACCAGTTTTCCATAATGTTTAGTGCAGTTTTGAGTGAGAACCAGATAATAGCTTGATGTCATCTGCATACACAAACACTCTGACATTGTCTACTGTTATTAGTCTTCTGATGAGGTCTTCAATGAAAATCAAAAAGAGAATTGGACCCAGAACGGAACCCTGAGGAACGCCGCTGGTGACTTTACTAGGAGTAGATAAAGATCTTTCTACACGGGTTCGTTGGGTTCTACCTGATAAGAAATCTTCAATCCATTTTAAGATAGAGTTGCTGATTTTTATGTTTTTCAATACAGTAATGAGCTTGTTGTGTGGAACAGAATCAAACGCTTTAGCAAAATCAAGGTATATGATGTCACATGGAGTATTACTTTCGTAATGAGCTGTAAGCTCATTGAAAAAAAGTGAGATGTTGAGTCAAAGAAGATCTTTGCTTAACAAAGCCATGCTGGACATCAGATATTAGATGATGTTCCGTCACATGGCTAGTTATATGGTTGCGAATAATAGGGAAACTGCTCTGCAGTTAAGTGCAGTGTTTCTGGGACCCTTCTTATAAGTTGGAGTAATAATAGCAGATGACAGTGATTTTAAATCAGCTTACGTACTCAACAAATAATCACAATTAACATTAATTCACGAATATCTTTTTACTATTCTTTCAATCAATTGTAATTCAGCTTTGATGTATTTAAAATCTTCTATTCATGTTTGACTCGGTTTTCTGGTGAAAAGTTTATAAAATATTCCAATGTTACAAATATCCCTAAACAATAAAAATTGAAATCTCCTATATAAAGCGTGAAAGTTTCCAAAATCTTTTAAAAATCAATCAACCTTGTCTTCCTTATGAAAACCTTTAATTCTATGGATCCATGCTTTTTTATCAATCTTTTCAAATTGTACGTACGTCCAGTTCTTGAATACAATGTCAGTGCATGGATGCCATATGAAGTTAGTGATATCAAAAAACTGAATCTCTTCAGGCCACATTTACGAGATTAGTATGCAGGAAACTTAATATTAAAGATCATAGTTATAGATATCGCCGCAGTTACTCTAATTTAGATACTTTGGAAATCCGACGGATTAAATACGACTTAATTCTTATTTTTGAAAATTATCCACAATTTAATTGACTTTCTGTTTGACAATTTCTTTTCAATTAGTGTTTGCCTCAAGGTATATCAGCTCAGACGACACACATTACATCTTAATAAGCATATATCACCGGCTACCTTGGTCAGATTGAATTTTTTCTCATACTGCACAGTTAGTAATGGAAGCAGCTGCCATCAGACATTGTCATGTCAGAATCAATCGCGTTGTTCAAAAAGAAGTTGAATCGTTATAATATTGCCAACATTGTTATTTCTAAACTGTGATTCTTTCTCTTTTATGTAATTGTTCACTGTTAGATGCTTTGAGGACTACTGAAATACCATATGTTACATCTTTTTATATTTCTATATTTTTGATTAAATAGATGTTATTCATGAGAATGTGTGTTAGCGAGTGATACTCTCTTCAGGTAGAGCGAGTGATACTCTCCTTCGCATTTATTGTAATATATGAATAAATAACAAAAAAAATTTTTAAAGTCTCATAATTATTACAAATGTTTTCGTTTATCCCGAATAAAAGTTTGACATTACATTTAATAATCAAATAAAATATTTATTATTGATTAAAACTCTTTAAGTAAGATCAGGTTTGTGATAAATAATTTCTCAACAAAGAAAACCTAATTGCTAAAGTGATAAGTTCTGTTGAAGTACGTTACTATATTATGTTTAGTTTCCTATTCTTTTAATTATAGTCGCACATTTGTCAATGTTTTTTTAAAATACCAATTAAGTTCTTTGTAAAACTGGCAAACGAACATTAGCTTTTACCATAATAGCTTTTCTGTATATTGTTTTTAAAAGTAAAATGTCTTAAAATAAATGAGCTTCTACAAAAAACAACTGTTTTTGGGGATTGCAAGATTAGAGAAAGTTTGTGTAAGATTATCAATAATCTAAAATTAAATTTTAGAGTTGATTTAATTAATTAAAGCGTTGTGACAGTAAAAAATTTTTTTTTCTGTTTCGACAACATTTTGTAATCACTATCTTCGTATTTTGGAAGATAAATTAGAAACACCGATCAATATCAACTCTTGTGAACTTTTGATTAAATCAATTAACTACAAATTGGTATAATTTTATCGTTTTTACTTCAAGCAATATTTAATTTTGGTATTTTTGGTACTAAAATGTTAAATTTCAAATTTTTTTATTATAACTTATTTGAAATTACAATAATGCAACGGCACTGGATTAAGATAATTTTTAACGCTTCTTCTTAATGAGTTCTTGATTAGGTTCTAGCTTGAAAGGACAAGCATTATTTATCATTTCAAACAGAGTTTTGGATTTGAATTAGTTGAAACACCAAAAGATTATACAGTAAAAAAATCCTCACAGATATTGAAGTCTAACACAACTACCTCATTAGAGTCAACTAATTGTATCTGTACAGTCTTTAAAACTATAAAATGTAGCCGAGTATCAAATAATTTAAACCTTTTAAGAGTTGGTAAGTTTGGTAGTTAGAGTTTGAAGTTAGATGAAGATATATGTTCAATACGTCGCATTTCCCTATTATTACTAATTTACAGCTTCTCAGCTTTATCATAAACATTTTGCAACAACCTACTTCAGAAAACATTGCAAAAAATTGCTTAATAATTTTGCTATTTAAATATTTCTGTCAAGTTATGAATTCTGAGGATAATAGTTTGTTGCTACGAGCCATGTTAAGAGCTCCTCAATTTTCCTTCCATAAGCTTTGCTTTCTATCATGTTAAACTAAATATGTCACTGAATAAATACAAATACCACATAAACATTGTTGTGATTAATAATTTTCGATAAGCTAAGCGATATTTAATGATTCTCTATGCTCTGGTTTGCTTTAATAAAAGCTTACACGATCTATTCTAACACATCAAGACTTTAATCTGTATTTGCTCACTGACAAATATCATATACAAACCTTAAACTAAAAATGACCTCTAAATTGAAAGAATATTTAAAAAAGTAACTTTTCTTCTAATTTGATCTTGCTTATTTATTGACTGTTTTTATATGCTTAAGTTGTTTGGCTCTTCATCATACAATTTTTATATGTCATAAACCAAAAAGCGTTTTTATTAATATCTTTTTTAGTAAAGTTTTTAGTTTAACTTAATGTCATTAAGAAGGTATTGTGAGTGAAATTCCTTATAGAGTACTTACTAGACCTACAAACGCTTTGGCAGAATATGTTCAATGAGAAGTGTTTTACCAACAAAATAGTTTTTCAAAAAGATACTGACTGATTTGAAACTTTTTCAAAAATTTAAATTAGCGGAAAGATGAGTTTAAATTTTTTTCAATGTCTTTTAACACTTTTTAAAAAAATAACCAGCTATCTTTAAAAGTTATGCTACTTTTTCTGCAAATAAAAAACAAAAAACGATTCTTTTAAAAACAGCATTACATAGAAAGAAAAATGTTAAAACTACATGAATGGAACTAACATGGTAGAAATACAAAAACTACAACAATTATATGTAGACATATATTTTATAATTTCAGTTTACTGAATTTGCAAGTAAGGCTAATGAAATTTGATAAGCCATCGTCAACATTTTATTGTTACAAGAAATCTTTAATACAGTTGGTAACTTTTGTAACAGCACACTCAAAAAAGATTCCAATAATTTTTAATTCAGAACTTTAAACTTTTAACCACAACTAAAAACTAAACTTTTATCTATACAACCGTTTAACTAAATCATATTCTAACTAATAATTTAGATTATCAGAATAGTATTTTTTATTAAAGATTGTTATGCAATTCTGTATGAATTTGGTTGCAGTTAAAGGTGACAGTTATTAAACCTGATGTTTTATTTTGTTTAAACTCATAGTGTAACCAGATCTACATATTTAAATGGTGGTTGGTTGTGCAATGTCTAATAAAAACGAAGAAGCTCAGAGTTACTGCGAAAAAAGTAGATGAAATCTGTGAGAAGAATAAGTTATACGAGAGGTGGACAGATAATAGGACAAATAGAGATGTCCAATGAAATATGGACAATTAGTCGAATAGAGGAGAAGCATTAGAATATGTGGACAGCTCATATAGATATTTGGACAGGTAGTAGGACATGTTACAGGTAGTAGGACATGTCAGAGGTAGTAGGGACATGTTATAAGTAGTAGGATAACTATGTTTTTATAATAAAGTAGCTATATTATAGCCTTAGTGACGTCATCACCTGCCAGCAGCCGCTTGATTCTGGTTGACAGTGATGAAACCAAATCACGCGGTCAGAGTTGACTACAAAATACTGGGAGCGACAATCTAAGGTGATCTTTGTAATGCTGATGCTGTATCGAATCAATCTTTCTGTCGTGGCAATTGTTAAACGATGACGTCATCAGACAAATTAAGTTTTTTCTCTATTCACCATCACGGCATCTAATTGATCTTCTGATATGTTTCAGTGATTTCGTCATTAACAATGCTCGTATAACGACCTTAAGATATCGTTGGTAAACGCGATTTGAAGTATCTATAAGGATTCATGTCAAGATAGTTACATCCGGGAAGGTAATGAAGAAGCTTACAAAAGTTCTTCTTCTAATACTGTGATGTCAACACGATCAAGTTGCGATTACCAGCGCGGTGTTGCTTCAGTGACGTCACTATCGTAATGAAGATCACCGTCTTTCGTAAAAATCTATCCAAATCTATTGAAGATTCAAATTAGATTTCTGGATTTATTTCAAACTCACTTAACTTCAGTTGAAAATTTCATTTGCTAAGTCTTAGTAGCAGCAGAGCAAATATTAGTTTTCTATTTTTATCAAGAATCCACAAAAAAATACTTAAAAATGAGATTAGTTACAAAAAAATGTTGTAAAAAAGTTGTAAAAAAGTCTACCAAATATTCCAATGTTAACAATAAAAATTGAAATCTCCTGTATAAAACGTCTTCTTTATTTTATGTTTAGTTTTGTTTTTAAGCTTAATTGAGTCTTAACTTTTATTTTTCTACAATAATAACATTCGGCATCAAAATACATTTCTGGTATTATTTGCAGTTTTAGCTGCATATTTACAAAAATGATTTTTAGATGTTCTTTTCTACATTTTAATTAATGGATCTATTTTTCAATTATTTCAGCAAACATACTGAATTTTGTTATTAAATGATCTACGCTTTTAGTTTATTTTTCATCTACTTTCATCTATTGACAAATATTCGATTAGGAATAAAATATATTTATTACTACTTTATTTGTTACTAAGCTGTTGGTATTATCTGCTACCAAAATTTTGAACCAGCAGAGGTTTCTTTCAACAACTTCCATTTTTACTTAAAAAAGATTAATACCTTTTGTAACAAACTGTAACAAAAACTTTGCATTTCTGCGTTTTTTGGAAAGTTATTAACTATAAATAATAATATATATTATTTGAGAATAATTGGTTTAATCTATGAAAATCAATATAATTGGTGATATATATATATTAGTCAATAGTCAATTCTTTATCAACATCTGGAGATTACTATTAGTAGTACTACATGTTCTGGGGAATTACATAAAATTACAGGAATTTTGACCTGAATTTTTTTAAATATTTATTAAAATCATTTTAGAGTTGATTTATTTAATTAAAGCTACTGTTGGCGTTGTGACAGCAAAACTATATTTTTTGTGTTTCGAGAACATGTCATAATCAATATCTTTGTAACTTGGAAGATAAGTTAGAAACAGTTATCTGTATTAATTAATGTAAACTTTTGATTAAAGTACTTAGCTACAAATTTGATTCTTTTTACCTTTTTTATTTTTAGCAAAATTTAATTTTGGTGTTCCAAACTAAACTTTTTAATAAATATTCATTTCAATTAAAACAAAGTTTTATTTTTTTCACAAGTTTTCAAAAGTAGCAACAAATGAATCAATTTAAAAAAACAAATTTCTATAAAAAATACAAAGAAAAACTTTTAGAGAATATTTAAATCAAAGAGAGAAGATATAATTGATATCGTTTGATTTTCATAGAAACATTTTAAACATCACAAAAAAAATCCAAACCTTATCTTCATCATTCGTCATGATTACGTCATTTCTGGCGTCACCATCGCAGGATGCAGCGAGCGAGTAAGGACACTTGTCGAAATATTTGAGCTGATGACGATGACAAATACCCAAGAAGTGAACTGAAGCAGTTACTGCAACATAAAAGAATAAATACTTTTCCAAGAAAGATGATTTTCCAAGATATATGATCTGTGAAGTTAATCGTGTAGCTTAATTTGCATATCTACATTTCCTCTACATCAGTTCCTATATAAGTCCCCTATTGGTTCAATGAATACAAGACGAAACAGCTGTGGAGTGTCAACATTGAGCCATTACAGACCAGGTGGCTAATTTAGCGTAGATAGATATCACCTGATGAAGTCAGCACCCACAGTTCGTCTTTGCACGATGATATGCAAATGGGGCGGCGAGAATAGACAGGGACATAATACAGGGCCAGCTTGTTGCATCACCTCTACATATTTAAATGGTGGTTGGTTGTGCAGTGTCTGATAATGACGAAGAAACTCAGAGTTGCTGCTACACAGCTAGATGAATTCTGTGAGAAGCAGAAGTTATTTGAGAGGTGGACAAATAGTAGGACAAATAGAGATGTCAAAATAAATATGGCTGTAGTTGGACATGTGCACAGGTCATAAGATAGGACTGGTACTTGAATACTTGGACAGTTTATAACAAACCAGCTACCTAGAAAGTAGTAACCAACCAATCAGCAACCAACTAATCAGCTACCATATATTAAGCAACTAACCAATCAACAACCAAAAAAGTAGCAACCGACCAATCAGAAACGAAATAACCAGAAAAATGTAATCACCAATTAACCAATCAGTAGCCAATAAATAAGTAACAAACCTAACAGAAAAAAACAAATCAGAAACGAACCAATGATAAACATTTTGTGGGATATTGATTTTAGTAAAATTGATTGGAATAACCCGAATTTAGCACTTATTGGAAAATCGTTAACTTGGATAGAGATAATACTATTTTAGCCTTTCAATGACATGTCCTTGTAAGCTTCCTCAATGCCAATAATCTATCCCAGATGATAACTTTTCCGACCCAAGTTAGTGGTTATACTTTGGATCTTCTTATCACATCAAAACCCGAGAATATTATCTACGTTGATCAAAAAGAACCTTTTGCTTTGACATGCAATCACAACATGATTGAATTTAAACTCCACCAAACTTTTTTTATGAACATTAAAGCTTCAAGCAAAAGAAATTTTTACTATGGAAATTATACTGGCATTAACAAGTTTCTATCAGAAGTTGACTGGATATCTGTTTTCAACTCTTCCGAAGACATCAATACTATTTACTCAAGATTTACTAACATCGTTAAGGAGCCGTCGAAAAGTTCATACCTTTTTATAGAATCAACGAAAAACCACATTTGCCCAAAAATTTAAGGAGTTTGCAACATTTAAAAACCCTCCTATACAAACAAACTAAAACAGACCCTTCCATCAAACTCCGCACAAAGATCTTTGTCTAGTTTACTTGATAACAGCGACCAGCTTGTGATGGAACTAGAAAAAAACTGAGTTGCTAAACAATCAATTTAATAGCGTTTTTCTAACCGATGATGGCAATACTCCTTCTCTCTCCTACTCCGACAATCTCACAAATGTTTCTGAGATGGTAGATCTTCACATAACAGTCAATATGGTATCTAAGGCTATTTCTTCTTTAAACTCATCAGTTTCCAACACCCCTGATCAGATCCCAGCTTTGTTTTTAAGAAAAACTACTTCCCTTTTATCATTACTTTTATCAATTTTCTTTAACATCACTCTGAGGCGAGAAAGGGTTCCACAAATTTGAAAGAAAGATCTTATTACTCCAATTCATAAAAAGGGTCCCAGAAACACTGCACTTAACTACAGACCAGTATTGCTGACTTCATTTATCTGCAGAACTCAAAAGTATATCATTCACAATCATATGACCATCATTTGATGGAGCACCGGCTAATATCTGATGTCCAGCATGGGCTTGTGAAACGGAGATCTTCCCTGACTCGGCATCTCACTTTTCTTAATGAGCTTACAGCCCATTATTAAGGTAATACTCCCTGTGACATCATATACCTCGATTTTGCTAAAGCCTTAAACTATGTCCCACACACTAAGCTCGTTACTGTATTGAAAAAATTAAAAATCAACAGCTCTTTCATACAGTGGATCGAAGATTACTTATTAGGTAGAACCAAAAAAACTCGTAGTGAAAAATCTTCATCTACTCCTAATCAAATCACTAGTGGTGTTCCTCAGGGTTCTGTTCTGAGACCCCTTCTCAATTTAAACTTCATTAAAGAACTCATCAAAAGAGTAATAGCAGTAGATAGTGTTTGTGTATTAGGCGAAATCAAGCTATTATCTTGTAATCCTTCAAAACTTCAAACTGCACACACCGTAGAAAACTGGTCTACGAATTAGCAGCTCAGAATCCAGCCCAAGAAGTTTGAACTTATAACTTGTTCTCGTAAATCAGCTGTAAATTGCTTGAACCAATACTCTATCAACAGATTAATTATTCAACGAGTATCTTTGGTTCTAGACCTTGGCATTACTCTATCACCTGACTTTAAATGGCGCAAGTATATTTCAAAAATCTTTGGAAAATCAATCAAGCTTGTCTTCCTTATTATAAAGACCTTTAATTTTAAGGACCCATGCTTTATTAACAATCTTTTCAAATTGTACGTACGTCCAATTCTCGAATACGATATTAGTGCATGGATGCCATATCAAGTTAATGATATCAAAAAACTGAATCTGTTCAGGCCACATTTGCGAGATTGGTATACAGGAAACTTAATATCGAATATGATAGTTATAAATATCGTCGCTTATTTTTCAGAATTCAATTTTTTTACTAAATTTACACTATATCTTTACTAATGTGAAGTTCTAAAGTTGCAGCTTTGGGGATTTTTAGCTTAATCTGCTCATTGAACTCAAATATCTTTTCATTATATTTAAAAAATATCCTATCTGTTTTCTTTAAATTAATTAAATTGCAATCTTGGTAAGAAACATACTTTCTCTGAAGAGATAACTTTAGTTTTTTAATACTTTCAAAGATTATATTTTGTACTTTTTATGACAATAAAAGTGTGTAATAATATTAATAATTTTTACAAAATGTTATTTTTATAGTTTAACTCTTCAAAAAGCCAAATAAATACTTATTTTATAAAATCATTTAACTTTGTTAATTACTAATTTTTCATCAAATGATTTTTTGTTTCTACAGATTAGTTTTATTTAAGATTTTATCTTCTTTGGAGCAAACGTTTTCATAAAAACAAAATGGGAAGAGATAAATCATTCAGATCAACTTAATGATTTCAAAAATAATAACTAAGTATAAATAATAACCAATAGAATTTTTTCATGAATAATTCTTGAAAAATATTCTATCATTAATTAGTTAAAAATAAAGACAGTTAAAAAATAATTAGAAAATAATATAGACTTAATAATATAATACAGACTTTGAACAATTCTTCAGGGTCCTCCTCCAACATTGATAACCAGTACAATTGCCCCAATTGTTGATAAATAGAATTCATTAATAGCTGGTCCTCGGGATTCGATCTTATTACAGGTATTATCTATTAAACGTTGTTCATTCATAAAAAAACATTTTTACAATCTTTATTAGTAGCTAAATAATCAAATCATTGATTTAATTTATACAGTACTAGTTTCTAGGTATTAAGTTGTGATGTTATGACATTTAAAATTAAGTTTTGTTTCCTTATCACAGAAATTATGATTCTTCTTAAAAAGTCGACTTGAGTCGATTTTAAACTAAATGAGTTCCTAACTGTTTAAATTTAAGTTTTAACTGTTGAAGATTTAATAGAAGTATCATTAAAGAAATATTTATTATAAAACCTACTATTTTTCAGCTTTGTTTATCGATATTTAACAGGACTTAACCTTTACTGACGAATGGCTCATTTCAACAATGGAATCTATTTGGGAATACCCTCATCTTTTTAATGAGAGATCCGATATTTGTAAGTAGTTTGCTTTTGTATTTAAAATGATTTACTTTGAAATCTTTTTGGTTAGTTGTCTTCATTTATTCACAACCAAAAAAGGAATCCTAAGAGTCATATAAAAGATCTGGAAATGTATTAGGATTTAATTTCACTTCACCTAGAAACTTTACATCAGGTGAAAACTTTTGCAACAAATATAAAAAGCTTGTTCAAGATCATTCTCAATTTGAATTATTAGCTGAATAAGCATTTTCAAACGAAGGTTAAGTCAACAATAAAAAACAAACAAGATTTAATTAATAAATAATTGACTTGCTCATCAGGTATCTTTTCTGTTTACTCATCGACAAACTCCAAGAGGTTATCGCCACATGAATGGTTATGGCAGATTTTAAATGGTTAATGGGGTAGATGAAGCAGTTTACTGCAAGTTTCATTTCAAGAATTCATCATGTAAACTATATTTTTTATCATCAATTATTTCTGAGTAATATTTTGTTCCCTTTTTACAGACAGATCCAATGTCTCCATCACATCCTGAAGAAGCTGATAAGATGAGCGCCAAAAATCCAAACTTTCCGTGATTTATACAATTCGATTGCAAATGGCAAATACCCGTCGTGGAAGCTGTACATCAAAGTACTTTGCTCCCAGATCTTTTGATTTAGTTTCAAATATTTTTCTATTAAAGGTGATGACTTTTGTTGAAACTGAAAAATTCCGCTGGAATCCCTTTGATCTTATTAAAGTAAGAGTCTTGAACTCAACTTGAGAGTATTACGATTAAATCTTACAGACTTGCCCTCAAGCGGAGTTTCATCTTTTACCTATGGGAAGAATGATCCTAAATAAGAATCTGAAGAACTACTTTGCTGAAGTTGAACAGATCACTTTTTCTCATATGGATCCAGAAATTGAAGCAAGTCAAGATAAGATGATACAAGTCAATTTGAACTACAAGATTTTCTTCACAAACCCTAACCTTAAAGGGTCGGATCTTTTCTTACCCGGACACTCAAAGACATCGACTGGGAAGCAATTACATGCAACTGCCAGTGATTAGTCCATTTCAATCGAAAAGCAATGTCCAATACCATCAGGGTGATGGACCACAATGTGTCACTGATAACAGAGTATCAAAAAAAATCAGCAATAATTAGTAATAAAAGATTAATTGCTCAGTTTATTTCATCTAAATCTTCATTTGTTGTCGATGAAATGCTTTTGTTACTCCTTATTCTCTTCTACTTAACCTATAAAGATGTTTTTTTGATTTTATTTTCTTCTAAATCTCTACAATTGTTGTTCGATGTATTCAATATTTTATAAAATTTTTTAAAGATGTATTTTTATTTAATCTCTATCACCTCAATTTTGTATTTTTCCGATTAGTGTTTCGAGATTAAAAATAAAATTTCGTATAAAAATAATTTCCAACCTTTAAATAAATAATTTAAAATCTCTATATTCATTCATTAAGATACAATTTTGATCAACCTAAACAAACTTAAATAATTTTTTGTTCTTTAAACGAGTAAATGTAAATTTCTTTTTATGCTGCTAGCTTCAGTAATAAAAAAATTATAGAGTAAAAATTTTTGTCAAAATGAATTCAAAACTTCCAACAGAAGCAGATTTCATACAAAATACTCATTTGTAGTTTACTTTATTATATTTATAATACTTTACAGACACAAGGCACTTTTAAGAAAAAAATAATCATTAGTAGATATAGTAACTATTATACCGTTTTAGCTATTTGTTCAGTAAAATAACGAGGCAACCAAAGCTTAACTTTGATTATACTTTTTTACTTGTTTAAAGGCCTTTTTAAGTCTTACTTTTAATTAAAAATTAACAATTATTTTGTTTAATTATCTAATTTAATTATTTATCTAATTGTTATTTAACCTTATGTTTTATTTATTTTAAACTCATAGTGTAAGCAGATATACTCGTAAAATTAAAATAACTATAACCTTTAGTTCATCATTGAAAAACATATAGACACAGAACTCTTAGTTAACGGGTTTAAGTGAAACTAATAATAGCGTAAACTTATTTTCAGTGAAATAAACCGCTGATAAATGACGAGAAACGTTGTTTTGTTTATGACTAATAACAAAAGATAAAACATTAATAAATTTATACTAATGATTAATCTTTTAACCCACCGTATTCTACGATTAATTAAAAATATCACAATTAGAGTTGGATTTTTAAAAACTTTATATTGTTTAAAATAGATTTTAGAAGTGCTTTTAACTTATCGACTAATGGAACTAAAATGTAAAATATAGTTTATAGTCATGACATTTAATTAAACAAAAAAATCAAAATAAAATAAAATAATAACGCGTAGCACTATTTAAAATAAAAAAAAGAGCAGCTGAAACCTGATTTGAAAAGTTATACTTTTAACAAAATTGTCAACATATAAAGTAATTTTGAAGTTTTAATTGAAATGAGGTTATGAGAGGAGAAATAAACTCAGACAGAAGACCTACAGTCTGTTGATTTCAATCACTCAGTCACCTGGCCGTTCCACCAAATAGTGGATATAAAACGTGGTGAAGATAAGTGCACGCTGGTCTCCACTGCAATTAAAGCTTACATCTTGGTAGGAATAAATGTGGCTATCAATTCCCTTCTATCTGATGGTTTGGGTTATGGAGCTTTGCCAAAGAAAGTAAAACAAATTTCTGATTTATATAAAATTAATAGGAATAAGACCTGATATAGAGTTAGACATTGTGAAATTTTTTTTTTATTTTCAGTATGATGATAGATTTAAATGAAAAAATAATTTTTTTGATGTGCTACTCACTTTTAACCAAATTCCATAAGTCAACCGTTATCTTTTGTGTTTTATTTCAAAGTGGCAAAAAAGTATAAGGCCTTACAATACAGAATTTATCGAAACATACTTTGAATACAAGTTTACTAAGTTCTAATTTATTTAATCGATACCATTACTTCGTAGTTGTTGAAATAATTCTGCTTCTGTTAGTATTATTGAGTTTCATTCTTTTTAATTTTTCATAGTATTAATTTATTTAAAATCATAATGAAATAATATTTTCTTCACAATAACTTATTAAACTACCATTATGCTAACTAAATATTTCTTTTAAAATACTTTTAACTGAAAAAAAATAAGATTGAAATTGATTCTTGTAGATTTATTTAATGCTTGTATAAATTAAATAAATTTAAACTAAAATTATTTTGTATTTATATAAATTTTTCTAAATTTTTCTAAATTTTTATTTATTTCTAATAATTAATGAACTTAAAGTTGAAGAAATCATCAAAGATTTTATTACAAAATAATTTTACAATTGTATTGTTTGATTATCTTTAATAAACATTTTTTTTTACTCAAATTTACTTTTAGTTATTTACTTTAATATATTTTTTATCATTTAAGGTTATTTTGATACTTTTTTTAATAATTAAGATTCAACATATTTTTATTAAATTGTAATTTTTAAGTTTATTCAATTATGCTATTTTTTTTTCTACTTTAACTAAAATATAACTTTAATATTGCAACTTTTTATTGCTAGTATTAATTGTTTTTGTTATTACAATTCAAAATTCATATTTCATTAATAGATAAATATTAGAATAAATTGATTCTTATAACTCACTTATTTGAGTTTTAGCTCCTTTAATTCTTATAAATTTTATTCATTTGCAAAATATATCTATAATTTGAATTTTATTTTTAGGATTGCAAAAAACATAGATAAACTTTTAAAATTTGTAAGACTTAATCATACATATATTCTGTTTTTGTTAGATGTATTATCTATAGATTGTTTATTTATTGTCTATTTCTTTATAAGACATAATTTCAATTGTAAAATCTTTGTTCAATGAAAATTCAAGTGAGTTTTGTTTAATTTATACCAATTAATCACTGGTAATTAAGTAAGTAAACGTTAAATAAACTTTTTCTACAGTCACAGGAAGATTTACCATAGGAAGATGAGAGTTTAAGAAACCCTTACTCCATCAAATGTTGGCTTCGTTATAAAGAACATAAAAGAAGTACTCCTTTTAAAGAAGTAATCTATTTTCTCTTTTCAACTTCTTATTAAGTTTGACTCTACGTGTTTTATATGTTAAAATTCATTTCTCTTACTAATCATAGTAATTATTTTTAAATCTTAAACTTTAAATTCAAACAAAGTTATTATAATAATTTAAACTTATTGTAACTTTTATTTGAAGTAGTTGCAACATGAGAACAAAGAAGAATACATCGATATTAATTGGTATCTATTGATCGCTTAGATGAAAATGGCTGAGATTGTTAACAACGAGTCTTTTGTATCAAAGGTAAATTGGATTTTGTATCCTAGTTTCAAAGTTGACTTTTGAAATTGAATCTACTTTAGTAACATTAGTTTGTAACAATCTGCCGCCTGTTATTGTGCAGATCTCAGGGCTTTTGTGGTTTATTCTTTAACACCCTATATTTTTCAACTTGCTCTATGTTGACTGCTTATAAGCTGATGGCTTTTAGCACATTTTGTGCTTGCGGTCTGCGCCACAAACTACATTAGATATAGAGTTTTCTATCAACCAAACGATGGAGGTCTTCTCAAGTAGTTTGGAACAAAACCATCATTAATTAGAACCCAAGAAATAGCAATATCCAAGTTATTGTTTTCTAATTATATTTATTAATTAGATAATTTTGCTTAAGTGTTCTTTTGTTCTAGGTTTGTCGCAATCAATTAACTGCAACTGAAATATTTACAGAAAGGAAAAACTAACCATACTCTGTGGCATGAGCTGTGGAGAATTTTATTTCAAAATCCCGACAAAGTAAATTCTCTAAACGTCGAAGCCATCATCAGAGTTGGGCTGAAGCAGTTTACTAATCAACTTGGTCAACTCTGGTGTTGTTTAGCTGATTATTATGCTTAATGTGGCTTGATTGAACAAGTAAGCTGTTAATGACTTCATTTACATTCTCTTCTTATTTAACATCTTTATGTGACTTTTTAAAATAAATTTTCTATTATTTGTTTCTAAAAACCGTAAAACATCAATTTGTCTTAAAAAATATCCTTTTTCATCTCATCTTCTCTATGAGATCGATGGATCACTTTGGGATGTCATCAATTCCAATCTCCCTTACGACACCTATCGACCGACTTAGAGAAGTTTGTGGAAATAATCAAATCAACTCTCGATTTTGAGCAGGTTAGACGTCATTAACATGTGACGTCAGCACGATAAACTTCGATTAATTACAGGTCGAGAAGTCGCTTGAGTTTTTGGGGAAATATGATTTTGATGAAGATTTACCACAAATCCGTATTAACTAGTTTCAACGACAAATTGAGGAAAAGATGGAAGAAACAACCGAGATTTTGGACGTTGTAATCGGCAAAGCTCTCTAGGTTTGCCTGATGTTAGATTAAATAAAAATTATTTAATTATTATGTATATTTCACCGCTAAGTGGCGCAATTGAGCAACAAAATCTAGCTTCACTTTAATTCTACAAATTAATTTACAGATGAAGAAAGTTTAGGATTGACTGCAGCTCGATATGAAAGGCTTCTTGATCGTCTACTGTTGTTCCTTAATAGTGTGATGCTTCGATAAAATCCTCACAATGTCAATGAATGGTCAAAAAGAGTACAATTATATGAAGGTGTGAAAACTCGCCTACCTTAGCAAAATTTCAACAAACTTGATTTTCAGGACAACTGGAAGAAATTATTCGAACTTTCATAGAAGAGATTCAAACTATTCATGTTCCTAAATCAGTTTATAAAATGGATTGAGTTATATCCCGAGTTTTATCACACAAACAAACAACTAACTGATGTAAATATGGTGGTAGTGGTTGGCGACATCTCTTCTAATTTCTTTTTATTCAGGCTCGAACTATTTTCAGCAAAGCTACTTTAGTCAATTACAAAACAGTTGATGATTTAGCTTCAATTTGGTCGGCATGGTGTGAGATGGAGATTGAGTAAGTCAACATCCGCTAGTCTTCAAAACCTTCCTGATGTCATAAATTTTTCAGAATTGATAATTACGATGAAGCTTCTTAGAATAGCAACTTCATTTCCTTCTAGAAAAGCAACTTATTTCGATAAGGCTTAACCTGTTCAAAATCGAGTTTACAAATCACTCAAGTTATGGTCGTTATATGCTGATATAGAAGTAAGTTTTGGCAAAGTCAAGGTTTGATGTCTACTTTGACAAGTTCTTTTTATTTTCATCTTTTTATTTAGTCTTGTGAAGCTGTATACGACGGACATTCTTTTTCAGAGTAGCAACTCTTCAAATTATTATCAACTATGGAGTCTGTCTGGAAGAAAAAATTATTTTGAAGATGCTTTTAAGGTGAGTTACTAGTTGACGTTTTTATCTGATGTTTCGTGGAACAGCTAACGGTCAACTGTAAAAAGCTTCTCTTATCAGTGAATGATTGTCTAATCTTTAGAAGTTTCAACTTAAAAATATATTTAAAAATTGAATAAATTTTTTCAAGATGTTCTGTGAATCATAAAATCAGGGCTTTTGGATTCTATTAGTTTGGGCTCTTCTTAACATACTCTAGTCTCCTTGTGTAGTGATCTCAAGTTAAAATAATCAAAAAACGATTTTTTAAACAGCTGATCATTTTCACTGTGGGTTTAGCTTTCCTTTCAAGTCTGAGGTAACTTGGGCCTTTGGTTTGAAGTCCCTGGTTTACTTCAACAATTGTTTATTATTCATACAAATTCATTTACTAATTTGTAAACATTTTCAGGCTTATAGAAGAGGTTGTCACCATGTTCAAGGTACCAAATGTATTCGGTATCTTAAATATCTAACTTTATAATTTCATCAAACGGTATAGAGGAAAGAAACTAGAGCGTACACTTTTATAAAAAAAAAGAGTTTTTATTACCTAACTTAGTTGCAACTGGATTATTTGTCGTCAAAACATTTTTTATTGATTCAAATTAAAGATTATTTGTGATTAATATGAGCGTTAAGAAGTCTGAATATTTTTATCTTTAGTTTTTAGAAATAAATATCAAAAAGGTTGAGAAGAATTTTAAGTTAAAACTTTGACAGTTTTTAAAGCTGTTAAATATTTCTTTATTTTAAGAGTTTGTTTCAATAAGATTTCAGTTCATTTCTCAATGTTATTTTTGTATTAACTAATAATTGTAATCAACCACAACTGATTATACATTTTGTCTTGAAAGCGCTGATAAATATTGATCTCAATCTAAATCTAAATACGATTTATTTTTGGGTTTGTTAGACCACAATTATTTTATAAAAGTAAAATCTATTGTACACCAAAATAAAAGTGGCAAGCCCTTGCGTTCCAGTGTACAGAAATTAAAGTCTATTTCTGACAACCTATTTTCATAAAAACAAGCCTGCAATGGTGATTGCAAATTTTGCAACATAGTTTGCTCTGATGAGAGGATCTGCTTTTCATCCATAAGTAACAAATTTACTTCAACTGTTTCTATATAAATGTAGATTTAATGACAAAACATCTATCTCATTCAATTCTGAGTCAAACCTGTTATGCGACATTAGCAATTAGATATCTGCTGATTATTGGCCCAATCTAACATAGAAATTATCAACGAAAAAATTTTGTAGTTTGTCCAAATCGATAGCTAAACACCTCTACCGAGAAATTGGTCACATGGCCTTGTTAGTCGGTGATTCCGATTCCGAAAAAACTGCTAACGGGGAGCAACTTCGTGAGGGTCACAGACACGCACCAAAAACTTAATTTGTAGCATGAAGACAGAGAAAGCAATGTCTTCATCAAGTTTTTGTAAAACAACTCTATGATAGGGGTTTAAGAATTTAGCACAAGTTTGAATGTTTTGATATTTTCTAGTTTTACCAAAATAAAAATTTATTTGCAATGTTATTTTTCTATTAACTAATCTTTGTAAACAACCACAAATGATTAAAAATTTTGTTTTTAATTTTTATTGTGTTAATTATGTTAACATTTTATTTATTTATTCAATTACTATTAAATAGTATTAACACAACTTTAATATAGTTTGTTATTTACAAACAGAATAATATTTTTCTTGGTGGTTTCTTAATCTGACCAACTCCTTTACAAATTTAATTATTACTACATAACTTAAAACAGTTTATTATTATTATTTGATCATATATCTATAATAAAAAAGATTTCATTTCGAACTGTTTTGACTACCAAGGTGTAGACAAAATCTTTATCAAAATGTTTTTAGCTTTCGGCATTTGCTGTAATTTCTAGGAACTAAAAACAAGCTTTATATGCATTTGAAACTGGCAGAAGAACAGATTTAAGGATGAGCAAGTCCAATTGCCAAAGTCTATTTTTAATTATTTAAAGCAACGCTTGTAATTCTTAAAAAATTATTTAATCTTTTTAAACCATAAAACAGTTGGATTTTTATTAGTAATGCAAAATTTTGCGGCTAGACTAATAACTGAAACTTTCATTAAAGGCGATGATATATATTAATATAATATGTATATCAAAAATTAAGACATTTCTTTTTAAAAATAGTTTTTATGTAACAAAATTTAACAAACTGAATTTTTATCAAATTATGTTGGTAGTTTATTTAAGTGGTAGTTATAATAGTGTAAATGAAGCAATTATTTTAAATGTCTTTAATTGTTACAAGATGTTAGAAAACTTAAAGTTGTGTTTATAATGTGATGATAATGAATGTCTATACAAATCTTTATTTAAATGAATGAGGTGACTAACAACAACGAGTAGTATACTAACGATATGCACTATCCACCACAAAGCCTTATACGGGTGACAACGGTCTACGCAAGAATGTCTTTCAACACATTTAGATCCACAGCAAAATACTTGATTTTTCTTGCTAAGAAAAGTTTGAATAAATTTTAAGTTTAAAAATGAATCTTTGTTAGACTTATTGGAAGTACAAAAGTTTACATTTGAGATTGATTTATAAAAATTATTATAAGTTGTTCCTCAAGTTCATGAGATTAATTAACCAATTAATTAACAAGAAAGGGAAACCTCCTTTTAAAATCATATGTTTTTGTCTCATACTAGCATATTATGATTCGAATATTGTTTGAATTAAATTTAAAATTAGTTATTACAAGTGATGCTAAAAGATTTGAATAATTATTAAACAAAATCTGATACTTCTTTGAATTTTAAAAGTAGTAAACAAAAAAACACTTTACTATAACAAATTCTATAAGATAATATCTATTTACATAAGAAGATATGCGATATATAAGCAGAACACAATAGATGATTTTTCATTTTTGCAACTACTAATTCTATAACTCAATGTATCAACCCACTCACTCAAAAGATTACATTTTCGGTTTATAATTTGGTAGCACATCATGACCTTAGTACTTCCAAATAGTCTATATGTAGATGTTTAAATTAATGATGAATTTAATGATGTTATTGTCATAGTTTAAAAGATATTTCATCAAAAGTTATTAGCCATAAATAATATTTAGTAATTTAAAATAAATGATTTAAGCTATGATAATTAATTTTGTCGATGATATTACTCTATTAGTCAATAGTGAATATTTTATCAACATTTGTAGATTACTTTTCGTAATACTACTGGTTCTGGGATATTTAAAGTTTGAGAGAAAATTTGCCCTTAAATTTATCAAATATTTATCAAAATCATTTTAGATTTGATTGAATTAATTAAGGCTACTGTTGTCGTTGTAACCGTAAACATATTTTTTTCTGTTTTTATAACACCTTGTATTTAACATCTTCGTATCTTGGAAGATAAATTAGAAACAGTTATCTATATTAACTCTTGTGAATTTTTGATTAAAGCAAATAACTACAAATTAGATTCTGTTTATCATTTTTATTTCTAGCAAAATTTAAAATTGGTGTTCAAAGCTAAACTTTTTATTAAATAATCATTTAAATTAAAACAAAGTTATATTTTTTTCACAAGTTACAAATAGTAACATCAAATAAATGAATTTAAAAAAACAAAAACAAAGAGAAACCTTTAGAGAATTTGTAAATCAAAGAGAGAATAAAAAATTGATATCGTTTTATTTTTCATAGAAACATTTAGAAGATCACAAAAGGAATCCCGACCCAATCTTCATAATTCGTCATGATTACGTCATTAGTGACATCACCATCGCAAGATGCAGCAAGCGAGTAAGGACACTTGTCAAAGTATTTGAGCTGATGACGATGACAAAAACCCAAGAATTCAGTTAAAGGAGTTACTGCAACATAAAAGAGTTTATACTTTTCCAATAGAGATGATAACCTCATCTGTGACGTTAAGCGATTAGGTCAATTCGCATATCTAGTAGTCACCATGGTAGCAGAAACGATAAATAGAAGATCGCTTTAAAAGATGTCATTGAATACAGATTGCCCAAACTGAGTAGTTGCTGAATGCATTTCGACGATTTGGAGATCTTAATATTTGTAATTACGTTTGTGAAGTAATTAAAACATTAGGGTTGAATTTTTTCAATAAGATTTCAAGAGATGTACTCTAATAACATAAAAAAAATTTCGAAATTTTTCACGAAATAAGTAGAATTATAATTGAAGAAAATAGTTTAAGTTACTGGTATTCAGCCCTTAGTAAACATTAAAAATGATTATTATTTATTAATTAATATTAATTTAAGATACAAAAAATATCAGTAACAGGGAACTTATAAAAGAAAAGCTTGTTTTCATATTATTCATTGCTCTTAAATTTGTTCTTTGTCGATTTACTTAAAATGAAACGCACCTTTGAAAAACAGATCGAAAATATCTATAATAATAATTACTTTAAATTAATTATATTTAACTAAATCAAGGTTCTCTTTTGAGACAAATTGTTCTTAATTCTTTCAAGGACTCTAGAATTTTTGAAATTACGATTTGAAAATAGTAGAGTAACAAAAGCATTTATTAAATATAATCATTATCCATTTAAACTGCTAGTTTTAACTATCTAACTGTTTATCCTGCTAGAATCAGTAATGTAATAAATAATAGAATAAATTTTGTTGTCAAAATGAATTCAAAACATCCAACAGAAGCAAATTTCATAAAAAATACTCATTTAGAGTTTACTTTATTATATTTATAATACTTTACCGACACAAGGCAATTTTTAGAACAAAATAATCATAAGTAGATAGAGTAATTATTATACCTTTCTAGCAATTTGTTCAGTAAAAGAACGAGGCACCGAAAGTTTAAATTTCATAATATTTTTTACTTCTTAAAAGGCCTTTTTAACTCTATCTTTTAATTAAAAATGACCAATTATTTCATTTAATTATCTAATTTAAATATTTATTTAATTGATATTAAACATTATGTTTTACTTTGTTTAAACTTATAGTGTAAGCAGATCTACTTGTAAAAACAAAATAAGTATAAACATAAGTTCATCCTTGAAAAACATTTAGGCACAGAACTATTAGTTAAGGGGTTTAAGTGAAACTAACAAAAGCGTAATCATATTTTCAGTGAAATGAACCGTTGGTAACACACGGAAATGTTGTTTTATATATGACTAATAACAAAAAACTTAAAACTTAATAATTAAAACATTTAAAACTTTAATAAGTTTATAATAATGATTAATCTTTTAACTAACTGTATTCTACTGTTAATCAAAAATGTCACAATTAGAGTTGGATTTTTAAAAACTTTTTTTTGATTAAAATAGGTTTCAAAAATGCTTTTATTTTATCGACTAATGAAACTAAAATGTAGAATATACTTTATAGTTTATAGTCATGACGTTTAATTAAACGTAAAATTTAAAAATAAAACAAAATAATAACTCGTAGCAATCTTTAAAATTATAAAAAGAGCAGCCGAAACCAGATTTGAAAAGTTATACTTTTAACAGAATTGTCAATTGATAAATTAATCTTATAGTTTTTTATTAAAATGAGGTTATAAGAGGAGAAATAAACTCAGACAGAAGACCTACAGTCTGTTGACTTCAATCACTCAGTCACCTGGCCGTTCCACCAAATAATGTATCTAAACCGTGGTGAAGGTAAGTGTACGCTGGTCTCCATTGTAATTAAAGCTTACATCAAGGTAGGAAGAAATGTGTTTATCAATTCCCCTGTATCTGATGGTTTGGGTTATGGAGCTTAGCCAAAGAAAGTACAAGAAATTTCTGATTCATATAAAAATAATCGAAATCAGACCTGATGAAGAGTTAGATATTCCAGAATAGTTTTTTATCTTCAGTGTGATGATAGATTTAAATAAAAAACTAATTTTCTTGAGATACTACTCGATTTTAATCAAATTTCATAAGTCTATTTTTATCTTTTGTGTCTTATCTCAAAGTGGCAAAAAAGTATAAAGCCTTAAAGTACAGATTTTATCGAAACATATTTTGAAAACAAGTTTACTAAGTTCAAGTTTATTTAATCATTAGCATTATTTCTTAGTTGTTGAAATAATTCTGCTTATGGTAGTAGTATTGAGTTTCATTTTCTTTGATTTATTCATATTATTAATTTATATTATTATTATTATTAATTATCTAAATAAAATCATCACCAAATATTATTTTCTTCACAATTACTTATTAAACTATCATTGTACTAATTAAATATTTCCTTTAAAACATTTTTAAATGAAAATCATTTAAGATTTAAATTGATACTTGTAGATTTATTTAATGAAATAAATAAAGTTAAACTAAAATTATTTTAAAATTCTATAAATGTATCTAAATTTCTATTTATCTATCTATTTCTAATAGGTAAGGAACATAAAAAGTATTATAATTGATCAAAATTAGTATTAAAGAAATAATAATACAATTGTAATGTATGATTATTATTAATAACAATTTTTATTTACCTTAATTTACTTTTAATTATTTACTTTAATATATTTTTTCTCATTTAAAGTTATTTTGATACTTTTTTTATTAATTAAGACTCAATATATTTTTATTAATTTGTATATTTTAAGTTCATTCAATTATGAATATTTTTTTCTAAGTTAACTAAAACATAACTTTAATAATGCAACTTTTTATTGCTAGTATTAATTATTTTTGTTATTACAATTCAAGACTCATATTTCATCAGTAGATAAATATTAGAATGAATTGATTCTTATAAATCAGTTATTTGAGTTTTAGCTCATTTAATTCTTATAAATTTTATTTATTTGCAAAATATATCTATAATTTGAATTTTATTTTTAGGATCGCAAAAAATATTGATAAACTTTTAAAATTTGTAAGACTTAATTATTTATATATATTCTGTTTTTGTTAGATCTATTATCTATAATAATAATCTATACTATAATTTCAATTGTAAAATCTTTGTTCAATGAAAATTCAAGTGAGTTTTGTTTAATTTATACCAATTAATCACTGGTTATTAAATAAGTAAACCTTAAACGAACTTTTTCTACAGTCAAAGGAAGATTTACCATAGGAAGATAAGATTTTAAGAAACCCTTACTCCATTAAATGTGGGCTTCGTTATGAAGAACATAAAGAAAGTTCTTCTTTTAAAGAAGTAATTTACTTTCTTTTTACAACTTTCTACTTAGTTTGAGTTTATGTGTTTTATATGTTATTACTCATTTCTCTCATTAAACATACTAATTGATTTTAATTTAATCGTAAACTTTAAATTCAAAGAAATTCATTATAATAATTTAAACTTATAAACAAGCAAAAATTAAAGCTTTATTTAATCTGAACTCAACTACTTTGCAGATAAACTTGGCATATGAACAGACAGATCAAAAACTACATGGTAGTTATAAACAATGGTATGCTTATCTATCAACCAGAAGAGAGCAATTAAAAGGAGTCTGTATCAATAATCCCTTGTATGAGGAAGTAAATAATGCACATGAAAGAGCTCTAGCAATTTTGAGCAAGGTTATTTAATACTTACAATTTTACTATTTTAGAATTTTCTGAATTTTAATGGGATTTATATTTCTTACTGTTTTTTATAGATATTTGTTTAAAACCTGAATTTGTAGTTTATTTGTTTTATTTTTAAAGCTACTTATCAACTTTTAAACAATTATATTCATCAGATCTTATTCGTCTAAATTACTCAAAACAATTTATATTGCCAGATGCCTTGTATTTGGATGGACTATTATAAATTTTTAGTCGGTCAATATAAGATAACTCGTTCCCGGAGAACATTTGATCGAGCTTTTAGAGCCTTACCTATCATTCAGCACCAGAGTATCTGGCCTCTGTACATCGCTTTTGTCACCAATTACCCAATCCACGAAGCTGCTATTCGAGTTTTTCGTAGATAATTAAAGTTAGTCACCCGCAAATGAGTTTGGAAATATAACTTTTGTTTGATGTAGTTGCAACCTGAGAACACAGAACAATACATCGAGATCCATTGGTATCTATGGATCGCTTAAATGAAGTCTTTACGAAAATGGCTGAGATCGTTATCGATGAGTCTTTAGTATCAAAGGTAAATTGGAATCTGTATCTGAGTTATATTTCAAAGTTGACTTTTGAAATTGAATCTACTTTAGTAACATTTGGTAAAATTAAAAGCAATTGAATCTAATTTAGTAATATTAGTTTGTAACAATCTGCTGCGTGTGATTGACAGATCTCAAGGCTTTTTTGGATTAGTCTATAACAACTCAAGTTTTCCAACTTACTCTTCGTTGCCTGCTTATAAGCTTATGGCTTTTGCCACATTTTGTGCATGCGGTCTCCGCCACAAACTACATTAAAAATAAAGTCTTCTATCAACCAAACGATGGAGGTCTTCTCAAGTTGTTTGGAACAAAACCATCATTAATTAGAATGTAAGAAATAGCAATATCCAAGTTATTATTTTCTACTTTTATTTATTAGTTAGACGTTACTTTGGTGTTCTTTGGTTCTGGGTTTGTAGCAATCAAGTAATTGCAACTGAACTTTTTACAGAAAGAAAAACTCACCATAATCTGTGGCATGAATTGTGCAAACTTATATATCAAAATCCCAACAAAGTAAATTCTCTAAACGTCGAAGCTATCATCAGAGGTGGACTGAAGCAGTTTACTGATCAGCTTGGTCAACTCTGGTGTTGTTTAGCTGATTATTATGCCAAATGTGCTTTGTTTGAACTGTTAATGACTTAGATTACATTCTCCTCTTATTTAACATCTTTATGTGAATTTATAAATTAATTTTTTGTATATTTGTTTCTAAAAACCCTAAAATAAGACTTTCAAATATTACTTTTTAAATTATCTGATTTACTTCATTAAAATCAATGAATAAACGAATTATTTTATAGGCTCGTGATATCTACAACCAAGCAATTAACTCAATGAAAACTCAGAGAGATTTCACTCAAATATTGAATGCTTACAGTCAATATTTGGAGTCAATCATGTCAGCAGAGTTGAACAACACAGAAATCGGTAATATTCACTCAAAAATCTTTTAATTATTTCAACTAAACTTACTTGTTTGATTTATTTTGTTCTACTTAATCGAAAGCACTTGATCTTCTTCAATTATCTTTTAATGATCATAAGTGTCTCGAAAGATGCTGCAAGATTTAGTTGAAATATTTCATCCTAATAGATTGTTTCATGTATGAAACTTCGAATTTTTCACTAATGGGTCTTAAAGATTCAGCACCTTAACCTGTAGAAACTCCTCGACCAAAATAACTTTTTAGATTAAATTTTTTTATTATTTGTTTCTAAAAACTCTAAAACATCTTTTTATAATTAAAAAAATATCCTATTTTCATCTCATCTTCTCTATGGAACACTTTGGGATGTCATCATTGACAAATTCCAATCTCCTTTACGACACCTATCGACCGACTTAGAGAAGTTTGTGGAAATAATCAAATCAACTCTCGATTTTGAGCTGGTTAGACGTCATTAACGTGTGACGTCAGCACGCTAAACTTCGATTGATTACAGATCGAGAAGTCGCTAGAGTTTTTGGGGAAATATGATTTTGATGAAGATTTACCACAAATCCATATTAACTAGTTTCAACGACAAATTGAGGAAATGATGGAAGAAACAACCGAGATTTTGGACGTTGTAATCGGCAAAGCTCACTAGGTTTGCCTGATGTTAGATTAAATGAAAATTATGAATGTATTTTGAAATCTTTGGTAGTTGGATGACCCTTTGTAATTTGAAACAGTCTTCAGGATGAATTGTAAAGATGAAAAAAAGATCAGAGGAATTTTTCAATTGTAGATACAACAAAAGCAGGAATTAGGTAGAAAGTTTATTATTCAGCTTACCTTCATCATCTGATCCTCGTCTTTCAGATTTACTGATGCAGATCTTAGGAAACTTGGAGAAGAACTTTCAACTGCAAAAGAGCTCTTTATCAACCATCGCAGTTGTTATCACTTGACCAAACATAGGCAGCAAATCGACCTACATTTGACAAATTGGCATCATTGTCCTAATGGCCTAAATATTTTGTTTTATCAGGAGGCCAATATCTCAGTTTCTTACGTCATCATCGCTCGAAATAGTGCCGGTGATAATCAGGTGGGATGATAAGCGCGCTGATGACATAAATATTATTTTGTGACGTCAAAGGCGGAAAGAATTTTGACTTTTATGGGTGAAATAAAGAAAGATAATTTTCCAAGACATAAGATATGTGAAGTTAATCGTGTAGCTTAATTTGCATATCTACATTTCTTCTACATCAGTTTCTATATAAGTCCCCTATTGGTTCAACGAACACAGGACAGAACAGCTGTAGACTGTCAACATTGAGCCATTGCAGACCAGGTGGCTAATTTAGCGTAGATAGATCTCATCTGATGAAGTCAGCACCCACAGCCCGTCTTTGCACGATGATATGCAAATGGGGCGGCAAGAATGGACAGGGAGATAATACAGGGCCAGCTTGTTGCATCACCTCTACATATTTAAATGGTGGTTGGTTGTGCATTGTATGATGAAGACGAAGAAACTCAGAGATGCTGCTACACAACTAGATGAAATCTGTGAGAATCAGAAGTTATATGAGAGGTGGAGAGATAGTAGGACAAATAGAGATGTCAAAATAAAGATGGCAGTAGTTGGACATGTGCACAGGTCATAAGATAGGACCGGTACTAGAATACTTGGACAGTTTATAACAAACCAGCTACCTAGAAAGTAGTAACCAACCAATCAGCAACCAACTAACCAGCAGCCGTATATTCAGCAACTAACGAATCAACAACCAACGAAATAGTAACCGACCAATCAGAAACGAAATAACCAGAAAAAAGTAACCACCAATTAACCAATCAGCAGCCAATAAATAAGTAACAAACCTAACAGAAAAAAAAAACAAATCAGAAACGAACCAATCATAAACGTTTTGTGGGATTTTGATCTTAGTAAAATTGATTGGAATAACTCAAATTTAGCATTTATTAGAAAATCGTTAACTTGGATAGAGATAATACTATTTTAGCCTTTCTATGACATGTTCTTGTAAGCTTCCGCATTGCCGATAATCTATCCCAGATGGTTACTTTTCCGACCCAAGTTAGTGGTTATACTTTGGATCTTCTTATCACATCAAAACCCGAGAACATTATCTACGTTGATCAAAAAGAACCTTTAGCTTTGACATGCAATCACAACATGATTGATTTCAAACTCCACCAAACTTTTTTTATGAACATTAAAACTTCAAGCAAAAATAATTTTTACTGTGGAAATTATACTGGCATTAACAAGTTTCTATCAGATGTTGACTGGATTTCTGTTTTTAACTCTTCCAAAGACATCAATACTATTTACTCAAGGTTTACTAACATCGTAAAGGAGTCAATCGAAAAGTTCATACCTTTTTATAGAGCCAACAAAAAACCACATTTGCCCAAAAATTTAAGGAATTTGCAACATTTAAAAACCCTCCTATACAAACAAACTAAAACAGACCCTTCCATCAAACTCTGTACAAAGATCTTTGTATAGTTTACTTGATAACAGCGACCAGCTTGTGATGAAACCAGAAAAAACTGAGTTGCTAAACAATCAATTCAATATTTATAACCGATCATGGCAATACTACTTCTCTCTCCTACTCTGACATTCTTACAAATGTCTCTGAGTAGGTAGATCTTGACATAACAGTCAATATGGTGTCTTGATCGTCGGCTGTTGCTCCTTAATAGTGTGATGCTCCAGCAAAATCCTCACAATGTCCATGAATGGTTAAAAAGAGTACAGTTATTTGAAGGTGTAGAAACTCGCCTACCTTGGCAGAGTTTCAACAAACTTACCTGTGGGTTTAGTTTACCTTCCAAGTCCGAGGTAACTCGGACCTCTGGTTTGAAGTCCCTGGTTTACTTCAACATTTATTTAATTTTGATACAAATTCATTTACTAATTTGTAAATATTTCCAGGCTTATAAAAGAGATGTCACCATGTTCAAGTGGCCAAATGTCTTCGGCATTTGGAATATTTATCTTGATAAGTTCATCAAACCGTATGGAGGAAAGAATATAGAACGTGCACTTTTATAAACAAAAATAGTTTTGATTATATGATTTTGTTGCAACTGGATGATTTGTCGCCAATAAAATTTTTATTGATTCAAAATACAGATTATTTGTGATCAATACGAGCGTCAAGAAGTCTGAATATTTTTATCTTAGTTTTTAGAAAATGATACCAAAAATGTTGAGAAGAATTTTAAGCTAAAACTTTTACAGTTTTCAAAGGTTAAAAGTATTCGTTGCTTTTAAATTTTATTTGAATAAATTTGCAGATTAAATGATTCATTTTATTCAATACTGCTTATAAATTGTGATATATTTCTATTTAGGAAGTGTATCGTGTATTACTTTTGATAAATTATTCTATTTGGATTAGAAGTCGATTCAAATTTTTTTGGGTTTGTTACACCAGAATTATTTGATGAAAATAAAATCTATTGTTGAACAAATTAGAAGTGACAAGCCTTTGTGTTCCAATGTTAAGAAATTAAAATCTATTTCTGACTAATTATTTTCATAAAAACAAGCCTGCAATGGTGATTGCAAATTTTGCAAAAAAGTTTGCTCTGATGAGGATCCACTTTTCATCCATAAGTAACAAATTTACTTCAAATTTTTTTATAGTAAATGTAGCATCAATGGTGAAACATCTAACTCATTCAATTCTAAGTCAAACCTGTTATAAGACATTGCAAATCGCTATCTGCTGATTATTTGCCGAATCTGAATATTAAATCATAAACAAAAAAATTTCTAGGTTGTTCAAATCGATAGCTAAACACCTCCACCAAAAAATTGGTCTCATGGGCCTCGTTAGTTGGTGACTCCGATTCCGAAAAAAACTGCTAACGGGGAGAAACTTCATGAAGGTCACAGACACGCACCAAAAACTTTCTTTGTAGCATGAAGACAGAAAAAGAAATGTCATCATCAAGTTTTTGTAAAACAACTGTATGATAGAGGTTTAAGAATTTAGCAAAAGTTTGAATGTTTTGATATTATCTAGTTTTACCAAAATAAAAATTTATTTTCAATGTTATTTTTCTATTAACTAATCTTTGTAATCAACCACAAATGATTAAAATTTTTGTTTTTAATTTTTATTGTGTTATTTCTGTTAACATTTTATTTATTTATTTATTCAAATACTATTAAATAGTATTAACACAACTTTAATATAGTTTGTTATTTACAAACAGAATAATATTTTTCTTGGTGGTTTCTTAAACTGACCAACTCCTTTACAAATTTAATTATTCATACATAACTTAAAACAGTTTATTATTATTATTATTATTTGATCATAAATCTATAAGAAACAAGTTTCTGTTCAAACTATTTTGAGCACCAAGATGTAAAAATCTTTCTTAAAATGTTTTCAGTTCTCGGTATTTGCTGTAATTTCTAAGAGATAATAACATGCCACTAATGCATTTGAAACATGCAGAAAAACAATTTTAAGATTGAATAAACCCAACTGCAGAAGTTTTTTCTTAAATATTCAAAGCAAGGCTTGTAATCAAAAAAATTATTAAACATTTTCAGACTTCTAAACAGTTTAACTGTTATTAGAAATGCAAACGTTTAGCGGATAGACTAAAAACTGAAAGTTTCATTAAAGGTGCAAATAAATATTTATATAATATATATATCATAAATGAGCTCTTTGATTTTTAAATATAGTGAGAAAAAATTGGACCCAAATAAAAGCAGCAAGATCTTACGTTCTAGTTATTGGCAATTGCTTGTTTAGATTGGTTGGTTCGTCAGAAATTAAATTCCTGTTCTGATAAACCAAGTGATCCAAGATATTGCCAATAAAATTTCTGGTTCTCCTTCTCTTTTTAATCTTCATCAAAGACCTTATCAGAAGATTAGCAGCAGCAGATGATGTCGGAAAGTTTTTATATGCAGATGATAGCAAACTATTATCTTGTAATCTTTCAAAACCATAAACTGTTTTTCACACGGTAGAATACTAGTCTGCGAAATGGTAGCTCAGAATCCAGCCCATAAAGTCTGTAGTTATAACTTTTTCTCGTAAACCAGCTGTCAATTGTTTGAACCAATACTCCATCAATAGATTTATTATTCAACGAACATCTTTAGTCCTAGACCTTGTCATTACTCTATCATCTGATTTTAACGGCACAATTATGTTTCCGAAATCTTTGGCAAAATCAATCAATGTTGTCCTCCTCATAAAAAAGATCTTTAATTCCAAGAACCCATGATTTTTTATCAATCTTTTCAAATTATGCGTACGTCCAATTTTTGAATACAATGTCAGTGCATGAATGCCATACCAAGTTAGTGATATCAAAAAAATCGAATCTGTTCAGGCCACATTTACGAGATTAGTATGTAGGAAACTTAATATTAAATATTATAGCTATAAACAGCGTCTTAGTCTCTTCAATTTAGATACTTTGGAAATGCGACGGACTAAATATGATCTAATTCTTATTTTTAAAATTATCCACAATTTAATTGACATTCAGTTTGATGATTTCTTTTCTATTAGTCCTCCTTCAAGTTATATCAGCTTAGACGACAACCATTACACATTAATAAGCCTATATCACCTAGTACATTGGTCAGAGCAAATTTTTTTATCATACCGTACAATTAATACATGGAATCAGCTGCCATCAGACATTTCCATGTTGAAGTCACTTGCATTGTTGAAGCAGAAGTTGAACCGTTATAGTATTGCCAACATTTTCATTTCTAAACTGTGATTTTGTTTCTTTTTTATACTATTAACATTCCATGTAATTGTTCACTGTTATATGCTCTGAGTTATATCGAAATACCATGTATTACATCTTTTACATTTTTTATTTGGTTAGATAGATGTTATTTGTGAGAATGGGTGTTAGCGAGAGTTGTTCTTTTCAGGTACCCTTCTGCGCAATTATTGAAATAAATAAATAAATATATATTTATATCATAAATAAGCACTTTTCCTTAAAAAAAAACGTTTTTCTTAAACAAAATTTAACAAACTTCCTTTTAGTCAAAGTAAGTAGGTAGTTTACATAAGTGGTAATTGTAATAGTTTAAATGAAACAATTAGTTTAAATGTTTTTATTGTTGAAAGATGTCAGAAAACTTAAAGATTTATTCATAATGTGATGATTATGACTGTTTATAGAAATCATTATCTAAATGATTAACTAGACTAACAACAACGGTAAGTACACTAACGATATGCAATTTCTACCACAGGGCCTTATACCGGATGACAACGGTCTCTGCAAAAATTACTTTCAACACATTTAAGTCAACAGCAAAATACTTGCTAACTTTTGCTAAGAAAAGTTTAAATAAATATGGAATTTAAAATTGAATCTCTGTTCTACTTATTGGAAAAAAAATTATCTAACAACTTATAGTTGAAAAGATTTTTAAAAGAAACATGCTGAAATTTGGAAAGTTTTTGTTTAAAAATGAATGTTTGCTAGACTTATTGGGAGAACAAAAGTTCACTTTTGAGATTAACTTATGAAAACTATTATAAGTTATTCCTAAAGTAAATAAAAAGTGCGTTGCTTCTACTACTTTTCCAATTAAGAAGAAAGGGAAACCTCGTTTTAAAATGAAAAGATTTTGTCTAATTCTATCATAATATAATTTCAATAATCTTTTAAATAAATTTAGAATTAGTTATTAAAAGTCATGCTAAAATATTTGAGAAGTTATTGAGCAAAATCTATTACTTATTTGAATTTTAAAAGTAGTAAGCAAAGAAAAACTTTTCACTGAAACAAAATCTGTAAGATATTATCTATTTACATAAAAAGATATTCGATATATAAGCAGAACACAATAGATAATTTCTCATTTTTGCAACTACCGATTCTATAACTCAATGTATCAACCCAGTCACTGAAAAGATTACATTTTGGATTTATCATTTGGTAGCACATCATGACATTAGTACTTCCAAATAATCTATTTCTAGATGTTTAAATTAATGTTGAATATAGTGGTGTTAATGTCATAGTTTAAAAGATATTTCATCAGTGAAATGTGACGTTAGTAACTAAAACAAATGTTTGTCTGATTCGATGTTTTTTTGGTTGATATTTAAAACTAATTTATATCAATAAAAAATCAATGCTTGTTCGTTACTGTTCAAAATTTAGGAATAATTTTCTAATATTAATAAAAACGGTTCATTTAGATTCATATTGATTATTTTGAATCATTTTAAAGTTTTTAAATAATACTTTTTACATAGCTAAGATGACATTATCAGTGCTAAACTCAAACGTATTTTCGGAATATGTTTATGTGAACATCAAGAACCAATACTTGATAATTTAAATATTAGAAACGATTTGTTTAGATATATCCTGCATTATTGATTGTAAAAACATTTTTAAACTTTTCACTGAAATCATTCAGTTTAGAAGAAAAATTTATTTTTTCTGTTTACAGAGTTTCATTTATATGTAAACAAAACAGACATGACTGAAATACCGCTTTTTCTAAGAAATGGAAAATTACGTTTATTTTTGAAAGTTTGACCCGTGTACAAAACTCTTAATTAACAGATTAATTAATATCAACCAATTTAACCAATAATTTAAAATTCTAAATTAAAATATATCTTTATGTTACGATTAGCTAATCTTTGCCTTCATTCGTTCGTCATCGTCTATAGTTTTGAAAATCTGCCAACTATTGTTTAATGAAATATAGATTTTTGAAACAATCGATTCTTCCTATTATGTTTCTAAAATTAAAAGAATTAAAAAAAATAGTTATACAACCAGGTACACCTTGATAAAATGAGCTAATATTTCTGCCTGACTTTTCAACTGAGTTGAAGTTAAATCAATTGTTATATAGGTAATAACTATACAAATAACTAATTTTTTAACATCGTTAGATGCTGTTACGGAACTTTATAGAATCAAATCTTTTTTTATTTTATTTCTTTTCTGGTGTTGAAGTTATGAAATGCTAAGAAATTTGAATTTTCTACACGAATACACAACCTTTTGTTAATGGACAATAAATTTTTATGTTTATTTGTTCTATCTTTTAAGTAATGTCCTTGATTTTATAATTGTTTTTTTTATTAATTTATTTATTACAATAAATGTGAAGGAGGGTGCCTAAAGAGAGCACCTCTCCCTAACACACATTCTCACAAATTAGATCTATTTGACGTGTAAACGAAAAAGCATATGACAATGAAGAATTGTACAGAATCATAGTATTGTAAAAGAGAAAAATTCACAGTTTAGAAATGGCAATGTTGGTGATATTATAACAATTCAGATTTTTTTGAACAACACAAGTGATTTTGGCATGACAATCTCTGATGGCAGATTGTTTCATGTACTGATTGTGCGGTATGAGAAAAAACGTAATCTGGTTAACGTAGCTGGTGGAATGGGCATATTAAGATGTAATTTATGTCTTTTAAGTTGATATAACTTGAGGGAGGGACTGATGGAGAAAAAGTCATCAAGATGAAGATCAATTAGGTTGTGAATAATTTTAGAAATCAGAATAAGGTCGTATTTAATTCTTCGGATTTCCAAAGTATCTAGATTGAAGAAGCTGAGACGATGCTTATAACTCTCGTATTTGATATTAAGTTTCCTGCAAACCAATCTCGTAAATTTTGCCTGAACAGATTCGATTTTTCTGATATCACCAACTTGATATGGCATCCATGCACTGACATTGTATTCAAGAATAGGACGTATGTACAGTTTGAAAAGGTTGACGAAAAACCATGGATCTTTTGAATTAAAAGTCTTTATGATGAGGTGGACAAGCTTGATAGATTTTCATAAGATTCTGGAAACATAACTGTGCCATTTGAAGTCAGATGTCAGAGTAATGCCGAGGTCTATGACTGAGGATACTCGTTCAAGAATAGATCCATTGATGTAGTATTGGTTGCTGAAGTTGGCAGCTGGCTTACGGGAGAATGTTATAACTTCAGAATTTGTTGGCTGGATTTTAAATTGCCAATTCGCAGACCAGTTTTCTACAATGTTTAGTGCAGTTTTGAGTTTTGAGTGAGAACCAGATAACAGCTTGATGTCATCTGCATACACAAACACACTGACATTGTCTACTGTTATTAGTCTTCTGATGAGGTCTTCAATGAAAATCAAAAAGAGAATTGGACCCAGAACGGAACCCTGAGGAACGCCGCTGGTGACTTTACTAGGAGTAGATAAAGATCTTTCTACACGGGTTCGTTGGGTTCTACCTTATAAGAAATCTTCAATCCATTTTAAGATAGAGTTGCTGATTTTTATGTTTTTCAACACAGTAATGAGCTTGTTGTGTGGAGCAGAATCAAACGCTTTAGCAAAATCAAGGTATATGATGTCACATGGAGTATTACTTTCGTAATGAGCTGTAAGCTCATTGAAAAAAGTGAGATGTTGAGTCAAGGAAGATCTTTGCTTAACAAAGCCATGCTGGACATCAGATATTAGATGATGCTCCATCAAATGGCTAGTTATATGGTTGTGAATGATATGTTCTTGAGTTCTTCAGATAAACGAAGTCAGCGAAACTGGTCTGTGGTTAAGTGTAGTGTTTCTGGGACCCTTTTTATAAATTGGAGTAATAATAGCAGATGACAGTGATTTTAAATCAGCTTACGTACTCAACAAATAATCACAATTAACATAAATTCACGAATATCTTTTTACTATTCTTTCAATCAATTGTAATTCAGCTTTGATGTATTTAAAATTTTCTATTCATGTTTGAGTCGGTTTCTGGTGAAAAGTTTACAAAATATTTCAATAAAAACAATAAAAGTTGAAATCTCCTATATAAAGCGTCTTCTTTATTTTATGTTTAGTTTTGTTACTAAACATAATTGAGTCTTAATTTTTATTTTTCTATAATAATATAAATCCGCATCAAAATACGTTATTGGTATCTATTGCAGATAAAGTTGCATATTCACACGTTTGATTTTTCAAGTTCTTTTTTTACATCTTAATAAATCGATCTACGCTTTTCGTTTATTTTTCATCTACTTTACATCTATTGACAAATATTCGTGGAATAAATTATATCAATTACTACTTTATTTGTTACTAATCTGTTGGTATTATCTGCTAATAATATTCGGAACCAGCAGAGTTGGTTTGAGCTAATACTCAATCAATAGATTTGTTATTCAACGAGCATCTTCGGTCCTAGACCCTGGCATTACTCTATTATCTGACTTTAAATGGCATAGTTAATTTTCCAAAATCTTTTAAAAATCAATCAACCTTGTCTTCCTTATGGAAACCTTTAATTATATGGATCCATGCTTTTTTATCAATCTTTTCAAATTGAACGAAATTCCAATTCTTGAATACAATGCCAGTGCATGGATGCCATATGAAGTTAGTGATCGAGTCTGTTTAGGCCACATTTACGAGATTAGTATGCAGGAAACTTAATATTAAAGATCATAGTTATAAACATCGTCTCAGTTTCTTCATTAGTTTGGAAATCCGACGGATTAAATACGACTTAATTCTTATTTTTGAAAATTATTCACAATTTAATTGACTTTCTGTTTGACAATTTCTTTTCACTTAGTCGTTGCCTCAAGTTACATCAACTCAGACGACACACAATACATCTTAATAAGCATATATCACCGGCTATTAATCAGAGCGAATTTTTTCTCATACTGCACAGTTAGTAATGGAAGCAGCTGCCATCAGACATTGTCATGTCAGATTCACTCGCATTGTTCAAAAAGAAATTGAATCGTTATAATATTGCCAACATTGTCATTTCTATACTGTGATTCTTTCTCTTTTATGTAATTGTTCACTGTTAGATGCTTTGAGGACTACTGAAATGCCATATGTTACATCTTTTTATATTTCTATATTTTTGATTAAATAGATTTTATTCATGAGAATGTGTGTGAGCGAGTGGTACTCTCTGTAGGTACTCTTCTTCGCATTTATTGTAATATATGAATAAATAACAAAAAAAAATTTTAAAGTCTCATAATTATTGCAAATATTTTCGTTTATCCCCAATAAAAGTTTGACATCACATTTTATAATCAAATAAAATATTTATTATTGATTAAAACTCTTTAAGTAAGATCAGGTTTGTGATAAATAATTTCTGAAAAAAGAAAACCTAATTGCTAAAGTGATAAATTCTGTTGAAGTACGTTACTATATTATGTTTAGTTTCCTAATCTTTTAATTTTACTTGCACATTCGTCAATGTTTTTTTTAAATACCAATTAAGTTCTTTCTAAAAATGGCAAACCAATATTAGCTTTTACCATAATAGCTTTTCTGTATATTGTTTTTAAAAGTAAAATATTTTAAAATAAGTGAGCTCCTACAAAAAACCACTGTTCTGGGGGATTGCAAGATTAAAGAAAGTTTGTGTAAGATTATCAATAATCTAAAATTAAATTTTAGAGTTGATTTAATTAATTAAAGCGTTGTGACAGTAAAAAGATTTTTTTTCTGTTTCGACAACATTTTGTAATCACTATCTTCGTGAAGATAAATTAGAAACACCGATCATTATCCACTCTTGTGGACATTTGATTAAATCAATTAACTACAAATTAACTATAATTTTATCGTTTTTACTTCAAGCAAAATTTAATTCTGGTATTTTTGGTACTAGCATTTTGAATTACAAATTTGCTTATTATAACTTATTTGAAATTACAATAATGCAACGGCACTGGATTAAGATAATTTTTAACGCTTCTTCTTAATGAGTTCTTGATTAGGTTCTAGCTTGAAAGGCATTATTTATCATTTCAAACAGAGTTTTGGATTTGAATTAGTTGAAACACCAAAATATTATAAAGTAAAAAAATCTTCACAGATATTGAAGTCTAACACAACTTAGAGTCAACTAATTGTATTTGAACAGTCTCTAAAACTATAAAATGTAGCCGAGTATCAAATAATTTATATCTTTCAAAAGTTGGTAAGTTTGGTAGTTAGAGTTTGAAGTTAGATTAAGATATATGTTCAATGCGTCGCATTTCCCTATTTTTATTAATTTAAAGCTTCTCAACTTTGTTGCTACGAGCCAACATAAGAGCTCCTCAATTTTCCTTCCATAAGCTTTTATTTCTATCTTGTTGAACTAAATATGTCACTGAATAAATACAAATACCACTTAAACATTGTTGTTATTAACAATTTTCGATAAGCTAAGCGGTAATAATGCTAATAAATTAACCGTAAAGCCAGCTAGATATAATTAGCTAGTATCAACAGACGATTATTTGAGTAAAGAGATATTAAAAGATGAGAAAGCCCCTTTTTATTGTGTTACAAGCAGTCGATATTATTCTGGTATTAAAACTAACAGATTATTTTTGTTTAAAGATATTTGGTGTTTATTATTTTAGCTTTAATGATTCTTTATGCTCTGTTTTGCTTTAATAAAAGCTTACACGATCTATTTTAACACATCAAGACTTTAATCTGTATTTGCTCACTGACAAATATCATATACAAACTTTAACTGTAAAAAAAGACCTCTAAATTGAACGAGTATTTTTATACGCTTAACTAGTCTGGCATCATACAAGTTTTATATGTCATAAACCGAAAAGCGTTTTTATTAATATCTTTTTTAGTAAAGTTTTTAGTTTAACGTAATGTCATTAAGAAGGTATTGTGAGTGAAATTGCTTAAGAGTAATTACTAGACCTACAAACGCTTTGGAAGAATATTTTCAATGAGATGTGTGTTACCAACAAAATAGTTTTTCAAAAAGATACTGACTGATTTGAAACTACTTTAAAAATTTAAATTAGCGGAAAGATTAGTTTAAATTTTTTTCAATGTCTATTAACACTTTTTAAAGAATCAACCAGCTTTCTTGAAAACTTATGCTACTTTTTCTGCAAATAAAAACATTGAAAGATTCTTTTTAAAACAGCATTACATAGAAAGAAAAATGTTAAAACTGCATGAATGGAACTAACATGGTAAAAATACAAAAATTACAACAATTAAATGTAGACATATATTTTATAATTTCAGTTTCCTGAACTTGCAAGTAAGGCTAATGAAATTTGATAAGCTATCGTCAACATTTTATGTTACAAGAAATCTTTAATACAATTGGTTACTTTTGTAACAGCACACTCAAAAAATATTCTAATAATTCCTAATTCAAAACTTTAATCTTTTAACCACAACTAAAAACTAAAGTTTTATCTGTACAACCGTTTAACTAAATCTTATTCTAACTAATAATTTAGGTTATCTGAATAGTATTTTTTATTAAAGATTTTTATGCAATTCTGTATGAATTTGGTTGCAGTTAAAGGTGACAGTTATTAAACCTGATGTTTAGTTTTGTTTAAACTCATAGTGTAACCAGATCTACATATTTAAATGGTAGTTGGTTGTGCAATGTCTAATAAAGACGAAGAAGCTCAGAGTTACTAGGACAAAAGTAGATGAATTGTGTGAGAAGCAAAAGTTATGCGACAGGTAGAAAGATAATAGGACAAATAGAGATGTCCAATGAAATATGGACAATTAGTCGAATAGAGGAGAAGCATTAGAATATGTGGACAGCTCATATAGATATTTGGACATGTAGTAGGTAGTAGGACATGTTATAGGTAGTAGGACATGTTAGAGGTAGTAGGGACATGTTATAAGTAGTAGGATAACTATGTTTTTATAATAAAGTAGCTACATTGTAGCTTTAGTGACGTCATAACCTGCCAGCAGCCGTCTGATTCTGGTTGAATAAAGCAAAGCAAAGGGAAACTATTTCATAGATATTAGTTTTTTTAAATTGGCTCTAAGTAACAAACTTAAATATCTTCATGTTTAAAGATAATGGTGATCAAGTACACCTGGTTCAGTTAGTAAAATATTTCATTAATATTTCAGAATAATAATAATAATCATCTGTGTGAAGAAAAAGTTTATCTTAAAACTTGAAGTTCAAAAGATTTTTTAAGATCCATGTTCCAACTTGAAGAGTGTATGTTTGTTTGGAAGTTGCATGTAGAGCTTTTACTGATTTGTGGTTATTAGTGCTTTGGTTTTATGCAGTTTCATTATTATTTATGTTTAATTATTATTGTTGTTTAACTTTTTCAATAAATTTATTCTGATTAAAATTGATTTGATTTCTTTTTAATATTTTGATAGTTACTACTGACACAACTTGATGTTTGATTTAATTGGTCAAACTTTATCTGTTAAATGAAGCGTTGGTGTATAGAAATAGTGTTTATTTGTGAAAAATAACAAAATTTATCAAATCATCTTTTTATATTATTGTTGTATTATCTACAGGATCTGAGACAATCTAACCCAATCCATCAAAACCAAGAATACCATATACAGTACCATTTCCTGCATTACGGTATTATTCAAAAGTAAAACTTGGACCTTGCAAAACAATAGCTTTGTTTTCGTTATAAAATTGCCTGCAAGTGCGATATGAAGCCACTCAACTTCAATACCACCGATCGAGAGGATACCGCAGCAGATCGCTTCAAATGGGGACTTCTTCCGCAAACAAACGAAGTATAGCGAAGAAAAACCAGCTTAAAAGAACAAAATAAACTCTTTATACTCTTTTTGTATCTTTCTATTTTTTAATATCATTTTTATTTTGTTTTTATCTTTATGATTATTTGTACTATATTTTCGTTTGTCTCAAACTATTTGTTTTAAAGCAAGGACTATAATTTAGCATTGGTTGATCTAACGCTTTGGTTAATTGTTTGAAGTTTGTTTACAAACAGTTAACTCAAATGTCAGATTTCCATTTGCAATGACCTTCAAAAATGATGTTATTTCCTTCTGTGTTTATTCTTTTTTTACTTGTAGTTTCTCAGCAGTAGTGAAGTTTTTGCGACTAAACTACTTGATATTTATTCATATGATGATTCCAAATCGGCATTGGAAGATTTTGCATTTGGACTAACTGTTTGAAATTATCTATAAACGGTCAGTTCAAATACATGTTTTTTATTTGCATTGATCTTCAAAAAAGTGGTTATTTCCTTCTGTGTCTATTCTTTTCTTGTAATTTCCCATCAGTAGTGAAGTCTTTCGTGCAATAAGTACTTGACAATTGATCACAAGGATATAACGCAGGAGTATCTATATGTACTTGATAGTGTTTCAACCTATACTAATTGTACTTATATTTATTTCAAACTATTTATTCCAAACTATTTATTCATGTTTTATTTTTTTTTTAAAGATTAGCTTAGAATACGTTGTAGTGTAAATAATAATAAAAAACAATTTATATAAGAATTGTTAGTTGTTTTAAGTTTTAATTCTTAGTTAATCAGTTTCCTACTTTCTAATGATTAAATACTCTTTCTTTAAATTCTTGACCAGTCGAGTAAAGTACGACGACCATAGTAAATATATCGTTAAACATCGTAAAAGATAAATCTCTTATTATTAACAGATAAAATCACTGCTATATAGTATAAAACCATTTTAATCTTTAACAAACAATATCTTCCAAAGTTTTCACATTTTTAAATTTGAAAATCATTTTAGAACAAGTTACAATAAATGTCATTTAGAAGTAATAGCTAATTATTCATATCATTTAAAACTTTGGACATTAATTTTCTAACAATGCAGATTTACTATTAGTTAGGAAAGTTCCAGATATTCTAAAACTGTTATAAAAATAGTTTATTTTGTAGCTCACAAACATTTTTTTGGGATTAAATAAAGTTTTAATAAGTTTAATAAGAAGTTTTATTGTAAGGATTCTGAATTTACTTATTCATTCAAGTATTTGATAATCTTATCACACTTCTTTATAAATTTTGAATCTTACATCTAATCTCTAATGATTTCAAGAATTTAACAACAACTATTTGCTTTATTATGTTTTAATCTATTTTTCTTACAATCCATTGGCTGACACGAGTTAAACAAATAATTTATGTATGTTTTCTAAATTATTCGACAACAAGATGTTATCAACTCTTGTAAGACCAAGATTATTATTCTCATAATAACTTTTTGGCTACAAGAAATCTAAAAATTAAATTAGATTACCTTATACACGAAAATAAGTTTTAAGTAAGCTCTTAGCTGTAATTATACTTTTAATTTAATCAGTATTGATTAGAATTTGAGATTAAAAACCTGAAAAACAGTAATGAAACAGTAAACTAACCAGAAGCAACCCATTTTAAAGCGATTAAAAGCTCTCGTAGAACCTCAAGGCATATTTGAATAAATAGAAACAATTTTATAGGTAATTAAATGAAATATAAAAAAAGACGATTTATTTTAGATTTTTCCGAGCATATTGATTGTAAAACATTTTTGAACTTTTTACTCATTTAAGTTAAAAGTATAAATTTTCATTTCTTAAAAAAAAATTTTTTAAATAAAATGAAATTTATTAAATACGTTTTTTTTCAAATTATGAAAATTTGCTTTATTTTTTAATGATTCACGAATCTACACAAATCTTAAGGATTAGTTAATTAAAACTAAATTAATCAACACTTTTTTATTTTTCATTAAATTTGACATTTTTATAAAATCAATATTATTATTAGCTGATTATAACTCTGTAAGTAAAAAAATTTAGAGTTTTTCAACAAAAAAAATATTATTTACTAAATTAAAAACTTTAATTGAAATTTATGAATCTGTTATCAATAGCTTTCTAATCTTTGTATTAGAGTCGAACAATTGTCAATATTTTGCTAAATACTAACTAAACTGGCGATGTGTTGTTTTGTGTGTTATTATACAAAACTGAAACTTGTAATTTTCGAAAGCTAAAGAGGATAAAATGATTTCCATTTTGATATATTTCTGCAAATTTCAATCAAACTGACATAAAAATTTCCCCGAAAAAGAAGTCTTTAAACGTACTTGTACACTGCAATTGGATTAATGTCGAAACATCATCCATCTCTGTTTTCGCCAAAAAGTTGCTTGCAAGTGCAATATGAAACTATTTAACGTCAATCTCAGCAATCATCAAGACTTGCAGCATATCTCTCTAATTGGCTGAAAAATGTAACCAACATGAAAATAATAAGTAAGATTTTACTCAGTTTATTATGAGTTAGAAAGTTTTAAGACACATTTTAAAAAGATTCACATTGTCAAATTTGTAAAAGAGTCTATTACAGTTGATTATGATGTAGTAGTTACAAAATTAAAACAACTTTGACTATTCAAAACTACAAATAATTGATTTTAAGCTCTTGCCGAAGCTATCAAATTTGATACTTCAAATGATTTTTGAACATTCTGATAATTGATTTTCATTACTCACCTTTTTTGAAATGTGAAGACTATCTGTCACTGTAGAATCAAAAGTCATAAGATGATGTTGTTGTTAAATAATCGGTTGATCTTATATAAGCAGTTCAAAAATGACAATCGATTATTTGACATTAGTTTCCAAAACTATGTCTGTAGCATCATTTAGCGTTGATATATTTAATTTGAGAGATATTTAATCGTTGTGTTTAGCTACATCATAAATTGTTTACTTTACCAGGTTGAGTTTCGCGGTAAGCACAAGATTTTGTGAAGTCATATTAAAAGAACTTTGAGTTTCCAGATTACTAAAAGTGTTAAAAGTTCTGCTAAAATGAGACAGCAGTGGTAATAATTAACAAATGCTTTCGATTTATTTAAGGTTGATGAAAAATAAAGAAGAGTTGGTGTAAATGTTATTTTGTTTTCAACCAAGTAAAACTTTTACATTTTTTTTGGCAACGATTTTGATGAAAAATAACAATTATGTCACATTTATAGTAACAGATATGTATTTAATTTGCTGTTTGAATACTTTTAGTTAAAAAGTAAAATGGAATTCTAATAAGTAATAATTATTTCTTATTAACAACTGTCGTTTGCAATTGATTTGTCATACTATTTCTAAACCTTGGTTTAATCGGTTTTTTTATAAAACAGAAAAAACTAACAGTTAATAGATTATAAACTGGAATAATAGGAAAAGCGTCCTAATTTGGAAAACAGGGAACTCAGCTTCTAAAAAACTAATGACACATTGACAAACAATAAACTAAACTTGCAATTAACTAATGATGATTTTTGTAAAAAATTATATTTACAAATGCGTAATCATAAGCATCTCACATTTAAATTTATTGAATACTATGTAAAAATAAAACATTCTAAACAACATTTATCCTTTATTAAAATTTTCAGAACATTTCCATTTAGAAAATGAACATAAAATAATTAATCACTAAACAAAATTAATATATTATAAGAAAAATATCGTCTATTTATAATTTCAGAATAACCAGACTTTTTTCTTGATTGTGTCTTATTTCATTGGAGGGTGACGAGGATGAATATTTGGATTATCAAGTTGTTTATCTCTCGAAAGCTTCATGCTGAATATCTGGCCACATACTGGACAGCTGTAAACAAGCCCCATATGGATTGACCTAATGTGAACCAAAGCAGAGGCTCTACAGGAGAACAGCTTCTTACAAGGGACACATTCAACTTTACCATCTTGTTTTGTAGGTCCTATGTAGCTTCTGACATCAAGAGATTGCTCGAAATCCTGCTGCTTATTGAAAGTTTTGTTTGCGTGCTGGTTTTTCATAGTTTCGTTTATTACGTATTGATGAAGTTGAAGGCTATGATTTATAGTAGCAGCTAGGAACTGTTTTTGATCATGCATAACTTCTACCATTCTCTCTATTTGATCACGACTTAAGTTTCTAATAAACTATTTTCTTGGTCTATAAATTGGATATGGACGAAATTGGTGAGGGTAATGTCTTGCTTGGCAATGGGCTTGAGCTGGATAACTGTAACTACGACCTCCAGACAATTCAATTTGCCCATTATTCTGCTTAGGTGTTGAGCAGCTGGCTGAAGTTGTCGAAGACATCTTATTGTTATGATTACTCTCAGCTTGTTGATGGTACAGTGTAGATGAGCTATTAGTACCTGGTATAACAGTTACTGTTTGGGAGTTGGAATCTTGATGCTTAAGAATGTGATAAGGGGGTTTCAGTTGAGGTTGTTTTACAACAGTCATAGAATTGGTTTGACGATTATTCAGAACTTGATTGTGAAGATGATTGAGTCTAGCATCTTCAACTTGGCTAACCTGTGTTGAATTTTCTTTCATGTGTTTAAACATATTTGGTGTTTGGTGAAACTGTGGACTTCTGTAAGCCCCTAAACTCTGTTCTTGACTGTACAAATGATTTTGAGTAAAATGTTGATTGAGGCTACTGGTTTGGAAACTTGCATAATCTGGATATTGGAAGCCATAATAAAAAGGTTGGATGTTTGAACAAGTATTTGTTACGTGATAAGCAGAAGAGTAACTTAGTAAACCATATGGATTGTTAAAGCTTCTCCCAGTTACTGAATGGTATTCATTAATTAAACTTGTTACAGCCTGTTGGTGGCTAAGTGTATTTGTTCTACTAGTACCATCTGCAAATGATAGAGGTTGATGAGTTGTACCACTGGTTTGAAAAGGTTGATTAGAATGATTAGCAACATTTGAGGAAAGATTATTCACCATTTCATGATTAATGCTTTCATCTTCAGGTTCTGCCATATCTAAATCATGAAACTCACCAAAAAAAACAGTCAAAGATTTAAAATAAATTTGAACGGCTCTTATGTCTGAAAATAAAATAACAAATATTTAAAGTAGTTTTTATAAAAAATCAGAAGAATTTATGCGATTTAATTTGTGGTAAAAGAAAAAACTTTTTAAAACAATTTATTTGTTTTTGAAAATTTAAAAAAAAAATAAAATAAACTCGTAATTTGTGCTTAGCGATTGTAAGCTCAAATAAATGTCTAAACATTTTAATTTATGTTATTTAGAAATAAAACATAAATTTGAATAATATTCCAAGTACTAAATGAATTTATTTAGATTTTAGACGTTGAAACCCGAAGAGAATGTTTTCATAATAAGTTTTAAATAACAACAATAAACCCAAAAAATTTAACCAAAACTTTTTTATTAAAAGAAAAACTGTAGTCAATAAAAAATACAAAAAGTCATTTAAAAATGAAAAACCTAAATTATGATTCTAATTTTTAATTAATTTATAATATTAAAACTATTTCCACGTATATTCAGATACAATAAGTTATTTAGATGCCTTATTAATTCTTATGGCACATATTACAAATGTTTGCCTTATTAATATTTAGAATCCTTTATTTACACAAATAGCGGAAACCATTTGTGACTATCGGAAAGTTTTTTTGGGGAAATAATAAGGAAATTAAACTTTTCACACTAGCAATATCTATACTATGTAAACTCATTTACATGGTATACTTTCTTACAAAACAAGTACTTAAAACAAAACTAAAACGTTTAACAACTTTGCTTTCCTTATTTTTGCCAGAGTGATTACCATAATAGTTTTTAAAACAAAACTATACGAATAAAGTCACCTTTTTTTTTTTGATAGCAAAGTAGGAAAAAAACATATTAAGAAATACCAACAACATTTAAAAAATCTTTTAAGAAACAAGCAAATTTTTTTTTTGATAAAATAATTTGGTTTTGAACAAGTAAACTGATTGATAAAAAGAATAACAAAAGCTAAGAAGAAAGTCTTTTCATTAAAAAGTGTTATATTAAAAAAATTTAACTGTCAAAAGTTAATAACATTTCTTAACACTTCTCAAACAATTTTAGATCGTCAAAAAGTATTTTGTTATATAATTGTTGTATTTTATACATGCAAGGGAGCAAATTACGAGAGAAATGTGAAAAAGAAGTATAAAAGCAAAATATTGACAAAATAAAGAAGCAAAAGTAAAAACTACTAGAAGCATGTTAAAAAAGATTTGATACTAACAAAACTGAGTTTACAAATAATTTGACTAAATTAAAATTTTAGTACAAATAAGTGTTTTCTAAAATTAAATTCCAAACCTTCTATCTTAAAATTTTATTACATAATCCTTTTTTTCTTGTTATTTTGTAGGTTGTAAAATCAATATAAAATTTTGAATATTTTCTAAGAATTCTTCAAAACTTAGTGTTAAAAAAACAATGAACTATTAAAAATAATAAGGCTTAAACAGTCACAGTTTCGACTTCTTAGAAAACTTATGCTTGTGCTAAGAACCTTATAAAATGTACAGACAAACGGATTAATAAAAGATTGTTTTTCAAAGTTTTATTAAATTAGAATAACATCATCATAAGAAATAAATCTTTTTCCTGAATAGACAATCAAAACCTTTAAACTTGTTTTTTTAAGTTTGTTTTAATGTATGATTAATAATAAGTATCTTATGTTTTAATTATTTTAACAAATGTTGATATTTTTCAAAAGGTAATAGCCAACTATCAAATCTAATAAACATTTTAATAATTTTCCTTATTTAGAAATATTTTTCTAGTCACTTAAAAAGAACTCGTTTTATTTTTAATAAAACAAATTCATTTATAGTGTAATTGTCGACAAATAAAATAACGAAATACCAGACAAGTTACTTAAATTTCTACAAAATATAAAAAAACTGAAAACAGTTATATTTGACAAAATCAGATTTTTGTTAAAAAACAGATTTTGTGGACAATGATATTTTTCATCTTCCTCCAACTTCTTCATTAAACATTCCCAACAAGGACTTAAGAAAAAATCCAATAAAAGTACTTATTACTGTAGAGGTTTCTTTTTGAGTCGAAAAGCTCTAAATTGTTTCACTGAAGACAATGGGTATTAGAGGTTTTTTCGACAAAATTTTATTGTATTTTTTCCAGATTTTTGTACAAATCTTAACGTTAAACAAGTAATGGAAGTGAGTAATACAAAGATAAAGGCGTTCAATGTAAAAGGAAGCTTTACAGCAAAAATAATCGGATCTACTTTTAATGTTGATCAAGCAATAACAAAAATATAAAAGACAATAGTGACTGTAAATGTATAAAGTTAGCTTTAATAGTTTCTACTAGCTGGCTTTTGTTTTACAATTTTATATCAAATTGTAGGTAGAGTCCTTGGTCTGTGTATCTTCTAAATAGTAAAGCTACCATCACCTACATAATTCAGTTTATACCGTTTCGACATCTTTTTTAGAAACAGTTAGAAATTATGCCAGAAACTTGAATTGTCACCACTATCGTTAAAAAGTTTTTAAGAAACTCTAGATTTTAGAAACACTTTAATAGATTACATCTCAATTAAAAGTTTTTATCAACTTATAGATTAATGAAATTCTGTATAAAAAATTTGTGTTTGCAAAAATTATTTTTGATTTAAAGGATATTATATTAATCTTCGTGAGGCTCAAAATATCATCACTGAGAAAATGATCAAACTATTATGCCCAACTGTCGACTAAGAACAGGTTCAAGTCATTTTTGCTTTGATAAATGTAGAAATTTTTTTTAAAGAATTTATTGGTTGAGTGTTTAGTGGCGGAAAATCTTCCTTCTTCCAAAATGGAAAACTTTTGTTGGGAATATATATGGATGAAGATTTTAACTGTATTTGCGTATACTCTTGAATAAATTAATTTAATTTCGATTGTAGATGATTTATAAAAATCACAATGAAGTTGTATTGAAGACTCGAAGCATCTTTAAGATTTTAGATTAATGATTTAACGGTGATAGTATTTGGTTTAATTTCCTGTAAATATTTAAAAGTTACACTTACTTTCAACTTTTGAAGTAAGTAATTCTAATCAGGTTTTTAAATAATGGTAATAATAACAAATTACTTTTATGAGTATTCCAATGACAAAATAAACGCTGTAGAATAAAGATCACACAACAAAATATTTACATAAAAAATTAAAATTGTTTTTACTAATAATAACAATGTTTGCCATTTGTAAAACAAAATGAGCCATAACCAGCCATCTTCAACTCGTGTGCTTGTATTTGATCGTTTCTAAATAGATGATACCTCAGTCATAAATCAACTGTAAATTATATTTTAATCTTTTAAGTTAAATCTTTAAAGGTTAAAAAAGTTTATATATTAAGCATCAAATTTATTCTTATTGACTTCTTATATTTGTACAACTATACTTACGTCACGGGCGGCAAAAATTATCTTCCAGCCAAGCTGCTATCACTTCCAGCTGAATGTGCAATACCAATTCGAGAAACATTCAATTGATCAGCTAGTCTTTGTAATCCATACCCTTTACGCTAAGATTTAAACTAATTGTTAAAATCAGGATATATTTTGTAAACATCAGAAACTTACATTGTAATCGTGTAAAAGTATGTACATCAAATCAATAATCTTTACGAAAATGGAACGAATTAGGATTTGTGACTTTTCTCTACTAGCCGGAAGTGATCTTGCAATGGCTTTCAACAGGAAAAAAATGTCGTATTGCCTGGTAAAATTCCCAAATTTATTCTGTTAGCTAAGTTTAATTTGTATTTATTAGGGGAATAAAGTAATTAGTAATTAATTAAACAAATTGAAATATACATACCCATGGAACACTAGAAATGTGTTACAATCGTTATGGAATAGCTTTGCCTCAACAGCTAATCTTCGGAAGTCTTCAACATTCACTCCAACAGCTGGAAGCAAAGCAAGATTAATTTTGCCATTTTATTGAAGAAACTCTATGGACTTTCGGTAGCTTACATCTTCTTTGTATAGGCATTAAAAAATAAGGATTTTGATTCTGGAACATATAATTTAAAAATTATGTGAATCATTTCCTTATCTCCTATATCCATCGTCAGTCGTGACTGGTCTGTCATTTCCTTTTAGAGTTGCACTGTTTTGTCATTTAATTTGATTGATCATTAATTATACTACATACATTTTCAGTAGAGATATATCTTTATTTAATGATAGCTTTTAAGGATGATTGACGTTACCCTTTCTATAAGTTTTTACTAATTTTTAGTTATTGCTCGTTTAGAGAGCAAATGTTATTCGAAACTTGTTATAGTAATTTATTTTTAGGAATGATTTACAGTGTTGCAGAATTATCAAAAATTGTTTTGTTTACATAAATATCATATAACCCTTAACAAAACATTTAATGGACAGATGAAAAACTTATTTTTATTTTAAAAGCAGATACAGTGATAACGCTTTTGACGTCATTTAACTTTAGTTGAAAGAACTTTTAAGAAGTATATTCAAAACGTTTATAGTTTCCAAAATTATTGAATTTTTGACGAGGTTTAGTTTCCGAATGTTTGAATTTAAACTATATATTTCATCTTAAGTACAAGCAACAAATTCTTATAAAGGGTTTCTTTTTTAAGCAATCTAAAAATTAAGTAAAGTTTTTGTATACTGCTGTTTTTTCAGAAAAGATTTGCAGGAGTTTTTTATAGTTTAAATTAAAATAGTTACAAGAAATTGATGCTTGTGTGTTCTTTGAGTTATTATTTTAAGAATATTTTTCGTATAGTTAAAATCAAAGTACACAGTTTTTGATTACTAAAAATTTTTAGGATATTAAGTTTTAATGCACTCATAATGTAACGTTTTAAAATACTTTTGTGGCCTAGTGCATTTTCAGAAAGAAACATAGTATGCTCTATTTGCAACATTGGCAAAAGCGGTTGGCATTATGGTTTCCGATGTTGGGAAGGCTGCAAAAGTTTTTTCTTTCGCTGGTGGAGTGAGAAGCGAACATTCAATTGTAAAAATGGAGGAAATAGTGACGTAACAACACTTGTGAGTAACTACTGGCGGTACTACCAGCTAGAAAAATCTCTTAGTAATTGAATGATCTGGAAAGGTTAGTAGAAACAAAGAATTATTGCTTATAATCATTTTTGCATTTAACAGTTTTCCGAATGATGATAAATTAAATTGCAACCGAAAATAAAACTAAAAATTTATCGGTCCATCTGTTTTATCTATTAGCAATTTTCCGGTATTTTTCTCTCATTACAAAAAAATACTCTTTTTTGCGATTTATAGCTTATACAAACAAAAGATTTTGTGCATAGATAAATAATATTAGAATCAAGCAAGCATTTGACAAGAAAGAAAGCTAAACAATGTTATTCCTGTGAAATTACAGATGATAGATAAATCATGATAGATAAATAAAAGAGCCCTTTAAAAGAAATTTTCTAAAAGATTTGAAAACAATTTTACTATTTCTTTATGGTTAAACGTTGTAAAGAAATTATATTTTCCAAACTTTTAATTCCTTTTTTTAAGTTCTAAAATTTGTTTAGTGTTGTAAAGTAAAGTTATATGCTTTGAATATTCACATTTATTTTGTTTCCAACTATGAATGGAGTTTTAAATACTAATAACTAAATAAAGTAGAACGTTTCACTGTCTATATGATGTCATAAGGAGTATTAATTTACATATGCGCACATTATGGTGTTAGCACATACCCCAGACAAGATATGATTATAACCGGAAACTTCAATCATGTGAGTCATCAAAACGTAACCCTAATTGCTTTTGAGTCATTTCATCTCAGTTAAAAATGCGTGAAATGCAATATTCAAAAGTAAATTTCATTTTTGTGAGATTTGTTGTAATCAGATATACATCTGAGGTCTGATATCCTCTAAAATTTTTTTTAAGTTTTTTTTTTCTCTATCGAAAAATATTCAGCTTCTTGGTTTAATTCTATAAAAGGTTACATCAGTAGCTGTTTAAATAACATAGACACAATCACGTGTTCGCGCACACCTACAGCCTAAATGTATGTTGATAAAAAGCTACAAATTGAATAAAAGCAGAATTTTATTAAATAATTCAAAACTATTTTAAGAAGTTTGTAGAAATTATTATCAGGAAAATTACTTGCTTTCGATAACACTGTAAAAAAAACTACTTAAACGTTTTGAAAAACTCAACATCTTATTATATGAGGGTTCAAACAATGAAAATTTGTACCTTAAAGATATTAAATTATCATGGTGATTGTATTTTATATAAAACTAATTTTGCCTTGTGATGATGATTTCGTTTACTTTTTTCAATTTCTCTTTTTCAATATTTACTTTTTATGTTTTATTTATATTTTCAATAGCCTTTCAATTGATCTGAAATAAATTCAAATGAATAAAACAATTTTCATAGATAAAAATTTATTTTTATGTGAACATCTTTGCTCACAATAAATATGAAGCAAACAAATAAATATCGCAATTAATTTTTCTGATTGTGAAATTATCATATCAATGATTTAATTAAAAGTGTGGGTAAAAGTATTTTATTTAATAAAGTTAAGTGCCTTAATTTCTTTATTATAAGAGGCTTATCGAAATTGACTTAACCTTTTTCAGTTATTCAATGTAAAAAAGAATATTATTTTTTACTATTTTGTGAAGATAACTTGAATTATAGTTTAAAAGTCAGGGAGTAAAAAACATCGAGCGAAATATGTCAGTGACGTACTTCAAACGTAGTAACTCTCCTTTTTTTCACCCCGAATGATATCTCTCGAAAAAAGCGAGTTCTAAAAACTTTTTCTTTTGAATCTCTCGTTTTTAATATATTTAGACGTACAGAACTCTAAAATCATTCATTGTAGTCTTGAGGTATTAACCAAAGAGAAGTTTTGATGATTCTAAAGGGAGTAATTGAGAAGTATGTTCACGAAACATTTGTTTGTTTTTGGTTAGATCATTCACAAGTCAGCCATTTTAATTGCATGAAAAATTACTTAATCAGTTTAAAACTTTTTTTTAAGTGATTTTTTAGCAAGATTTTTGAATTTTGTTTGTTATATTTTTTATCATTCTAGTTTATTTGATGTGATGAATTTATTTTTTTATAACGTATGCGTATAAATTGGTAACTTTTACAATTTATTTGAGATTTTTTTTTGAGTTTTAAATAATTGACTAAATAGCGTTTTTCAGGTTTTAGAAATTGTTTATTAAAATTAATTTTATCATATTGTTAACAATTTCAGGGTTTACAATTTCATCTACTTCATCAAGAAATCTAGAAGAACCAGAGTCGTTACAACCCAGCAGTTGTGCTTCTTACCAGGAGGCTTCACCTTATATACCAAATATTTTTAATTCGTTTATTTACCCTTCTCAAGCTAGTTCAAAACAGCCACTTTTTGGCAGTTTAATGAATTTAAATTACTTGCACAGTAATATCAGACTAAACAGCAACCCTGATCAGCCGTTGAGTGTAGCACCCGGTAACAGTAGATGGTTATATAGTGGTAAAGAGACGGATTTTCATCCACCACAACAAGGGCTAATTTTGCAGGGTTTGCAAAACTGTACATATCCCATTAGTGCTCCTTATCTTAATAAGCCATACCAATTTTCAATTCGCTTTGAAAATGAGGGGATTTTTTCAGACTCCGGTCCTATGGTGATGAATTCAACCTTAAATCAGAGGGAACCTTCGTTTCAAACTTCGACATCTGACCAAATGACCAGTAGAAAAGATAAGAAAGATGTGAAAAAATCAAACGGTTAGTCAGAACAAACGGTGTTTCTTCGACTACTCACTTTTTTACTTTAATGTTTAGAGTCCGTAGACAAACAAAACCAATGTCTTGTTTGTGGAGATGATTCTACTGGATTTCATTACGGTATTCGGACATGTGAAGGCTGTAAAAGCTTTTTCAGGCGTACGATTATAGAAAAAAAAGTTTACTATTGTAAACAAAAAAAAGTTTGTCCCATAAATCAACATCAGCGTAACATGTGCCAGTATTGTCGTCTTAAAACCTGCCTCAAGTGTGGAATGAATCGAAAAGGTATGTTAAAAGTTAATTTACTTTATGCTCTAAACTTCTAATGATTTCACAGGAGTGCGTGAAGATGGAAAGCCAGGTGGACGTATTATAATAGGTCCAGTTGAAGTATGTATATTTTATTAATATTATCACTATACTGGTGTTACATCTCATTTTATTTGTAAAGGACCCATCTCTAGAGATGGACGACATTTTCTCTGGAAAAATTTGGGAAGCTGATGAGCATAGCTTAGCAGTAAATCAAGATTCTGGTGATAATTCTACAAGCTCAAATTTGAACAGTGATACAAATCAGCGTCCTACAACTTCGAAGGAGCTTTCCCACGATCGTTGCTCAAGAAGCGGTGTAAAACGCAAGAACAGCAAAAAACAACCTGTAATTAGAAGAAACTTTTTTATAAAAAATATTTTGAAGCACGAAAATGTCAAACCAAGATCTTCCGATGAGCCTGGTTCTTCTGGCGCTTCACGTGGACTTACCTCAGGTATTTCTAGTACTGTACGAACGACTAGTTTTTCAATTAAACAAATTAAAATTTCAGGCCTACCTGCAACTTTAGATATGTTTCATGCTTCAAACAACCCATTTCTATGCTTTAATTCTGCTACTCAACCAAAACGTCGTAGAGAACAGCCCCTGGATCTTCGAAGAAGTACATTAAACCGTACTGCTGCTGAAATGGATGCTGTAGAAGTGTTGGTGTCTAGATTCAATTATCACACTTAGTCAAGGTCATTCGAACTTTCACTATACGGCTCTGAGTAACTATTTGTTAATCTCGTGCGGAAAATTGTAAACATTGAACCATTTGACGTTTGTCCTACTATTAAACTTTATTTAAAGCAAAAAAGTGAATTTGATTGTTAGTTTGATTTTATTATCAGAGCAGTGTAGGATGCAACTTTTTTGTTAAA
>JAQGEQ010000375.1:0-33140 GCA_034620365.1 Pegea sp. RAD2-039
ACCCTAAGAAATATTGTATGGTATATTACTTCTACGGCTATTTCCTTTAGACAGCAAGAAAAAATTTACCTGTTGCAAAGTTAAAGATTTTTAACAAAAAAAGTCCTAAATCTACTTTAATCTTCATTTCGGTCAAATAGATTACAACTTTAAATTAAAATTTGGTTCAAATTTCATGTACGATGCACCACCTGGCTTAGTAAAAAAGAAGAGAGTGAAGATAAAGAATATAAGTTTGATTCGCAGAGAAATGCTCCTAGAGAAGCTTGGATGAAAGGAGAGATGTCAACTTTACAAAATCAGCCTTTTGGTGTATGTGTGAGAAATGTGAGATGTAGTAAATGCCATCAGTGGGGACATATCAATACTGATCGTGAATGTCCCTTGTTTAGCAAAACATCCTCTTTTGAATCAATTAATCAAATGAAATCAGGCAATTATACTAATGAAGATATTGCCTCTTCTCTAATTTTGAAGTCTAGATTTTTCAAACCTATTGTTGGCAAAACCAAAAAGGACAACAATCTGCTGATTAAGGATGAAGATGTAGAAGAGGAGCCAGGGATTGCTTTCTTGAAAGATATAAATCGAAAGCAAAAAAAAACAGTTACTGAGAAAATTGAAGAGAATAGAAAGCACAGACTCCAAGAAGTGAAAAGTTTCAAAAAGAAAAGAAAAAAAAACAGAAAACCTCAACCTAAGCCCAGACGTAGCTCTTTTAGTTCAAGTGAATCTGAAGATGAATACAAAAAGAGTAAATCAAAGCAATCTATAAGGTCCAGAGCATCAAAGCGTCAAATATCGTCTTCTTCTAGCACTTCTAGTGATGAAGATACAAAATTACCTGATGTGAGGAAAAACTAGAGTCCCAACATGAATAATAGCAGATCTTATCACTCGGTACAATCTCATTATTCAAGCAAGCATTCACATAAGAGAAAAGAGAAATATGAGCCACGTCATCGAAGATATTGATTCATTTCATAGTTAATTGTAAATATATAAACATCACCAACCTATAAACAGTTTTTTCTCGGCTGTCTCAATTGTATTTATTAATAAAAAGTTGTTTACACTTTGTAACTTTTGTATAAGCTGATGAATAATATTTAAATCAAAAATTCGCCGACAAATTTTTCAAATTCTTAAAAATAAAAAATGCCATTTTACAATAAAAAGTTGACGATGCATAAAAATAAAACAATTCAAAAATGAAATTGTAAAATTTATTATTGATATTTTGAAAATAACTTAGTTTCTTGTTTGTTAATTTATTATATAACGAAGGAAGTAATCACAAACGTAGCCGGGTGAGTTTTGAGCGTTTTCCCAAACACATCGACGAACTACCTGTAGGTTGTTACAACTACTATTTATAAAACTAGCTTACTTGCTACATAACTACTCTAAACCATTTATTTCAAACAGGGAATCTGCGATCATCAGTTTCTCAAGATCTTCTTCATTTATTAGTATTTTTTATATGTAGATTTATTCTAGAAGATCAGAGAATACATTTGGGTCTACCTCATCTATGGTAACTTCTCCAGAATGTGCTTCTTTAAATCCTCCTTTATAAATTCAAATAGTTTTTGTGTTCATATATTAAGCTATTTTACAACTAAAGTTGAATCTTGAATCTAACTTACCAAGAAACATAGCTTCAAAATAAGGTGAAGCAGCAGCTAATACTTCTTTGTTACAATTGAAACTTTTTTCCAAGTCTTCCAACTTCACTTTGATGATAATATCACAAATTTTAGGGATTTTAGAAGAGTCATTTAGATTAAGTTGCCGAAGATTGGTACAATCATCCACTTCTATAGAATCATCCCTAAAAACATCAGAAACAGAATTGATTATAGTTTCAAAATCACAAATAAGTAATGAGAAAAAACAACTAAATAAGAAAAAAATACAAAAAACCTGAATTATTGAGAACACATATATTTATTTCAGTTGTTAAAATGATAGATAGAAATAACAATAAAGTTAAATTACTCCAAACCAATTGTTTAACACTCAAATAACTTTAAAAGAGAAATAATATAATAAAATAAAGTTAAAGCTAATAAGACTTAAACTATTAATATCTTTCTAGATGAAACATAAGTATATTTTTGAAATTATTCTTATTTTAAATAATAAGTTAATATAATTAGATTTATCTCAAAAACAATGTTAGGTGAAGACACAAAATTCTACTAATCTTTTATCATCTGAAGGTGGCATACATGAATCTAAAACAAATTTGCTTTTTGATGTATGTACTATTTTGATCCTATTAATAATTTTAGAAACTACATCATATAGTTTACTAAAGTTATACAAATTCTTATTAATTAGAGTCAGGGAAGATCTCCGTTTCACATAGCTATGCTGGACATCAGACATTAGATGGTGCTTCATCAAAACAGTGATCATATGGTTTTGAATGATATGTTCTGCTGTTTTGCAGAAAACTGATTTCAGCAAAAGTTGACTCTTCCTCGCCTTATAGTGATGCTAAAGAGTAGGCATAGAGCCAATGATAAAGAGAATGTAGTTTTTCTTAAAAATAAGACAGTCGTCCGATCAAAGGATGTTAGAAACTGTTAATTTTACAGAAGAAGAAGCCTTAGCAAACATTTCAGCCGCTATGTCAAGATCTATCATCTCAGAAACATTTTTAATAATGTTGTAGTAGGAAAGAAAAAGAGTGTTGCCATCATCAGTTATAAAAACGCAATTAGATCAATTGCTTACCAAATCAATTTTATTCTCCGGTTTCGTCTAAAGCAGGATGCTGTTATCAAGCAAGGGAGGTATTAGAGATATCGATGTTAGAAGTATTACTCATAAGTATATGTTTTTCTATCAAATTGTAGTGCTTTTATCTGTTTTTATTATTATTATCATACATTTATTTCTTTATTTTTTGAGATAATTTTCTGTTACGTTCTAAAGGTCATAGAAGCGGTTAACACAACGAATTTAAAAGATCTTAAGTCTATTTTTAATATTATTTAACAAAGCTCATGTTTCACTTACGAATATTAGCGTCAAAAAAGACTCTATTGATAGCAGCTTTAGTTTTATTAAATTTTAATTATCCCTTTAAGTAGACCTTCCAATGATGCCAAATGATTTACCGAGGCTACCGTTGATTTCGCCTTCGATCGATAATAATAATCATTATTAAATTTCATTAACACCAGAGCTTACTTATCTTAAGTATCGAAAATCTTAGAAAGTGAGCTTTTTCTGTTTAACTAATTACTAAAAGCTAAAACTTGTTAGTCATATCAAAGGTTATCTTATTTATCTTAACTTTAATCAAAGTTTTATTGAAATCAAAATAAAATATACGTGTTTGTTTATCAAAAAAAATGAAATCAAATTTTCTCTAATCATTAAGAAGTAATTCATTCATAATTTCATAGAAAAACAAATGCATTTGAATAAGGTTATATTCTATTTGAAAAAGTGCTTATTTAAAACACTTTAAAAGTTTTGGACAAACTTTTTCAATTCTTCAATTTTTACTTTTAGCTAAATTATTTATTTGCCTAATTGTCTGATGACGATGTAAAATAAAAAAAAAAACGTGGTTATGCATTTCTCGTTATCACTGAAGTAGCCATTGATGCATCTACAGTTGTAGGAGCCTTCAGAATTAATACACTCTGTTTTAGAGGATATAAAAGTGTTGGTCCTTTCAAAACACTCATTCATATCTATTAGAAAGCAGAGTTGAACGTTTGTAGAGTAAACAAGTAAAGCTAAGATCATCAACACTAAAATAATTAGTTTTTTTGAAACTTATTTGAACAAACTATACCATTTTCAGAAAGTTCCATCTTACAGCTAAATTCGTAGACACCATTTGTCTTCAAGCAGTTAGAATTGCTATCACAAATATATGTTTTTATTCAAATTCATTTATATCTGTAAACAATTAATGACAAAATCAGTTTTTCATTGCCTCTTTATTATTTAAACCACAAAAGTTTAATAAGAACTTGGGTTACCTGTACAGACAATTCAATATCCTTTATTTATAAGTGTTACAAACACAACTGAACCAGCCATTATGGTTGATGCAATTTGAGAACTGGTTACAGTTGTTTTCTTTATTTTTACATTCATCGACATCTAAGAATTAATTGAAAATAATTTGCTAGTTTTGGACAGTTTCAAAGGTTTTTATTTACGAGTTGTATCATTTGCTGTACTTCAAAAGTAGTTGCCCCTCTTAAACATAACTAATCATTCTAGTAATATAAGTTTACTGCTTACCTATATTTATTTAAAACCTTATCATTTTAAGAATTCATTTCAATAAGACTGTTTCACACACAAAAGTGTTCACCTGGTTTATGGTTTTAAATTACCTAACCAGTACATGGGGTACCATTACCAGTATAGCCATTTTTACAAGTACAATTAAAACCTCCGTCATAGTTTAAGTAAACAGCCTTATTATTAAAGTTGCCGAATTTTTCCGAGCATTTGTCAATGTCTAGGTAGAGAGCTTGCAGAATAAATCACAACACAGCGACAACAATATACACGCCCTTATAAGTTTTTAATTAACTCTAATGGATTTTACTTAGCCATTATGCTATAAATCTTACTTTCAATAAAATCATTAATAGTTTTAATTAATAAAAATAATTATCCTGAAATCAAATAAAATATCAGAGATTTTAAATTTTTTAATTAACTGTAAATGGCTAAACAGATAAATCTTATAATTCAAACTTTTCTTAATAGTAAAGCGGCTAATTTATATGTTTATTTTATTCATTTATTTCAATAAATGCGAAGGAGAGTAGCTGAAGATAGTACCTCTTTCTAATATCTATTTTTACAAATAGCATCTATTTAGTTAAAAATTTAAAAATTAATAGAGTAACACATGGTATATCAATACTACTAAAGGCATATAACAGTGAACAATTACATGGAATGTTAATAATAAAAAAGAGAGAAAAAAATCATAGTTTAGAAATGGCAATATTATAACGGTTAATTTTTTTTTAACAACGCGAGCGACTTTGACATACAGAAAGATTACCGTCAACCAGAAAAACAAATCAGGATACAACGGTTTCAACCAAGTTTCAGTAATAAACAAAAAAGTGAAATCGTGAGAATGCAAAAGAACTTTCAATTGAAAATTTTGTTAATAATCGACCGTGCGTTGAAGCGCATACATGATGTGATAGAAAAATTGCATTTTCGATGCTTGTGAGATTTGATGATAGGCTTCTGTAGATTAATATCTTGGTTATTCACAGTTGTGTGCGGAGAAAATTTGAAAAGAAAAAGTAGAAGGTCTAGTTTTCTACTTCTACTGTTTCAAAAATATTTGACAATTCTCAATGCCTATGTTGAACCTCAAACTTTGTATTTGAAATCAGTTGGTTGTTCCTTCTGATTTTGGTTATACGCCTCCTTTTGAAGTTGCTTTTTTTCTAAGCGATCAACTTCACACATATCATGTGCTACTCTAATGCGCTCGAATATTTGTCAAGCCTTAGCTTATAATGCTTTTCTTCCAATTTACTTGAAAGGACACTTTCAACGGTCTTTGATGATCTGAGCTTTTTACTCCAATTCTAGTCATTTATACCTTTGTAAAGTCCACAAAATCAAGTCTTTGAGAGCACATTTGATTAAAAAACTTACTGTCATCATCTTTATCAGTCTCAGAGACATGAAATATGATCACATTGTTTTCTATCTCCTCACGGTCTAAATTTCTCTATTTTTTTGTCCTCATGGTCTACAGTGAGTTTTATGTGCTTGTCGGTGACCTTCTTGGCAAGAAGCTGTACCATGTTAGCATTTATGTCGGAACCGGAATCACGGACCACCGAGGCCCATGTGACTTGTTTCTTTGAAGAGGCATCCAGTTTGTCTATTGACTTAGACAAACTAGAAATTTTCTCATCGATCTTGGCAACATCTTTAACACGTTATGATTTAAATTTGGTTAATTCAGCAGCTACCGATTTTCTGATGTCGGATAATAGGTTTTGATTAGAATTAGATAAGGGAGCAGTAGTGTCCATGGTTCTACATTTAATGCAGAACCATTTAAATACCAATTGCTTTTTCTGGCTAGTATCACATATATCGTACATTTTTTTGCTCACATCACTACAAGTGCGAAAAAAAAGGAGAGGCATTTGATGAATTCTATTGCTGGATCTTTACCAGAGCAAATTTTTTTGAGAAATTGGAACTGCCATTTCAAGCTTGTTTTGATGAAATCGCTTTATCAGGATTTTTCTTTATACTCGATCATAAGGTTTTGGTAGTGTTATGTGTACCCAACATAGTTTTTATAAAAGATTTTTACTGTCACTAACCACAATTTATAGTATATATATAATATACAAATCACTTATTAAAAGTAAATTTATCATAATTTATAAGTATTTATTCAAATAGAATATCATCTATAGCTTTGTTCAAACAGAAGTAAACCATTAACCAAAATGTTAATTTAATGCCCACCAATTTGTATCCACAAAAAAATAAATATATATACTAAATTTAATCTTAAATATAATTTGGTGTTAAAGTTTTGTAATGTAAAACCTGAATACAATTTTTCAAAAAACTGTTTTGTTAATGCTTTACACAAAATTTATATATAATTAATAAAATTAACTTCAAAATTATAAATCTCTAAATCATAGTAATATCCAAGATATTAGTTTTATCCAAGAGGTTAGTCACCTGAATGAACTAGAGCAGGTCTACCACAATCGTTTGGTGACGCCATTGTTGTTCCAATCATCAATTGACCACCGTGTCGAATTGTCAAAATAAGAATATATGTGAAAGCGACACCTGGTGCTGAGATTAATACACCTATAGACAAGCTCATACTACAATTCTGAAAGTTGGAAATATGTCGATGTTCACTCGTTTGACAGTATTTTGTCCGTTAAAGAGTACTCAGTGGTCATCATCTCTGGTGATAGCCAGGCCCCAACACCTTAAACTTCAAATCAGAAGATGGTTTTAACAAAACGACAATAAGAACCAATAACAAGAGAACTGGTCCTTCCTGGGGTACTAAGAATGGTTAGGCAATGGCTGCTTTTACTGGCACTTCATACAAATATTAAGCAATTTTCTTTGATGATTTCTGCAAAATCTATTTAAGCTTTTCTGAAATAAAAAAGTGAATTTTACATACATATTACAAAGTGATCAAATTGCTGTTAATAAAACGTACCCTTGGTTTAGCCAATGATAAGCTTTTCCGTAGTTAAGAGTTCTAGATGACATCTATACTTCTCTATTTTAGACATAAATTAAATACTTGGTGAGATTAAAATTTTCATTCTTGGTTGTGATCTTATAATCAACATTTGAATGAGTTCGATTCGAATGTTTTTCAAAAACTCCAAGTACTCCACCACCTAAAACTGACAAATTAGACTCGAGAAGGTTCCATCACATGAATATAACGTGCAGAAGACCAGTTCCTTGAACATATGTTTCAAACTTCTTTTTAGAAATGTTGCAGTGGTGACCAGCGCCTTTTAAACAGTAGATAGACTCAAAATCAGCTTATGAAATTATAATCTTAACCAACAAACTGTTCAAATACGTCATTAGCCAAGTGGTTAGTCACCTAAATGAACTAGACCAAGTCTTTAGCAACCTTTTGGTGACGCCATTGTTGTTCCAATCATCAATTGATCACCGTGTCAAATTATCAAATTAGGATTATATGTAATAGCGCCACCTGGTGCTGAGATTAATACACCTATAGACAAGTCATACTGTAATTCTGTAAGTTAGAAATATGTCGTTGTTCACCTTTATTCACACGTTTGACAGTATTTTGTCCTTTTAATAGTACTCAGTGGTCATTATCTCAGGTAATAGCCTGGACCCAACACCTTAAACATCAAATCAGAAGATTATTTTAACAAAATGACAACAACAAACCAATAACATGAGGACTGGTCCTTCCTGGGGCACCAAGAGTGGTTAGGCAAGGGCTACTTTTACTGGCACTTCATACGGATATTACGTTATGTTCTGTGACGGTTTCTGCAATATCTTTCAAAGCTTTTCTGAAATAAAAAAGTGAATTTTTAGACAATTTACAAAGTGATCAAATTGTTGTTAATAATACAGACATTTATTAAATACTTGGTGAGATTAAAGTGTTTTGTCTTTTTTGTGATCTTAAAATCAATATTTGAATCAATTCGATTCGAATGTTTTTCAAAAACTCCAAGCACTCCACTACCTAAAACTGACAAATTCAACTCGAGAAGGTTCCATCACGTGAATATTACCTGCAGAAGACCAGCTCCTTGAACATATGTTTCAAACTTCATTTAGAAATGTTGCAGTGGTGACAAGCGCCTTCTAACAGCAAAAAGACTCAAAATCAGCTAATGAAATTATAACCTTAACCAACAAACTTTTCAAAAACGTCATTAGCCAAGTGGTTACTCACCTGAATGAACAAGAGCAAGTCCTCCGCATAATTTTGGTGACGCCATTGTTGTTCCAATCATCAGTTAACCACCGTGTTGAATTGTCAAAATAAGATTATAAGTGAAAGCGCCTCCTGGTGCTGAGATTAATACACCTATAGACGAGCTCATACTACAATTCTGAAAGTTGGAAATATGTCGATGTTCACCTGTATTTACTCGTTTGACAGTATTTTGTTGTTTAGTTGTTTTTTTAACTAAGCAATGTTGTTATTTACAACACAGTCCTAAATAAAGCTAGATTTACAATGATAATAATTAGATGATAGTTTGGTATCATTATTCAAAATTAATTGCTTGACAAACATTGGACTGAGTATAATAATTTTTTTTATGACGTGAATTGAAAGAAAAACTGTATTTCAAAAGTAATATGATGATATTCTTGTTTTTTAGTTATTTCTTTTTTCTAACAGAATTAATTAGCTATGATTGTAAAAAAAGTAAAAAAAAACTGATATGAAAAGATGGAAGTTGTTTTTGGAATCAGTACATTTAAAAAAATAGCTAGGTCTAACATTTAATCTAGTTTTCAAATAAAGAAAACTATAAAAAAATTACAAATCTTTTGATATAAAATTTATAATAACAGTTTTTTGTTAAACCAAATAGGGAATTTTTTTAAATACTATTTGTGTGAAAAGTTTATTGATTCACCTATAATAAATTATAATAATTTTAAAAATATGATAATGGTAAATTTGAAGTGACTTATCTCATCTTTATTTATACAGTAAGTTGGTCAAATACTATAAGAAACATGATAATTAATAGATAAATAAAACCTTAACAAAAAATATACTTTTGTTGATGAAGACTATACAGCAGCACCAAGAAAATAATAAATGAAATTTTTACTTATACACTAAACAATTTCTAACCTTTTAATAAAGTAACAACTTAAAAAAAAGAATTAATAAATCGCAGTAAGATAAGATATCTAAAACAACGTTTTAGAAACGTTGGTTTAATGTTTACAAAATTTTGGTAGAAAATGTGGTCACTAAAAAAATGCGCCAACGTGAAAAAATTATTAATTGTTTTTGACCTTGGATTCTATTAATAAAAAAATTATTATTTCCATAAATTTTGAAAGCAGCTAAGAAATATTTATTTTCATGTTGTGTTTTTTAATAAAAATAATTAGCGTGGATTTTGAAGAAATATGAAAAATGGAACATATAATGTTGGCAAAAAGGTTTTTTCAATACTAAATATTACAATTGTAAGGCTTTTAAAATGTTAAGAAATTGAATCAGCGTTTTATTAACTATAATGATTTAGAATGTTAAGTATTTATAAAAGTTTTGTACTTTCGTAAAATTCATCATAAAATACAATTTCTTTTGATTTCACAATTGTTTTGAACTCTAACATAAAAGACCTCTTCATCGTATACATTTAATGACTGCAATTTCAGCAACAATCCTAAACAAAATAAAACCATTACTAAACATTTAGCTTTCTACAACTTAATGGTTTATTACTTGACTGTTGTAGGTCTATTAATTCGGTCCTAGAATTTTGCAAATTAAATTAAAATGAAGACAACTTTATAAAAAAGTTTAAATTCAATTGAATCTTTTGTTATCTGGTTACTAACTTTTGTTTTTATAAATATTCTTGTTTTAAGAAGCATAGCAAAAATTAATTTTTCATTTTATTATATAAGCTTATGTTGTTTTAATAGTTTTTAAATTACTCTTTTTTGAAGTTTATGTTTTTGAATAGAAAAGTTTTTTTTGTAACTCAAAAATGTTGCTGGTTGATGAGCTGGTTAAATGAATTAGCCTACTTTGTTACAGATTTTACAGACTTCTAACGAAATTGTTCCACAAAATTGTATGTGAAAGTTGGCTATTTCAGATTTTACAAACCATTTGCTATTAGTGCGTCTTATTTTTAGTTAATCGAAGGATTGGTCGCAGTTGAAGAATAATTAGAACTAATAAAAATTAAAGTATGCTAATTGTTTAATTTTATAGTTATACTGCTTTAATCTATACTTGTATTTGATGTTTTGTTTGTGGTTACTTTTTATATTTTTCTTTACTGGTGTTTTTATTATTTACAGTATTTTTTTATTGTTATCGATTATCACTCGATTTGTTGTGATGTTAATTAAAATGTTCGAAGAGTTTTTAGTTGAAAGAATTGTATATAAGAGAATCAAATAAAGAAATAGTTTTAAATAATTAAATAAATTCTAATTGAATAAGGTAGTTACTTGCTAAACTGTCCTTTTAAGAAAACTACTTTCATCGCAACTTTCTATGTCAACAAGATACTTTTCAATTAACTTCTTTTTTCCTGCTAGACATACTATCTGATTTAATCTTGGATCCCCGACTAGAATTAAATTGGAATATTTGTTATCGTACTGCTTGGTGGCGAAGCGGTTACTACACCTAGCTACAAGGTACATTTAGCTAGGAAGTACCGGGTTCGACCCCAGGTGGAGACATATAAAACTCCTGAGAAAAACCATAAAAAACTCGTGAGAATGTGTGTTAGTGAGATGTGCTCTCTTTAGGCACCCTCCTTCGCATTTATATATATAAAATAAAAATAAAAAATAAAATTTGTTTAAACTAATTTTTTTTACCATTTTTGAACTTACTCTAAATTGTTTAAGCTAAAAGAACTGTCCATAGACTCAAATATCAGTAGATGATATTCATATGCTTTCAACAGAAGTTACCAAACAGACGTTGCTTCTTATGATTTGTTAAACGTATTTTAATACAAAAATTTATTTAATCAATTACTTCAAGGAAACGTTGATATGTCAACAAGACTTAGAAAACAAGTTTTCATAAAATGAAAATTGATATATTAAAACGCATAACGTAATAAAGTTTAAAGATAATTCCGAAATTATACAACATTTCCTTGTCGCCAAAATGTGTCCAGCAAAGTTCTAACCCAGAACCTTCCGCTTGATAGGCGGGTTTGGTGGCTGCTACACAAGACAGACGGACAGTATTAATTATTGCGATTTTTTAAGGTATTGAAAACTTTCTGGAGCATCATCCGTTTCCTCGCCACTTTCAACTTCTTCTGTAGAATGATTTTCTGAAATTATATTATTCATTAAAACTGTGTCCACGTTACAGTTTAATTAGGTCCGGTGAAATTAGAGAAGTAGCTAACATACAGTTTATTTAGATTATTTTGTAGAAAATAACTATGGATATCATCTACAAAAATAATTTATTGAGAAAATTTTTAGAAAAAACCTGGTATGTTTAAATCATCAGGTAAGTTGCTTTTTATAATTTGTCTTATGGTCTCATCGCGAATTCTCAAATAATTTTCGACAGCCTCTGGAGCGTCTCTAGTATCTTCGTTACATTCATTATTTTCAATAAGCGGTTCTAAAAAAACAAAAATAAAGAAATCTGATTGACTTATTGCAAATTCGATTTACCCTTGCTTGGTTCATCAATTTTGACTTCTGATTGGAGCAGCACAAGGGGTTCAGTACATTCCTTTTCTGCAAAAGTTAATAAAAATCTAGTTTCAATATTTAAGTCAAACTATGTTACTTAAAATTGTCGTATTTGCAATCAAATTATTTTGTGCTTATACAAAAACTCTATTTTTTATAATTTACATCAATTAGTAATAACCATGATGAGCAGTAATAAAATTACCATTTTCAGATCCTGTTTCCTCATTGGAAGACATTTTGAAAGAAATTTTTCTTATAAGTCAACAAAAATACTAGTTTATTTCCTAAATTTAATTATGTAGAATTCATTAACATAAAATGCGACTATTTTTAACACTAGTTCTGAGTAATGCTTTTTGCAAAAGGAAAAAGCTTATTTTAAGTCTTACATAAACTTAAGATATCACTGTAGGTATGTTTTAATTTCTAGAAGTGACTATTGTAAGCAACTATATTTTTAAGATTACAACTAATGAACAATCGTGATATCATAGACTTGTTTAACTTAAGTTATTAAATGAACTTTACTGATCCGATTAACTATAACTTAATAATACAACCATAATTGTAACATAAAGTATTACTGTTAGAAATAACAAATATAATATAAATATAAATCTAGTATAAAACACCATAAGGCCTTACAAATACATATCATTGGAAAAACATCTAAAACACTTTACATATACTTAATTATGACAGTTACAAAATATTTTTAAACAGTTTTAATGGTAAACATTGTAAAATGCAGTTAAGAGAAAGTTTTACCATAAGACAGAAAACAACTATACTCAAACTAAAAACTAAAAACTAAAATATTTATTAGATTTAAACTATAAATTCAGTCCATAATAAAAAACAATTTGTTTAGCATTATTGCCAAAGTAACAACTCTTAAATAAAGAGATTTTATATTTAAAAAGCCAAAGGTGTTATAAAAGAAAATTATTATTTATGATAAAATATTTATTAAAACTCTTAAAATTGATATCATAATTATTATTTTTCACTCAACTTGTATTAATCTTTAATCATTTATTATCTAAATAAGTAAAATGGGTAATGGGTTATAATAATAAATACTTTTCATGAAAAATTTTTTTGTCAAATAATTATATACTAAAGAATAGTTTAATGAAAAATAAGATCTACATTAATATAAACATAAGAACATCTACATTAATAAAAACATAAGAAGATCTACATTAATAAAAGCACAGAAACAACATTAATATAAATATTATTAAAAGCAAAATGTAGTTTGTAAAGAATAAATCTTTAACAAACTTTTTATTATTATCATATAATGAATAAAAAATAGGTTATAATATATTTATCAAGTATAAACATAGAAAATGACAGATTAAAATATGAAAAAAGAAATAAGTGACTTCAAATTAATAATCTGAATAGTATAATGAAGATATTTTTTAATAAGATCTCACAAAGATTATCTGCTATAAAATAAAAGACGGCTAGCGACATTGGTTAACAATGATAAAAAACTCAACTGACACCATGAAGATAGAAGTAACAGAATGCAATGCACAGAAACTAAAGTTTCAATCACATTTAACTATGCGGTAAATAATCTACTGTTCATTCGTACTGCAATTACCATAAGAATAAGCTAGATAAGTCAAATTCATGAGACATGCTTTCAATAATCTTTTGGAATATTAAGTAATTGATATTTGTTAATTTTTATTTGTCATAAGGCTGCAAATCACGAATTGCACAACTCATACAACAAAAATTTATGTCATCTGCATACACAAACACACTGACATCATCTACTGCTAGTAATCTTCTGATGAGGTTTTCAATGAAAATTAAAAAGAAAATGAGACCCAGAGCAGAACCCTGAGGAACACCATTAGTGATTTGACTAGAAGTGGATAAAGTTATTTCTACACGAATTTCTTGAATTCTACCTGATATGTTGTGTTGGAAATTGATGCTTTTGAAGAAGAAACAGCCTTAAATACTTTAGCAACTTTTATGTCAAGATCTGTCATAGAAATATTTGTAAGAATATCGGAAAAGGAAAGAGAAGGAGTATTGCCATCATCGGTTATAAAAACGCTATTAAAATAATTGTCTAGCAATTCAGCTTTATTTTCTGGTTCTATCACAAGCTGGTTTCTGTTATCGAGTAAGGGAAGTATTTGAGATCGCGCTTTTAAGCTTTTAATTTATGAAGCCAAAAACGTAAGACTGCACTTTCTCTTCCTAAATAGAAATTAGAACTAGAATTCTTGAAAACTGTAAAAAGATCTAAGTAAAGAGATTTGATGGAAGGCTGTGAGTTAGTTTTTTTGTATAAGAGGTTTTTTTTATTTTGAAGTTTCCTTAAAAATTTTGGAACATTTGGTTTTTTGTTAATTTTAGAAAAAGATATGAATGTTTGGATTGACTCTTTAAAAATATAAGTAAGCCTTAAGTAAATATTATTCATGTGTTCAAAAGAGTTGAAAACAGAAATCTATTCAACACCTGATAGAAACTTGTTTAGAGGATTGTATATAAGACGACGAAAATTCCCTTTGCTTGTAGTCTTTACGATCATAGAAAATGTTTGTTTAGCTTGAGTTAAACCATGCTGTGATTGCATGTCAAAGCAAACGGTTGTTTTTGATCAACGTAGATAATGTTTTAATGTGATAAGAAGATATAAAGTACTACCATTTACTTGGGTCGGAAAAGTAAACATCTGAGTTAGGCTATTGGCATCGAGGAGCTTGCAAAGGAATGAATTAGAATGGCTGAATTAGTACTGTTGCTATCCAAATTAAACGATCAGAATGAAACAAGAATGCTTTTAGTTTTTGAATATATTAAGCAAGATTTGAGAAAGTATTTTCGAACCTGTGGTTTTCGAATAGAACCTGCCGTTACACGTTCAACAATGCTTCAGTTGTTAAAAGGCTTAGAGTTTTGTCATAGTAAAGAGATTTATATCGCAAATTAAAACCATCAAATTTATTAATCAATAAAATTGGCGATTTGAAGATTGCTGATTTTGGAATGGCGAGGTCCATGGATGTTCCTGTCTAAAAGTTTACATCTACAATAGTTTCTTTATTAAACAGACTACCAGATATATTGTTTGGAGCTACAAAGTACACAACCACCATTGATATTTAGAGTGCTGCTATCTTTGCTGAAATATCAAACATTGGAGCTGTTTTCTTCCGTGGTTACGATAAAAATGATCAATTATGACATATTTCGTGTCTTCAGAACTACTACTATCTATTCTCGGCCTGATGTTCAAAATCCTTCCGTTTAATTGAAAATAGTCATCACTTGTAGCAAACCTCATGAACTTTTTTCTCAACTGATTGTTTGTAACCCTAATAAAACAACACCTGTAGATGTGGCTTATAAACATCCTAACTTCATAAATACTTTAGTAACAGTTTCACTTTTTCAACATAGTTCGATTAGTCGTAATTACATCATCTTTTTATATACCTCTAAACTAATAAATTAAAAAATTATTTGTAAACATTAATTTAGCAAACCTTCAAAAGTTAAATAAAAGTTTTCCTTGGATATAAGCTATGAAATAAAATCCATTATCGTAAGTAAGTTAAATTTTAGTTGCGTCTAAACTTTGTATTCTGTTTTAGCTTTGAATAATAAAATAAACAATTTTTATTAAACGAATTCAGCTGATAATTTGTGAAAACATTTTTTTGCTAGATTTCATCTTAGGATTAAAATAAAAAATTTCAAAAATTGAATAATTTACCGAAATAGTTTGAAAGTTTTGTCTCTTTTGGAATCATGTATTAATTAAACTGGTAATGAGATTCAAAGGTCTTTGCAATAAGTTTAAGAAGGTTGGTAGAATTTGCACAGGTTTTACAAAAAACATTGTGCATTTCAAATTCAGATGATAGGATAATGCCAATGTAAAGGTCTAGAAATTAAAGATTTTTGTGGATTAATAATTTCATTGGTTTAATATAGGTTTTTTGAATGTGCAGGAGGTTGACAAGAAAGGTTTAGACTTTGTGCACTAGAATCTGAGCTAGCAGCACATACACTACTCTTATATAACCTATTGAGCTATTTCAAGCTGTAAGCGAACGCAAAATGAATACTGTCAACTTCATATATGTTATACAGCAACAAAGTATTTTTTATTGACGCAACTGTGTTAAATATTTTTAAAAGTCCATGCGATTTCTACAAATACTTGGGATTATTAGTGCCTGAAGATCTATATGAAGTTTCAACACAAAATACAAATACACAAATTATAAAATAAAATATGAAATAACCTCGGAAAACTTCTACTCTGTATGCTGCAATTTGCAAAAAGTAATTTTTATATCTCTGACAAACTAAATAACGGTGGCTTATAGGAAGCTGTTTTAACAAAGATTTGCATACTGAGTCAACGAAGCACGCGAAATTCAACAATACAGAGGATATGAAAGAATTTCAAACGCTACAAATTTTGTTGTCCCGATTCCACTTCTCTCTTTCTTGTAGTTCTTACAAACTATAAGGGGTACGCTAATATTCCTGGGGAAAAGCTCATAATTCTCCTGTTGCAGTTTGTGACTACTTTCTACCTGCTCTTCCTCGCAGCAAAAAAGCTTTCGCTTTCCTATTGATCCCTGATTAGATCCAGTAGAGCCTCTTGCTTGTTATGTCTACCTTGAAGTAGATCTCCTCTTGATGATCCTCGGCTTGATGATGAATCGGTCATTAATTTCCTCCGGAGCACTTTCATAGATGAAATAGTCAAAGATGTTGCTAGAAGTCTCTTTAAGAGCCCCAATACTTTGGTATCCTTCTGTGTCACGAATCGACCACCAACCTTCATATCTAGCATTCTGTACCGCTAGAATTAAGTTCATTTTTTAAGATTGGAAAAAAGTGAAATCCAAAAAACATAAATGCAATTTTAAAATCATAATTTTGACCAGTAAGAAAAGAGAATTGGAAAATGTTATGATGCATCAAACTGACTCTTCTACATTAACTCAATGGTAAACTTGCAAAGTAATTCCGCATCACTTCATCCTTCAAGTGATGTGGCTCATTCATAACTAATTTTTACTACAAAACCTGCCAAAATAACACTTTCAAAGCCAACTAAGTTATGTTACACAAAGTTGAAATTCAAGTTTAATTTTTATGTGGTTTAAACAAGAAAATAAATGAAAACTTACTTCTGTTTATCAGTAGCAACAGTATCCATGCACTTTTCATGCTGTTCCTTAGAACAGTAATTATTTGAAAAAAATTATTCTTAAACCTGTAACAATACCCTTTTATTATTCAAGTAACAGTTATTAACATTTTAGTTGAAAATAGAAAAGACATTTGATGAGTATTTTATAATTTAAACTTTTTTGGAAAGTGAAATAGAAAACGTAATATAAACTGAAAATTTCTAAGAGATATTTATGTCTTGATAAACCTTAGACTTATAATAAATAAAGTTTTGATAGATAAAGTTGAAATATTTAAGCTAAATACACAAAAAAGCAGAAAATCGAAAATATTTAGAAATATATCATATAAAATATTACAAACAAATATAAAAATTACAACTAAGAAATAACCGAGTAATATAAATAAATATCATTTATGGCTATTTATTATTTATTCAATATACTTTAATTTATACATCACTACAATTGAATACAGAAAGTAAACAAGATGAAAGCCGCAGTTTTGACCAATTCTTCTGCAAACTTCTCTAAATTTTATTTAAAATCATTTATGGGTATTTAAAAAGCTATTGGTTGCAAAGTTTTATCGACTAATTAAAAAACTTTAATAATTAAATAACACAAACCTTTTAAAGCATAACACTTAGTTGTAACTTGCATCAAATTTTCGAATTCAAAAAGACCGATAGACAAAAGAGTTTTACTTGTTGTATTAAAACTCAATTTATTGTACATTTCATCATAAAACAACATATTTGGGACAAACTTATTCAATTGCATCGATTCTGAAAATATCAAAAAGAAAACTTGTTCAGCTTATAAACAGCAGATAAATTTGAATTGCTCAAAAGCTAGTTTTCATTCGAAAAATTTGTATTTTTTAAGTTTTAAATTACTGAAACGTGCAGGCAAAGTTTTATTCAATTTCTAGTAAATGCTAAAATCCATTTTACTATCGATGCTTAATTTCTTAAAAGAGGAATTAATGAAAAATTATTTGGTTTCGACATTTGAGTATAATTCTCTCTAGATACCTAATAATAAACTGTTAACCAAAGAATAAAAAGTCAAATATGTTTTAAGTTGTATTCTCTAACTCTGTAAGTCCAAGTAGACCAGCCTCCTACTGACAATCTGATTTTAAATGATGTTTATTTTGTTATAATGTTTCAATATCATATTATTGTATCAGAAAAACTTTTTACCTACAATTTGTGAGGTGAGTATGATCTAGAATCTGGAAGGCTGTATTAACCACAAATACCTTGATAATGTCTTTTAATTGGTCTTATTTCAACATCACCTCATGATATTGATGGGCATGGATAAGAATTAAGGTAAAATCAATAGGTGATGCGACAGGTTTTTGGCATGTCGTAATTTGTTCAGTTTTACTCCTAGAAAGACAATAATACGAACATCGTTGTTCAACATTCTCAGCTTCTTGAGTTTATTCTGTAAAAATGAAAAAGTTGTAGTAGAACAAGAAAGATAAAAAATCTGTGGAAGAAAACTTAAGATCAATAAAAATCTCAAAAAGCGAAATAAATTCCGAAACAGAAACTAAATTTCTACAAAATCATTCGAAGCTATAAATTAGTGATGTGCTTCTATATGCAAGTTTAGCAATTGTGATTATTTTTCTTGTTTCAGTTGATTAAAGTTAGCGAGTTAATGCTGGAAAGAAAACATTTTTATGATGCCAAATCAAAAACTTTCAAAATAAACCAAAACAATCAAAACCTTACAAAAGCATATAAATAGCGTACAAGAAAATGTTACTGATAAGCTGAGAAGAGTAATCGTTCTATAAATCGTCGCCTTGCTTTTGATGGAGAGCTTTGTATTATTAAATGTACCAGATACTCTACTGATGCAGATGATGATTTCTATTGAAATTGAAGATGTTATTTTTATATCAAAAACGTTCTTTGTAAATTTGAATTATTATTTTGTACAGAGACTTTTAAATTGCTTACAAATGATTTTATACTTTTACTTTAAATTCTCTATCTTATCTATTTTATAATTCAATTTAATTTTTGAAATTACTTTTTATAATTAAGAATTTGTAAAATCAATTTATTTAAATTCTACTTGCATTGTGTTCTACCACTACGATTTCCATCTTTCCGTAGTAGATAAATGTTCATACCACTACCTCATTGAGGACATCGTATCTCTCAACAGACTTTAATTCTACCTCATTCCAACCACCAAGGGCGTAAATATGGTTGCCAAGTGTGACTACAGCTTTATTGATTTTATAACTAGTTATCATCATAAGATCAAAACATCATCGTGACATCATCAGCAAATACCTAGTGCCCATCGAGGTGTCAACATCGATTTTGAGAAACTCTATGTGTTGGTTAGTGGATCATACTTATCCACACAAGCAACTGAATCACCAAATTATTCACCACCAACAACATACAACATCCGGTTGAAGACATCACAACTGAAATAGTCACGACGTCTATTTAGTGAAGCTCTTTCAGTCCATTCATCAGTAATGGGATCGTATCTGCAAATAACATAATAGTTTTTGATAAATGGAGTTTTGGTTGAAATTTTATTTCATAATTCACTTCATCAATCTTTTGCCATCATCAAAAGTTTCCACAACGTACAATTCATTGTCTAAACTTTTGCACTTCTTCCACTCATTTGAAATTGGGTCGTATCTAGAAATGTAACGACGTCATCTTTAGTTTGCAATGATGATGTCATCATTTATTTCACGCCTCTAACCTTTCCATACCACCATTCGTCCTTAACATATAAATGAAACCGTTGATGACAAGTGAACTTCATGGATTTGAAAGACATAGCTTGGAAAGTTTAAACAGAACATCCGTTTCAGACAAACGAAATACTACGCTTTTCAATGATTTATCAGCGGATCTATCTTATTCACCTACGAATTATATCACCTGTGACGTCATATATCAGTTGTTGAAGTGAAAAGTATTTAATTAAATAATCTTACCGGCTGAATATCAGGTTGTCTTAGCTTACTTTCAATTGGGATGAACGCTTTGAGGTCATCGAGGACCTTGCTGAGATATTCAAAACAAGTAGCTTTAATTACTTCACAACTTTCTATTTTTATAGAAATAAAATTTGGTTTTATTAAATGCCTTCGCACCTGGAGAAATTATAATTTTATACTCACAAATCTACATCTTTACAGTTTCTAGATACTTACGTTCTTAATTAACTTATTTAAGCAATGTTTTCTTGAAGCTAAATCATATTTGATCCACTCTAGAACAGCATTGAATATTTGGGATTCACAAATGACATAAAGCTCATCTTTAGAAATTATTTTAGAAATTACTGTGTCTGCTTCTACTTTGAATACTATAGTTTGTGAAATCTGGTAAATATCATGCAATCAATCAAAAGCTTTTTCTTATTAACTATCAAAATAACAAAATCAGTAGAAATAATGAAGCAAGTAAATATTTTATAAATATTGAAGTTTGATGAAGTAAAAAAAATAAAATACTTGAGAACACAAATACTTATTTCAGTTTTTTAAATGATAGATAGTGATAACAATAAAGTTAAATTACTCCTAACTAATTGTTTAACACTAGAATCATTCTAAAACAGATAAAAATTAAATAAATTAAAGTTAAAGCTAATAAAACTTAAAGTATTAATATCTTTCTATATGAAACATAAATATGTTTTTTAAATTGTTCTCATTTTAAATAATAAGTGAATATAATAAGTTTATTTCGAAAACAATGTTAGGTGTAGACATAAAATTCTACTAACCTTTTATCATTTGAAGGTGGCATATTTAAATCTAAAACAAATTTGCTATATGATCTATGTACCATTTTGATCCAATTAATAAGTTTAGAAACTACATCATACATTTTATTAAAGTTATACAAAATCATATCAATTAGAGTCGTACTTTTAAAATTCTATTTTAAAACTTTTTGATCATCAAAACAATTAGTGAAAGGTTCGTAAACAATTAATTTAAACGAAATTGTTAACAAATGTAGAATTATCTATTAATATTATTATAGAATATATCAAATATATAATTTATCTTTATTTAAAGTTAGGACAGCAATTATATAAAAACAAAAGTTTTAGAAAGGGATCTTTTATAAAAAAACGATTATTGTAATTGAGTTAAAGAAAATATTAGTAGATTTACAATTTTCAACCACAAATATAAATTAGACTTGAGAACAAATATAAATAATTAAAACACTGTATGTTCAGTTTTTGTTTGCATTTTTGGCCAGCACATGTGTCTCTATCACAGCTAGCTTATCTCATAATATTTTTTGTTGTCTGCTGTGTGATCCAGATCAACAAGTAAGTAAACACTGACTGAAACTGCTTTATCGTACCCTTAAACAGTTAATTGGACATCAACCACTTGAACATTGTTTTGTTTAACTTATTGGTCCTGTGACTAGTCCCTTAATTTAAAGAAAAACTACATTCTTTTTATCATTGCTTTATGTCTACTCCTTAGCTTTACCAGTGGAAGATGATTTTGCTGACTTCAGTTATCTGCAGAACTCAAGAGCATATCATTCACAACCATATGACCAGTCATTTGATAAAGCAACATCTAATATCTGATGTGCAACATGGCTTTGTAAAACGGAGATCTTCCCTGTCTCAACATCTCACTTTTCTTAAAGAGCTTACGTCCCATTATGAAAGTAACACTCCTTGTGACATTGTATACCTCGATTTTGCTAAAGCGTTTGATTCTGTCCCACACACTAAACTCGGTACTGTATTGAAAAAATTTAAAATCAACAGCTTTATCTTACAGTGGATTGAAGATTACTTATCAGGTATAACCTAATCAATTCGTTTATAAAGATCTTTAAATTCATCTAGTAAAATCATTAGTGGTGTTCCTCATGGTTCTGTCTGGGTCCCCTTTTCTTTTTAATTTTTATTGAAGATTTCATCAAAAGACCCGCAGCAGTAGATGATGTAGAAGGTCTATGGTAGACCCCGAAATTTGTATTTGAAATCAGTTGGTTCTTTCTTCTGATTTCGGTTATACGCCTCTTTTAGAAGACGCTTATATTCTAAGCGATTATCTTCACACATATCATGTGCTACACTAAATCACTCGAAGTTTTTGTCAAGCTTTAGCTAATACAGCTTGGCAAGAAACTTGCGTTTGTCTCAACTTTCCTGAAAAGATACTTTCAACGGTGTGTGATAATCTCAGCTTTTCGCCCCGATTTTGGTGATCGATAATTATTAAATATCTACAAATCCAAGCTTTGAGAGCATATTTGAGACAAAAACGAGATATATTCTTTCAGCTAATATTTGTAGGCGAGGAATAGCAATCTTCTACTGCAAATGCCTCGATGTTCGAATAAATTTTAGAAAATATATTTTGTTTAATAAGAAATCTTTTTTGATTTAAATGTTGCAAATTTGATTTATCATCTGTTTTTCGATTGTTTTTCTTTTTAAATATATTTTAATTTCAACACAACTTAGTTAAAAAACTGATATTTTTTTCTTATCTTTTTTATTTTTTAGTTTATCTAAAAAAAATTTTTCTATCATTGCCACTTTATGAAAAACAAACTTAAAAAAATTATAGATTGGCATTTTTGCAATATAATTAAAAATATTGTAACCTAAAATCTACTGTCAACTTCATTTTTAACTAATGTTTTTAAACAATCATCTTTGTGCTGCATTTCACTTTCTACCGAAATATATTTTTTATTACAGAAACTTTTTTCGAAATTAAATCAAATCAATATTTTTTCTTTTTCTTTTTTAATTTTCGAACAATATTAGTAAAAAACGTAGCTTAAGCCAATTTTCTTACAAAACACCTTCAACGAGTTTATCAAAAATAAATTTTTACATTCAAAATAAAAAAATGTTTCGTCAAGACAGCAAAAGCATTAAACGCAATAATTTATAGATTAACTTCAGTCTATTAAGGTGACATACTTTCAACTTTGATTTGCAACACTTTCTAAAGCTATACTAAGTATAAAAGATAAAGTCACGTTAACGGAAGTTGAATAAGTGAAATAAAATTTCTAAAGTCTTCTTCTAAAATTTTGATAATTTTTTTCAATGATTGAATGAAAATTAGTTTAAAATATATTTATCAAGCATAATTATAGTAAATAAAAAATTAAAAATATGAAAAATTATATTAATGACTTCAAATTAATAGTCTCAAAAGTACAATGAAAATATTTTTAAATAAAATCTTAGAAGGATTTTACTGCTATAAAATAAAAGGCGGCAAGCGACTTTTGTAAGTAGTGATGAAAAACTCAACTGTCACCATGAAGATAGAAGTAACTGAATGCAATGCACAGACGATAAATTTTCAATCATATCCACCTATGCCGTAAATAATCTACTGTAATACTGTTCGTACGCACTTCGATTATCATAAATATAAGCTTGCTATTTCAACTTTAAGAGGCATGCTTTCAATAATCTTTTGGAATATCAAGTAAATGATATTTGTTAACTTGTATTTGTCATATAGATGCATATCACAAATCGCACAACTCATACAGCAAACAAGAAAAAATATGACTCCGGAAACATAATGCAAAGGTCTTAAGTACCACAGCCTAATAATTAATGTTGAAAACAAGGAAAGAAAACCGGAACAAGCGAAAAATAAGTAAATGGCTCTTGAAATAATAATCTATATTCTGCGTAACAGCTATTAAGAAACCGTTTAATATAACCGTAAACAAAACAAAATAATATTCTAGAAATATTTTCAAACTCTTTTACAAAAAGTTTTCATATAATTTTAAGACTTTTAGAAAAATTTGGCAGATAAACAATTATTACTTTTTTTTAGCGATATCTATAAGCAAAGGATTTTATCTAAACTTATTTTACTGAGTTGTACAAATAAAGATGAATGTCTGTTGGGGACAGATGATTATAATAAAGTTATTACAAAATATGTCAATATTATTGGTTCTTTTAAATGTCAACGCTTAGAAGGAGTTGTAGGAGGTTGTATAATCTGTGCCAGTTAGTAGGAGGTCGAAATACTTTTATAAAATGTTCAATAAGTTATATCTAACTAACTATTCATAAGGAATTACAAAGTTTAATGTTTTAAGTTAAAGCTGAGAATAAATTAATAAAATAAACGTTAACTGACAAATATTATAAACAGATATAAATGTATGTTCAATGGAAATACATAATTGCAATAAGTATGATTAATGTAAAGACACAAATGGTATTTATACCTGCACATATAAATCGGGATAAAAAGGAGATGGATACATTTGTACAGGTATATCACAACATGATCTAATACTAAACTACATTTTTTTTAACTAATTTATCAAATTTTACAGATATTGATGAACCTAAAATGAATTGGGATTATTTATATCATACAATCGTAATAACGCCAAGCACAAACAAATAAGAACTTCACTAAGGATTTCAATTTTATAGATTTTATATTTAAGCGATAAAAAGTTTTTTTTTTCAATTAGATGAAATCTTTTAAAATTAATTGGTTCAAATGAAAATTAAAGTTTTTTTATAAACTTATAAATTTTATCAATAAAACATTGTAACAGTTCAAAGTCTTTAAAAATACTTTTACAAAAGTCCAGAATACTAAACGTTAATCAAATACAATACTTTGAAGAAACTTTTAAAATATGTTAAGCTTTCAAGTGTACAAGAGAATATTATCTTCGAGTTTACTATCAAATTAGTAGAAAAATTACATATATAGCTAAAAAAGTAGAATTTCAGTGTCAAGAAAATTCATATTTCCCACCACCATCTCTAATTGATAGATCGGGCCAACCATATAATAACAGAAACCATTGGTTTCAGATGATTAATGTTTCTAGTTACAACCGTTGTACTTATTTGGTAATATACAACCAAAAGCTTCATATTCTTTACCAGGAGTTACATTAAAAAGTTTAATTCTCATTTTTAAACTTCCAGTGAAATATGGTTCTGACTTGCGTTTTCTTCCTTTAATGAGGGTTTTTTCTTTACTATTGGCAAGTGAAGAACCAATACAACTTGAAAATTGTAAAGCCTACAAAGATTGCTATTAGATTACAAAATTAACTAATTGTTAATGTTACCTTGTTGCCATTAAATTTTCTCAATTTGTTTATGTACCCATAAAACTTCTCAAGAGTCCAACTTATCGGCGCATCTCGTGTTTGTTCATTTAACGAGTTATAACTCACCTGAGATGTTAGGACCAGAGTCGTATCTAAGACTTTATCATTCTCATTTTCACGAGCGAGATAAATGCAAGCTGCAGATAATTCAACCTAAACAATGTGATTGGTTAATTTCTTTATTATAAAAATAAATATAATAATTAAAAAATTATTTTTTACATACTTTGTCATCCATTTTTAAAAGGTTTCTCTCGTGAAACGTTTTTATCAGTTTTTTGGAGTAATTCAATATATTTTCACCACTATAAAATTTTTTGGTTAGTAACTATTCGACATTTTTACGAGCATTATTTTACGTTTTTACTAAAAGCAATTATTAAACACATTTTCTCAAGATATAAACTAAAATTAGCAAATTTTTAACTTACAGGGCAAGACGGTCGCAAACATCTTCGATTAGCTTGATAAAGCTTGAAAGTAAACTTTCGTTCATTAAATTATTCTTATTCTCCATAATTTATTAACCAGCACTATTTCAACAAAAACTTAAAATAAATTAATTTTCTTATGCTTAAAAAAGTTTTCTACAAATAGAATATATATATATATTAATATATTTTAATGTCAATTATTCCTGAGTTGTTTAGGTAAAATGTATGTTTCTAATTATAAATACAAATTGTAAATATACAGTTTATATCTATATAAAGTTGAAAAAGTAATTATAAAAAACAAAATTATAAAAACGGTTTTTTCATATTAAAGACTTAATGTTGTCTACATACAAAAAATTATTAGTAGATTTAAAGCTTACAACTATAAACATAAAGTAAACTTAAAAATAAATGTAAATAATTTTATAAAATCAGTACTCTGCTTGATGTAGTTAAAATTAATCTAATACTAACAGAAAATCTTCAAAATTAACTGAATAAAACTAATGTTTTATTTAAGAACTGAATATTAAAAAAATTGATAATTTATAGATTACATATAAATACAATAAAATGAAAGAAATTATAAAAATGATTAAATCAATTGAAATTATTAAAATTAGAATCAATATCAATATTTCAAAAAAAAACTTAAATCAATTCTAAAAAGTGTATATAAAATATGAAATTTTGAAAAAAATTAATTATTAAATTTTTTTGAATCTTTAACAAAACTGACATATAAGACAAAACCATTATAATATGTTTAAAGAAAAGTATTGGTAATAAGTTTTTATAAGAAACTAGTAAATTTATTATGAAGACGACAAATAAAAATGATTTATTAATTAAATCCAACGACTCCATCAAATTTGTAAATGGCATCATGTTTACAATTTTGATACTAATTAATAAAAATCAAAAACTTAGGGCATATATCTAAAAGAAATTTAACAATATTTAGTAATGTATATCAACAGTTGTTAATTCTGAAAATAAATTATAAAATAGCTTTTTCATGATTTTAGTAAACAGTCAATATAAAAATGTCTATCCATACTAAATTGTAATACAAATTTATACTTATATATTAGAAATTAAAACATTAAACAAAATATTACATTATATACTATTACTCATTATATACTATATATAGAATTTTATACTATGCCTGAATACATCTACTCTAGCAACAATAACAAGAAATCAAAGCAAAAATTAAGAAATACTTTTAAAGATATAATTAAATTCATTATTTAGTTGATATCAAAGCTAAACACTTTTTACAGTTTAATAAAGTGTGATGAGAGAACATTTTTTTGGAATACTACTAAGATAAAATCATGTCAAATAAAATAATAGTTAAAAAAAATCTTTTTTAAAACTGTAGGATAGATACAACAACTAGTGATAAGTATTTTAACAATGAACTTTCATGAATTTTTTAACAAGTGTATAATTATAAAAATATGTGACTAAAGAATATATCAATGATAGATTTTATAATTATATACAAATAAAGAAGCAAATATGAAAAAATAAAAGTTTTAGAAAGAGGTATTTTATAATAAAAAATTTATTGCATTTTGGATAAAAAAATTATTAGTAGATTTAAAATTTATATATATAATTAAATAAAACTATGAAGGCTATAAAAGGCAATAAATTATCAAAATTATTCAATCAATTTGCATCATTAAAGTTTCAAAAAAATGTTAAATAAAATAATGTTGACTTTAATAAATTATAAAAGGTTTATATATATAATCATGAAATCTATAAAATGCAATAATTAAGAGAAGTTATTCAATCAATTTGCATCATTAAATTTTCAAATCAGTATATTTTATAGATTGAATAAAATTTTGACTTAATTGATTGATACAAAGTTAATACAAAAAGTAAAGTTTTGAAAAAAAATTAATTATAGATTTTCCTAAACTCTTCACAAAAAGCTGATAAAACAAAACGAAAATAATTTAGTTTGATAAAAGAAAATATAATATGTCTACCACAACGGGCCTATACATAATGAGAGAGAATTGAAAAATCAAAACAAAAATAGACTCTCGTCAGCAGAGAGATAAATTACTTTTAAATCACAAGTATATAAAAGTAAAATTTGTTAAAGTTTTATTTTTGTATTTAAACACATATTGATCTAGAACTTTCTTTAATTGGCACTATTTTACAAAAATACTTTGTTTTTTGATTTATTTGTCTTTAATTTCATACATTTACGCAACTTTGGCAATTCCTCTCCATTAATCAATACAAAATACTTTTGCCTATTAATTAATAGAATTATTTCTACTCTAATGCTAATATTTGACTGTGGATAGACTTTTTGAAAAACTATATTAGGTTTAACTGTTCAAAAAAATCTCATAGATGGATTATTTTCAATTTTAAGCAAAGATTTGAAATTAATATTTATTAAGTTTCTGAAAAACATTGGGTTTGATATTATTTAAAAGAGAAGAAATCTAGTTTACTGCTATTTTTAGAAATCTTATAAAAACTAATTGATCATGTGTAACGCTCAAAATATCTCTTAGTATTTTGATTACAGGAAACATTTTCTTATAGTTTATATATTTATTTGGCGTAATTAGTAATTGAAATATCTCTGGGCTACTATGGTGATGATAAAATTGGGTCATCTATGAAGCAGCCGCTTAGGAAAACAAATAAGAGAAGAGCTGACATGACTGTCAAGACGATAACTGAGTATTTGTTTGCTGCTCAGTTTAATAAAAGAGCATCATGATGCTCTAGTTATTATAAAAAAGAAAAGCTAAAAGTGAAAGTATAGTAGATCTACCTCAAAGGCGACAGAAAAAGCAAGAGGCTCTACTGGAACTAATCAGGGATCAATAGGGAAGCAAAAGATTTTTTAGCTGAGAGGAAGAGCAGGTAGGAAGTAACAAAAACCACAACAGGAACTATATGAGCGTTTACTCAACAATATTAGTGAACCCCTTATAGGTTGTAAGACCTACAGCAAAAAAGAGAATAGTAGAATCGGAACACCAAACTTGATGGCGATTGAACTTCTTTCTTATCCTTTGTATGCTTGAATTTCGCGTGGTTTATTTTGCAAATCTCTGTTTAAACGGCTTCGTATCACCTTTTGTTAGTTCTTCACAGAGACAAAAATTACCTTTAGCAAACTGCAGCATACGGAGTAGAAGAACTCTCTTCTGAGGTTATTTTGTATATTGTTTTATAATTTGTGTATTTGTCTTTTGTATTGAAACTCTAAATTGATCTTCAGACACTAATAATCCCAAGTATTTGGCGAGATCGCAGCAACTTTTAAAAATATTTTCTGCCGATTCTTTTTAGCCAACTCCACAGCAAGGTAGACTCTTTCTTTAAATATTTGAGCAGCAGTTACATCAGCTTCAGTATAAAACCACTAAGATAAAGAAAAATGATTAATATAATCAGAAAATGGTATAAATTCAACAAAGTCTGCTCATAGTATAAACAATCATAAATTTTTTGGCATGCTGCCTGCAAAACGTTGGTAGCTTGAAAAATTTAACAAGTCTATCAGAAAATTTGGTAATCAATGTAATGAGAGTATCAGTTTACTTTAATATATGGAGCATGATCATAAAGTTTAACAGGATCCATACTTGTATTAACCAAAACCAAGATAATAATCTGATATTGTACCAACTACAATCAACAAGAACTTTTATTGTCCAAAGTTTCTCTATGATGCAGCAGCGTTTTTGTAGCACAATATTTAGTAAGAGACTTAATTTGTTCTTTATCCTTCAAATTAGGTTTGCTGAGTTTTGAAGTAGCTTTTTTTTCAAATCATTTTCCATAGAGATGACAAACAAATTAATTGTGTTTAACTTGGCTCACAGTATTATATAAATACAACGATTAAAGTTGAATATGATAGCGAGTAACCAACAGTTAGTAAAAACTAAAAATTATAAGAGATAAGTGAATTTTTAGTTGCAGTTAAGAGTTAGTCAGATTATAAAATAGAGTTTCGCGGAAGATATCAAAACTGATAGTAAGCATTAAATAATCAAAGATATTAGGAGATGTTACAGGTTAAACTACACATCAAACTATTACGTACTATATTTTTACTTTCTAGAAATTTGAAATAAACTTTTATCTTTGAATGATCTTATGATGTTATAATAGTTGATTTAACTGTTTGATTAGGTCTATCTTGTAAATAAAAGTTTATAAATATGAAAAATTATCATAATATATTAATGACTTCAAATTAACAATCTCAATAGTACAATAAAGATATTTCAAACAAAATTTTACAAAGATATTCTGCTATAAATTAAAAGGCAGCTAACGACATTGGTAAATAATGATGAAATACTCAAATGCCACCTAGAAAATGGAACTAACCGAATGCAATGCACAGAAAGTTAACTTTCAATCAAATCCATCTATGCAGTAAATAATTTACTGTAACATTCTTCATATGCACTGCAATTACCATAAATATAAGCTTGCTAAGTCAACTTTAAGAGGCATGCTTTCAATAATCGTTTGGAGTATTTATATATATTATATATAAATTTGGACTTTGAGTAATGACATTCGAAAGTGATAAGCTAAAATCATGGAAAATGTCAGAGAACTGAATTCTAAAGATCTTGGATGCAAGCAAGGTTGTGTAAATTACGCCAACACCACCGCCTCTATCATACAGTCTATCTCAACGCAAAACACAAAAATGATTACCGTCAACCAGAAAAAAAATCAGGAAAAAATGGTTTCGAACAAGTTTCAGTAAAAAAACCAAATGTGAAATCTTGGGAATGCAATCAACTTGTATCAGCTGATAAAGTATAATAAGTATTTGACATTTCTCTCAGTTTTGTAAAAACAACTTTTTAAGCGAAAGCTATCTTAGTAATGTTTATCTGGGAAAATTCTTTATCGAATAAAAAAGATATTTGTAACTGAATCAAAGGATTTCATTTCAATTAAAAGGAAAAAAGTATTTTAATTTTTAAATACCTTAGATAGAAACTTTCAAAAATAGTAACTTATTGAAATTTATAAGACTTTTATAAAATTAGTTTAAAAACAACAAACTCAAGATTCTGTATCCTAGGCAAACAAGAAACTTTTAAATTATAAATGTAAATATGAACTATATTGTTGACTTGGTTGATATTAAAATAGTAAAATTTGACGCTGAAGTAAATGCAAGTGAAGATTTTGACAAAACTACGTCAAGTTGTCAAAGACACAAGAAGGACTAAGTTCTGTAAAAGTGATCTTCATTGTTTACGTTTACTCCTTTATTTTAAACCTTAGATTGTTAATAAACGTTTCGTTTGAACATATTTTGCTTACTTATAGACAAAAAAACTATATTAAACTTAATTAACTTTCATTCCTAGCTAACTAGAAACAAAAATGATATGATTTGGTGATTAAAATAAGACTTCAAATTCTAACAAATTTTTTTTTATTTTGAAAAATCAAACAATAAAAATCATTAAAATATTCATATATGAGCAATTTGACATTTTCTAAATAATTTTGAAGAGAATACGACCTCAAATACAAAATTTACAGAAATTAAGCTTCATAGCAATCTAATAGTAAAATTTATTTATTAAAACAGGAAGTCTTCACAGTTGTCAGTTACACATGGTTTATAGCTGACTATGACTTCATCAATCCATTCATTAATTTTTCCAAGTTTTTCCCATTTGTTTGTTACTTCATTGTAACACTCGATAGCTTCAACACCTAAATCATCTCCGGATATACCTCCTGAAACAATCAAAAAGCTCATCAAAAATTTGCAACTATTGAAACATCAATAAATTTTGTTTAAAGTATTATTATTATATAAAATATTAAAAGAAATTCTGATTGGAAAGTTTTTCAATCCAAAACAGAAGAAAAGTTTCACCAAAAACATAAATCTTCTTATTAAAAACAAAAGCTTTTGGATCTTTTCTTGCATATTTCATACTTGCTACAAATTCCCAACTATCATTGAGGACATCGTATCTCTCAACAGACTTTAAAAATCCTCTGTCATTCAAACCACTAATGGCGTAAATATGGTTGCTAAGTGTGACTACAGCTTTAATAGTTTTAGAATTAGTTATAATCATAAGATCAAAACGTCTTCATGACGTCATCAGCAAATACCTAGTGCCCATCGAGGTGTCAACATTGATTTTGAAAAACTACATGTGTTGCTTAGTGGATAATACTTATCCACACAAGCAACTGAATCACCAAATTCTTCACCACCACCAACATACAACATCCGGTTGAAGACAGCACAACTGAAATGGTCATGACGTCTATTTAGTGAAGCTCTTTCAGTCTATTCATCTGTAATGGGATCGTATCTGCAAATAACATAATAGTTTTTGATAAATGGAGTTTTAGTTGAAATTTTATTTCATCACTCACTTCATCAATCTTTTGCCATCATGAAAAGTTTCAGCAACATACAATTCATTGTCTAAACTTTTGAACTTCTTCCACTCATTTAAAATTGGGTCGTAAATAGAAATGTGATGAAGTCATATTTAGTTTGCAATGATGATGTCATCATTTGTTTTATGCTTCTAACTTTCCTCTTTAACCACCATTCCTCTTTAACATATAAGTGAAACTGTTGATTGCAGCTGAATTTGATGGATTTGAAAGACATATCTTCGGAGGTTCAAACCAAACATCTGTTTCAGACAAACAAAACTCTACGCGTTTTAATGTTTTATCAGCGGATCTATCTAATTCACCTGTGACGTCATAAGTCAGTCGTTGAAGTGAAAAGTATTTAATGAAGTAATCTTACCAGCGGAATATCAAGTTGTCATAGCTTACTTTCAATTGGGATGAAAGCTGTGAGGTCTTCGAGGACCTTGCTGAGATATTCATAACAACTAGATTTAATTATTTCACAATTTTCTAACTTCATTGAAATCAATTTTGGTTTTATTAAATGGCATCGTATCTAGAGAAATTTAAATTTTATACTCACAAGTCTACAACTTCATAGTTTCTAAATACTTATGTTCTTGATTAACTTATATAAGTAATCTTTTCTTGAAGTATATCATATTTGATCCACTCTAAATGAGCAATGATTATTTGGGATTCACAAATGATATAAAGCTCATCTTTAGAAATTAATTTATAAATTAATGACTCTTTTTGTAATTTGAATTTTTCAGTTTGTGAAATCTGGTAAATATCATGTGATCAATCAAAAACTTTTTTTTATCAAATATGAAATGAACAAAATCAGTAGAAAAAATGAAGCAAGGGATTTATTCAAAAATCTTTAAGTTTGATAAAGTAAAAAATATTTCTACTTA